>CM042015.1:33586006-33696006 GCA_023525715.1 Cichorium intybus
CGCCTACACCAAGCTTGTATGAAACTTTAACACAACCAAGGATAGATTGGTCCTATCTCAATTAATCTGAGTAAACCACCGGTCGCTACCTTAGCTCGGGGGTATTTTTGACCGAATAATTCTAAAATGTCTGCTGACACTTAAATATGAGCCCAAAACCACCAATCTCAATCCAAGGGTAAATTCTTCTATAAATGTAACGCGTAATTTTTCCATACAAAGTATACCCAAAAAATTCAAACATAAATCAAATCACAATTGAGTATACTAGTACTCAAACCACGAAAATAAGATGTTATCAAATTTAAAATACATATAACATCCTCACAGACTAATCCAGGCATTACAAAACATAAAATCCAATGGTACTAAAGGACACCTCATAGTCGTCCCTCTCTCTATCAATCACATGTCTTCCCCTATCACTGCTACAAATACCTACAAAACACACACACACACACAAACAACATGTAAGCTTATAAAAGTTTAGTGAATAATCTCCCTGCCCGACAAATATTTATATGGTATTAACATAAATCTTACATCACAATCCACATATCTCCCTCAGTACACATTCTAGCCGTCTATTTTGCTAATTACATTAGCAAAGATGTACCTACTCTTTTGTAACACCACATTACTTGTGGTAAGTGTTTTAACTTTAACCTTTGTGTAAATAAGAGTATTTTGTTTAATATTAATAAGTAAGATAGTTGAAATCTTAGTTAGATAATAAGTGGGTGGTTGGAGATTGATAATAAGTGGGTGGTTGGAGATTCTTTTTGTAAATAAGGGTATTTTGTTTAATATTAAGGTGATGTAGGTTTATATACAACATCATTGGTATAAAAATTACTCACCTCAGTTTTTGGTGAGTTTGGTTGCTGCCTCAGCTTCTCTAATCGATCTACCATTGTCGAAAGGGCGTTGGCATTATTCTCCTCCCTGTGGAAGGTTTCGATTAACAGATCCAATACCTGATCTAATTTCACATTATACGAATTGTCCAGATCTTGGTCATGCACAAAACACGACTCATCAAAATTTTCAAATTGAGTCGGATACTCGATCCGTAACTCATTATCATCGAATGACTCGTACTACGAATAATCGTCGTAATAGTTATCGACCGGGCTATCATATTCCCAACACATGTCTTAATATGTGTACATGTAATCGTCCATTTTGAGGATGTACATGCACAAAACTAAAAATTGAAATCGAATTGACACAATGTGTCAAGCGACCAACTCCCCGACAACGATGCCAAAATTTGACACGTCACAGTCGTTGATGCGGTCAAAGTCAAAAATAAAACCTTACAATCCACTAGTAGCGGTACCAAGGGTCGAACCGAGGAGTTTGTGGTTGATACTTTGTGTCTATAATAAAACCGCGCTATAATGTCACTCTATAGTCGGTGAATATCAATCCACATCAATTCTAAAATAAGCAAACACTTAGAAGTCAGAATTCAAACTCAGATCTACCCACAAACACTAGATCAAATCACCAAAAATACCAAGATAAGTAAAACTCCACTTTCATTAAAACCAATCAAAAACAATTGTTCATAAATCCAACTAAGATCAGAGCCGAATGCTTGCTCAAAATCAGAAACTAACACTATGTGATCCACGGAGTTCTACAATCAGAAACCTTGAGACACAATGTAACGTCCCAAAAATTACAACCCAAAAATTTTCTTTTAAAAACATAATAGTCAAGTCTCATATATTATAAATATATTCAATTCATCATGTCATTCAAAAACACATTGTTCAAATATAAAAAGATAGTGATAACAGCATAAAGCTAATCATAAAGGTAGGCGTCATGTAGTCAAGCCGGACCCTTCCGCGATCCCCCGAAGTACCTAAAACATTTAAACATAAAACCATAAGCATATTGCTCAGTGAGTTTCCAATATTTCCATATAATTTATAAATATAATAAGGTCTTCGGGCTTATCCCAAACAACCATCCATTATCAAATTCTTTTACTCACGGGCTTGCCCTGATATTGTTGGTTATCATCCCATTCTTTGACTCACGGGCTTGCCCCGATCTTGTCGGTCATCATTCCATCATTTGACTCACAGACTTGCCCCGCTCTTGTCGATTATCATCACATCCTTTGACTCACAGGATTGCCCCGATCTTGTTGGTTATCATTTCATTACCGTAGCATCATAATCATCATAATCAAGAAAGTGAGAAGACTCACCTGTTCTGTGGCTAATACAAAAGTAAAAAAGGAAAGTTGGTAAAAGTCCCCCCGAACCTCCTAATATCAAAAACATCTCATCAAACAAGGTTTCTATCCAAAAACCCCTAACTAGAACCAAATCCAAGGTCTTTTTCCATATTTTGACTTAAAAGTCAACTGCTCATAGGCCCAAGTCCACTGGTCAACAAAAGTCAACCAGGAAGTCCGCTGCTCGAGATTAGCAGCGCTAATCCGTCTATACAGCCCAAAATGCTCTAAAGTGCTTAATACACTAAGTCATAAGCCATAACTTTCCAGGAGTGACACTAACAGTTCCATGACTCATAAAAATATAAACTTTATCAACCAATCCTAGACAAACAAGCTCATGGTGAAGATCTAGCTCAAAAAGGACAATTACTAAACTCAAACATCATACAAAATGGTATTAAGACTAGGCTAAGGTTTCTAACTAGGATATAGAGACTAAAAGGAAGAAAACTTATCCCTTAGTTCATAAATCCCACCCATTCCAAGATATGGAGCCATCATTGTCTTATCAAGCTCATAAGAGTCTCATAACTTCATTTCCCAATCAAATACACAAAGAGGCAAGGGTTTGAATACTTACAATAGTCCAGAAATGACACAAGGCTTGATTCCTTCCAAGCAACAGCACCTCTAGCTCCTTGCTTCCTTCTCCTTCTTCTAAAATCCTTCAAAACTTCAAGAATGAGAGCAAAAACAACAATGGAGGCTAGAGAGAGTATTCTAGGGTTTTCTCAAAGGTCTAGGGTGACAAATGACTGCCACAAGTGGGTTAGCAAGCTTAAATATGGCCTAAAACACGATTTAGGGTTTAAAAGCCTTTACAGACATATTAGCGACGCTAATACGCATATTAGCGTCACTAATATGTGATCGTGCATGGCCACACTACGTGTAGGCTGTCTTCGCGAACTTTCCAGTGATTGAAGGGTTAGCGGCGCTAACCCTTGTATTAGCGGTGCTAATACATAATTTTCTCTTTTTCTCATACTTTGAATTCTTAAATAATATTTAACTTAAATACATGGTCAAGGGCTTTACAACTCTTCCCCTCTTGATGGGATTTCGTCCCCGAAATCCATTCCCTCGAAAAGCTCTAGATGATGCTTTCTCATCTCTTCTTCCGGTTCCCACATCCATTCAGAACCCTTTAGATGTTGCCATTGGACTTTCACCATATTGATCACTTTGTTGCACAGGGTCTTGGTCTTTCTTTCAAGAATCGCCACGGGTTGCTCTGCATAATTCAAGCGCTTATCCACTTGAATATCTTCCAAATATACTACCACAGACTCGTCGGTAATACACTTTCTTAACTGTGATACATAGAAGGTATCATGAATCTGACTGAGTTGCTCCGACAACTCTAAACGATAGGTCACCTGCCCTACTCGTGCTACAACCCCATAGGGTCTAATATATTACGGGCCAAACTTTCCTCGCTTCTGAAATCGAATAATACCCTTCCAAGGTGACACCTTGAGTAGTACGTAATCTCCCACCTGAAATTCAAGATTGGACCGACGTCTGTCTGCGTAACTCTTCTGTCGACTCTGTGTCGTATGCAACCGTTCCCTAACTTGCTGTATGAACTCGGTCGTCTTGAGTACTATCTCCGTGCTCCCCAAAACTTGTTGGCCAACTTCTCCCTAACAAATCGGAGTCCTACATTTCCTCCCATACAAAGCCTCAAAAGGAGGCATCCCGATGCTTGAATGATAACTGTTGTTGTACGAGAACTCAGCCAATGGTAGGTATGAATCCCACCTCCCACCAAAATCAATCACACAAGCCTGTAACATATCCTCTAATGTCTGAATTGTCCTCTCACTTTGACCGTCCTTCTGGGGGTGATATGCAGTACTGAAAAGGAGTCGTGTCCCTAATTCTTCATGAAACTTCTTCCATAATTAAGAGGTGAATCGAACATCCTGTCCGAGACTATAGAAATATGAATACCATAATGAGTTATTACTTCATCTACATAAGCCTTAGCCAGCTGCTGAGCTGAAAAAGTCTCCTGAATCGATATAAAGTAAGCACTCTTGGTTAACCGATCCACTATAACCCAAATAGTATCCACATTTTGCGATGTCCGCAGTAGCTTGGTGATAAAATCCATAGTAATGTGCTCCTATTCCACTCAGGAATTTCTAGTAGTTGCAACTTCCCTTATAGATTTTGGTGCTCCGCCTTTACCTTCCTACAGGTTAAACATTTTTCTAATTGCCATGCTATATCCCGTTTCATTCCCGACCACCAATAATCCTTGCGGAGATCCCTATACATCGTTGTTGCACCCAAATGAATGGAGAACTTTGACTTATAGGCTTCATCTAACAACACTTGGCGAGCCTCGCTCGCTTTCGGAACACAAACCCGACCCAAATGGGTTAACAAACCACAATTATCCCATACCATACTAGACAAAATACCCACCACACGTTCCCCTTTTATGTGTGGAAAGATAAATCAACTAGAACCTAGTCCAATAACGCGTAAAATGTCTAACATTACTAAGTGTTATCAGTATCTCACGAGACATTATGTCTTATGTATTTGTATGTTTTAAAAATGCTATGCACTTATGTTGCAAGAATGGTTGAACTAGAAGACTTTTGGGACTTAGAAGACTTTTCTAAATGGGAAACTTAGTAATGGTTGCTTTTATATATCGTTATTGATACTATGAATTGTAACCCCATAACACTTGTATTTTTGTGACTAGTAACTCATGATTTTTGTTAAACCACATTTTGATAACTTGAAAATGGTTTTGTAAATGTATGATAAAGTATGGGGTGTTACTCAGAGCAAGGGAAAGAGAGGCAGCACGACCTTCTGTTTAGCTGCGAGGTCACTTAGATATCTTCAACATAGAGGTACGAAAATTTTAGTTTACGTCGTTCGCATTTAGGAAGAGATGAAGATGGTTGTGGAAAAAGTACTTGTGGTTTAGAAATTCTTGACGCATTCTTGACTGTTATTGTGTATCACTCCCGAGGGACGGTGAAGTTCGATTGGATTGGTTCTCGGTTGGCAGATTATTTTTGGGATAGGTTGGAGTTGTTGACAAACACGAACCGAAATTGGGGTCCTTCGACTGGTAGGATTTGGCAGACACCGTTAGATGGGGGCAGGCATCAGAGTTTCTTAATCCATTCGGCGATGAAAAAACATATAGGGATCTGCCTGTGGTTATTGATGGTCCGAGAAAAAACAAAACTTAATTTAGTATGTTGAAGGGTGACTGGCCTGACAAAGAGTCGGAACCGAGCATCAGGAACGTCACTACAAGCTTCAATGTTAGAGGATCCTTGAATGGAAGTGGGGACACGTCGCAATGGATTTAATCATCAAATGGCTAGAGAGTGCACATAATATGGATGTGATATGGGCTCTTGTGGGTAAATTGACCAAGAGTGATTGTCTTATACGTTTCTACTGGACCGATCGTGCATAGACATGAAGAATGGTATAGTGATCTCGTTCGGGTTAGGTTCAGCAGCGTTATTGTAGTATGCAGGAGTTTGGAGTGCGACTCGAGTTATACACCTAAAAAGACACTGCCGCTAAGGGGTTTGACTTGTTCCTGCAAACAAGTTCGAGGGATATCACCCTGACTTTTAGCCCCTGGAAGTTTTGGAGCAGTATAACATTTATACCGCTTTTGACTCGTATATGTACCTTCCAACCCACGGACTACTCCACCGATTGGTTGCTACTTTGTTTGATTAGTGAGCCAACCCATAAATTATCTCGCCAACCGATCTTTTTTATTATGTGGTGCATGATTGCAAAGATGGAAACATGCAATATTCCATACATGATTGCAAACTATTTCCATAAGATGGTCGAACACCCGAAGGAGGTCTAAATTCTGGGAGGCGGTCACTTCATCACTCGCCTCGCTAACTCATATGGGATTTTGATCCCCGATGTCTTGAGCAAGTTGACCTGCTTTATGCCTCTGTTTTTCAAGAAGTAATATATATTTATGACGATGGGTTCTTCACAAATATACCCCAGTAGCTGTTGCAACACATGAACTTGGGCCATTAGGAGTTCATAGGAAGAGACGGTAAGAAGAGCCGGCATATGACGATCTCTGCCATATGTCAGGTGACACCCGCATACTGAAGAGACAAGTGCTAGAGAAGCGGACTGAGATAAAGACACTAACACAAGTGGTATATGATTGCAACCGGAGGCGGGAACGAGCATTTGTACAAGTGCGGTGGACCAGTGATTGCATAAAAAAGTTTATGTCAAATTTTGGTAGCCATCGAGACCGCAACCAGAGGAAGAATCATATTACATTCCTGGTGGTGGCGGTAGAGACTCCTTGAGTTCGGAGAATCAGGAATTTTAGCCTCTTTTACTATTTTAGTTGTCTTTTTAGACTTAATTGCATTTTTCTGGTTTTTCTTAATTAGTTATTATTATTTTAGGAATATAATAAATGAATAAATGTTGTGTGATTATTCTTTTGTGTGTGTGAAGGTAGAAATGATTGAATGGATTGGCAAGTCAAACTGAGAAGCTAGCGATGCGAGAACGCCAACTTACCGCCACAAACTTCAGATGAGTTCGATTGAAGCCGGGACAGTACTATCCCTGCATGCTGCTAATGTAGCTAGTTGGCGTCACGAAGTCAAGCATGCACCACGATGCATAGCAACTGTGTATCTTTTCTTTTCTCATTTTCATTTTCTTTAAGTTTTTCATTTCAATTTTTAATACTGTAAATTTGTAAATCTAAAACTTATCTTTGTGGTACAAACTGATATCTTTTGAAAGTATTTGTCAAACTATGTGATGTGATTGTGTGTTACAACTATGGAGAAGATTGCACAACCTTTTAGAGACTAGTATCAACGCATGTGTGGGGTCGTTGCACCCCTACACTTGGGTTATGCCAGGCGTGGTCACTGCTGCGCCCAATTCTCTCGACAACTATCGAAGCAATGAGAATACACGAAATCAACCCTGAATGTATCTTATTCCAATCGTCAAGCAATTCGTCGTCCTAAGGGCTAAACTCTTTTTATCCCTTGTTTTTAACTTTTTCTTTATATAACGGGGACGTTGTATGGTTTAAGTATGGGGTGGGGATGGTTGAAAAAGATAGAGTTTTTACGAGAATTTTTTTTCTTTTATAATTTTCAAATTTTTTTGAGAAATTGTATCTCACAAACAAACAATTTTGGAATCTTTTAGAAAATCCATATTTTTCAAGAAATACTATGTAGTTGTGTTATGCTAGTCTCAGTTAAAATAAGTTGAGTTTAATTCAAGAATTATCAAAAGAAAATAAAAAATGTTTTGATTTAGAAATATCATAGGATTGAGATTCAGGAAAGGGATTTCAATCAGTTTCTTGTGATGTTCGAGCCGGTAGACTTAAAAAGGCTGACCTTATGACATTTATGCACCTCATTACCTAAAATCAACTGATCTGGGATAAAGTTGTTCAAAGCTCGCTATACGGACATCATAGAAAGTCATGGAAATTTCTTTAGCAACCTTTAGAATTTGAACGAGTAAGTTTTCACAGTTGTAAATGAAAAATTTATAATAAAGAGTTCTTTAGAAAGTGGTGGTTACCAAGGATATTCTGGTCATTTTCAAAAATTGGTTTAAACATAATTTTTGAAGGTAGCAATAAACTTTGAAACCAATAGATTTTCAAGGAAGTTTGAGTTTATGATACAAAGTCTTAAAAGCTCTTTTTGTAACACCCCAATCTCACACAAATTTTTTTTTTTACTTTATAATACAAAATATTTGGTTATACACATGGGGTATTACTCTTCTGTATCATTGCCACACTTCAAGCAGTACATACTTTGCATAACGAAAGCTACCGTCCCACACTCGACTCTTCTAATCCCCTGTTTGATTACCTGAGTACATAGCATTTTAAAAACATACGTAAGACATACGTCTCGTGAGTAATATGGGTTTTAGACCCCAAACAGTTTTCCATATAATAACATTACTCTTTAAATTTCAAATATTTTATTTCCTATGAGCGCACCCATAGGTATTCCTTATTTTGTGATGGTACATTCCTACGAGCGCACCCGTAGGTTTTATACGAGACGCACCCGTATAACTACTTCCCCAATAGCATGAAACAGATTCATCTATCAAGGTAAGACAACTACTTCGCGACGGGAGGTACCATCCCAGTAGTGTCTTTTTGCCACCCCTACCGCAGCAGGCCGTGGTCTTTATCCGGATACTTCTTAACTCATCAACAGGGCTCAACACTTTATTAATTCTTTGTATTTCTCATTTATCTTTTGTACACATTGTACTTATCATTTCACAAGATCATTTTCAGTTTTACAAAACATTTCGGTTCTATAGAACCATTTCAATTACCATAAAACCATTTTGTCCCACAAACCATTTTATATAAAAATTCATTTCTTTTATATAAAATCCATTTGCTATGTACTCGAAAAATCCACACATTACTCACCTCAACTAGTTAGAGAAGTCTAACTAGAACTATCCCCTTCCTCGTCCCACCTATTCATTGATCTTTTACTCAACCAACCGTATTTGAACCACCGCCTATATATGCATTTAATTCACATATTTGGTTAATATCAACTACAACTGACCCTACAATACAAGAGTCCCATATTATACAGTTACGGGTCATATCTAAGCTACAATCCTTATTAAATTAACTTTCTTTAATTTGTAAACTTCCCCGAGATACGTGTATTTTGCTACAGTACCCTCGGAAGGTCGTATTTTTATTTTGATAATTTTCTACAAAGTTTTAGACTATTTTGAGCCTATGTTCAAAATTTCAGGTCAAACGGACAAGCCTAACATCGAATTCATACTTCAAAATTTTAACATGGAACTACTTTGTTTCTGCCTCGGCCTCGCGTCGCGACCCAGGGCCTGGTCGCGTCGCGATCGCTGCTGGTGCAGACCAGAATGTCCGATTTTTATGCTACAAATTCCCATTTTTTTCATTTTAAGCCCTTAATACTCAACTTAATCACTAGGGTTTATTCCAAGACCAAAATCATTCATTTACTTCAGATTTTTAACCATAGAAATCATAAATTTCAATTATTTTCCAAACATTTCGTTTTTTACATTTTTGATTCAAAACCAAAATATCCAATATTAAGCTCTTCTACGGATTTATTTTAACAATTACCACACATGGAACTTATTAAAACCCCTTAGAACCAATTTGATCATGCTAATATGAATTATAGGGTTCTTGAACAAAATTCCAATTTTTCAATAATAGCAACATACTTTGGTGATTTTAAGATATGTTCTTAATACACAACTTAATTGATTTAGAATCATTCCATGACTAAAACTTTCAGTTTGCATCAGGTTTTAACTCAATGGAATCACTGATTCCCTTCCTTTATCAAAAATTTCAATTTTTTACATTTTTACCCCAAAACCTTAGTTTCAATTCAATTAACAATTACTACTAGTCTCTTTTATCTATTTCAGCATGTTAGACTCATTAAAACCCTTTTAAATCAACTTGGTCATATAAACCCATTGGTTAGGGTTCTTGAGCTCAGATTATCATTCCTTGATTTTTTAACATTTTCAATGGTTAAGCTAAGTTTAGATAATAATTAAGACACCAATTAAGGCTAGGAATCATAGGATAATCCTCCTCTAGCCACTGAAATCATGAAGCTACAGTAAGCTACCCACGAGAAATGGGTTAAACAACCCTAAAAACAAGATTACTAACCTTCTTTGGCTTGGAATTCTTCAATTCCAAGGTAATTGATTCAATTCTTCACAACCTTCATGAACCCGATCTCTGGAACTCTCTCTAGCTCTCTCACGATTTCTCTAGAATTTCTGAACATTAAGGAGATATTTTCTCCTTTATATATTTAACCATTTTACATTTTTGATCTCTTAAGTTCCATTTATCCCAAAATGGCACAAGAATTCGTTTTTTATAACATTATAAGTTTTATTTTCTTTCATTTTACCCCAAACACTAAAATACTTTATATCAACATCCAAAACATGGCAAAAGACTAATTTGCCCAATAGTTTCAAGAAATAGCACTTTGACCCTTCTAGTTCCATTTTTTGCAAAACTGTCCCAAAAACTCAAAATTCTTCTTTTTAAGTTTATTTCATTACATATTAACCCCAAAATCATATTTTCATTACTTAGAAGTCATTTGGATGTCAAATGACCATTTTGCCTTTTTTTGACCAATTTTTACTATTACGCCCTCGTTCCCCCCAAATTTTATATATATTTATTTTATGACTTTTTACCAAAATTTTAGGGTTCTTACAATCTCCCCTCCTTAAGAGGATTCCGTCCCCGGAATCTTTTCGGCTTTTGCATAGTACAATTATCTCTTCTTTACTTACACTTTTTATCTTTGAGGAAATACCCCTTTTACTCCTTCAACTTTTTAATCTTTTATTTAAGATGCATAACTTTCTGAGTAGTTTTCAGGAATTTGTGCCTTAAAGATTATCCCACTTCTAATCTTTCTTTTTATAATAGGTATATTCATCCGAATATCCTTTTAGTAATTTACATTTTACACTTAACCAAAGTACAATTTTTGGTTATTTTGCCATCTTTTCTTTGTAATATTCAGAATTCTTATCCCAACATATATAATACTTTTATAAATGACCAAAATACCCTTTTAGTCATTTTACCCATTTTCCCAACTTTTTAATCACTCACCCATACATCATACTCTATGTTTTAATTACATTCATTTTTACCTCGTTTCATTCATATGCACATCTCTTAGTGAAACTTATTTTACAAAGTTGTTTCATACTTTCATACTTTTATAAAAAATAATAGTCTACTTTGTAATTCTTTTCACATCTTTACCAAAAACACATAAAATTATGCTAATCATATTCTTTATTTGTATAACTTTTCAGATACGATTAAACATAATTGGTATTTATACAAAATTCATAAATACACTAAAATTTTTTTTGTAGAATTTTGTCCCTTAGTGGACATTTTTACTTAAGCAAATTTGTTTTACAACCCTCCTCATTCATTTCACTCTTTACTCATAATATTATTCATTTATTTTCACTTTTCTCGTTTCCTCATTCCGCTACTTATTCATTATTACATAGATAATTTATTGATATTTCCTTCTTTCAGAAATTTTACAACTTCTTATCTTTTATTTATATTTATTCTTTAAATCTTTTGAACTTCAAGTTCGTTCTTCTTTTTCTCTACTAATTATTTCCGGTTTATTATCATTTATAATGTAAGTATTTTCTTTCTTTCGTTACCCTTTACATCTCACTTTTCTGTTTGGGACAGAATTTATCGAAACAGTACACCTCACACGAGAATTTACCTATCTCACTCTAGAAAAATCAAAATAACTTACCGCTTTTTGTTTTAGAAACTAGACATCCATAGGTTTCTTTCTATGTATGATACATGCTTTTTGGCACAGTAGATTTGTACAGTTTTACTGTTGAAGTTGACTTATTGTTGCTGTCAAACTTCACTACTCTTATTTTCATCACTTTTACTATGTAACTATAGGATTTATTTAACTTTGTACTATCGTACATACATTCTCACCATGTTGTTATCTTCCTCCCCTTATAATTCACATGGGTTACTCCCATGAATACAAATCTTGTATCCCATGATATTTGTAGTACTTTTGTATCTTGAGTTATTAATAATTCAAACGTTACTCTCATTCTTATTTCATAATTTATGAATTCTCACTTTCACATACTTCTTACTCGTTTCACTACTATAAAGTGACTTCATTTTTCTCACGTAAATTATATATATTACTTTCATTAATACATGTATCATATCACCTTTACTTACAATACTTTCATATATTGACATGTTTGTAACCTCAATACTTCTTTCATCCTCGTTTATTAACTATGAGATCTCGGTATCAATCACTCGTTTTACTTACTAATATAATAATGTCCTTTCCATGCTTCAGCTTCCTTACAATACTTTTATAAATAAGCTTTTCATCTTTGTGGGTACCCCATGTACCATTCTCACGATATTACTTACCATGATTAATTCAAATTTTTGAACGACTTATAAAATCTCATACTTATTACACTTTTCACAAATCATATTTATTAACTTCTTAATTACACATATAAATTCTCAAGCTTTTGTCCCACTTTAGACTTTTACAAATAAATTTTGTCTTTCTTTTTTTTTCCTTTTAATTACTACTTGATAACCCGACTCTACTATGTTGATTCTTTGATGCTTCTAGTTTATCGCATATAATATTTCATAATTCCAACCTCAGTTTCAGCATACCTTATACATACTTCAAATAGTTTCGTGATTACATTCTAAGTTTGACTCTTATAAAAAGTCAAAGCTGTCAAGAATTTAATTACCAACTTTATATGATTTTGGTCATATTATGATTCCAACTTAACAATGAGACGCAAACCATGGTCTCAAACCCCTTCTTAACACATATTTACAAGTTTTTTTTTTATTTCACATACT
This sequence comes from Cichorium intybus, assembly GCA_023525715.1. Lineage (NCBI taxonomy): Eukaryota > Viridiplantae > Streptophyta > Magnoliopsida > Asterales > Asteraceae > Cichorium > Cichorium intybus. The sequence continues at coordinate 33,598,804 of CM042015.1, forward strand.
TTTACTTATAACTTCCTAGGCTTTAGGCCCAAATTTTCTTCCATTATATCTTTTACCATCTTTTCTATGTGTTACAAGGCCACATGCCTAACACATTACATTATTCTTTCATATTTTATTTAAGACTTATTTATTATATACCTTTAGGTGGTACTCAACTCCCGTTCGTTTTCGCATTATCTTTCACTCTTTCGTATTTCAAGGCTATATGCCAAATACATTATCTCACTCTTTTACTTCATACTTATATATATATATATATATATATATATATATATATATATATATATATATATATATATATATATATATATATATATATATATACCCCTAAACTTACTCATTCTTTTATATTTATAAGCACATCTACACATATACACTCTTCCTTATATTTCATCATTACTAACCATGTACTGATCATTTCTCACAATCTTTGAATACTTTTACTAATTATATTCATTCATATTCGGAAGTGGTAACCTTCCTGTCTGTTTATTATCGTTCTTTTCTTATCTTTGATTATTTGTCTAATACTTATCTAGACGTTTACCTTTATTCTTTACCTCATATTATTTATGACTCTCAGTCATCATTCTCACATTCTTTCGGTTACATTTTTATCATTTACATTTCTTCCTTATACTTATTTTATTTGATCACCAGATCTAATTTCAATGACCATTTTTCTCATCACCATTTTATTTAATGACTTTCTTTATGTTCTTCTCATTATCTTCATAGTTCGTCTTATCTTTAATTTCTCGCCTAACACTTGTTTAGGCATTTCATTTTTTTTATTTTTTTTTCAATTCATGTTCTTATAATCACATTATAATAATGCAAAATACTTAAAATATCATAATCCTTAACAGTCTTCCATTTTTCATTTCTTTCTCATTCGGGTATCTTACTTTATCATATTACCCGTTATAGCACCATACTTACGACTCAGTTATTTACTCCAACCATTGGATGTCTTTACTTGTTATATTTCCTTCAGGTTTGGAAGTCACGACTTCCCATTTCTTAATTTTTTTTCCAATCTTTCTTTCTTTGATCACCGTAGTGACATTACATCTATTTTCATTCCAAAATCATACTTCGTTCCGTTAGACAACGGAACTTTTCAACTATACATTTTCTTTTCATTTCTTTTTTTTATTCTCTCAAGTTTCAATTACATATAATTTACGTCATTTCTCACCTTATACGGTGATTATCACAACCATATATGTGAAATTTCCTCACTTATTACCTTTCTCATACTCGTCATCTTATTTTTAATACTCTTCATTCATACTTTCTTATGCTTTATGACATATACTTTATACTGATTTATATAGGGTATGGGGTTTTTCCCACTACATACCTCATATTATTTATTCCATCTTTAACACCCTTCCATTAGACTTTAACATTTTCAGTCATACTTGATTTTATTACATAGGTATACCGAACCTTTGCCCCTCAAACCTCCTAAACTCGTGTAACGCCCCGGCTTTTCTCGGTACGTTATTTATTTTAATTAATTAATTATGAGGCATTATATTAATTTAATTAATTAAGGTATGATTAATTAAAAGATTGGGCTTATAATTATTCCCATCTTTTAATCATATAATTAAGTCCATGGGTTTATAGTCAAACCCAATTAAAGCTTAGATGGTCTTCTAGCCCAAAGGCTTTAGGGTTTAGCCCACTAATCTAATATATTAGGGTTCAAAAACCCTAATTTCTCCACTCCACCCTCTCATTCACGGCTCCCTCTCCCTCTCCTTCTCTCTCTCTCGGCTCACTCTCTTTCTCTCCTTAACCCTCTCTATTCCCGGATTTGAGAACATAGCCACATTGTTTGGGCGATTCCCGGAGATTGAAAGGTCGGATTGCCACGAAACTTTAACCGAAGGTTTCCAAGACATATATCCAGGCTCTGACTGGAGGAATTTTGATTTCAAGGTCTATATACTGAGTTATGAATTTCGCAACATAACCTAGGGTTTCTGTCAGATTTCACTGGTGAGTCCCCCTTCTTGTAAAAATCATATCTCGAGTTCTAGAACTCAAATGGACCCCATATCAGTGCCCAAAGTTCACAAATAGACTTGGGTAACTTTTGTAAAAGGCACCCTCGATCAAAAGGACTTTACCTATGGGCAACAACAGCTTCTCTGCTGTTGGGTCTGATCCGGGTCTGCTGTGATATGTCATTTTGTTTTTATCATTACTAGGGTTTGGGAAATGATCCTGAGTGATTCCAAATACCCACATGTACATTACATAGTTAATTTAATATCTGGAGAAGATGGGTCGTTAATTCTTATTATAACTTGGTTAGAATGGACCCACACTCCAGGTCAATGGACAGTGACCAGCATATGCTGATTCTGTGATTGACCACCTTGTGATTTTTATATCTAGAGCTTGGGAAACCCTTTTTAATCGATTCCAACTCTGAGACTTGTATTTTTGTGTCTAATATTCCTCTGATTTTTGGTTGGGGCTAATTCCACCCACAAGTTGGGTAGAATTGGCCAACGCCACCTGACTGTCCGTCCAAAAACTGCAGTGACAAGTCTTTTTGTAAAATTCATATCTCTTACATCATTTGGAGTTATGAGGAGTTCCTTATGGTTCTGGAAACCTAAGCCATTATAGTTTCTTTTAAAAATTATTTAATCCAATGTTTCTATTGTGCATTTTGGAGTAATTCAGTCCCGATCAGCAGGACTGTTTTAGAGTCCTTGCTGTGATTACTCAATTCTCATTTCTTAGTTTCACAACTTCACTCTTCTAACCTTTAGTTCTATTTAGGTGAAGCCTTGAAGTTTGCACAAGCTTGGTAGCCTTATATTGACTCCTATCCGTTACACACTCACTCAAGGTGAGTTCTCTCACACCGTTGTATCAGTATTTATGTTTGCTAGATAGCTCGTGTGTGATTGATTAGATTTACTATTTAAAGCATGCTATATTATTATTATAAAATCGTACATGTGCACTGTATGTGATTGATTAATACTATGAGGGGTAGTTAGGTAAGATCACCAACGTTATACTCTTTATGAGGTGCGGGGATCGGGGCCAAAGGATACGAGATTTACCCGGTGCGGCTCAAACCTACAAGTCCTCCCTATTAATATAAGCATTGATTTGTTCCTTGCTTATTAATGTAATTATAATTGGATTTGGATTTGGATTAGTAAATGTGAATCTTGATATGATGTCTGTGTTTGAATTCACTAAGCTTTATGCTTACGGTTCTCCCTAACATTTTCAGGTATTAAGATTAAAGAGGCTGAGGCGTGACTTGGAGCACCGGGATACCACTACTAGAAGAATTTCCATTTTGGGACATTATTATTATTTTGCTTCCGCACATTATTATGTTTATTTCGTTATAATTTGGTTTGGTGATACTTATCTTTTGTAAACTCATAGCTTCTTCTATAAAAGTTATTTTAAAAAGTTTAAATATTTTGCGAAAATTTTTGGGTGTGACAAGTTGGTATCAGAGTACACGTTTGAGAGAACTAGGCATTCTTAGGAATGTTCTAGACTCAAATTTGAGGCTCTTAAAATTTTATTTCCCTTAAAATAATTTCTTAAAGAATTTTCTTTAAATTTTTGAAGACTAGTAGTGGAAGATCCAAGGGTGTGCCGGTCAGCCAAGTAAGCCTTGTTTCTTATACTTTTATTTTGATAGATTTTTGCACCTTGAATTGTTATTTGGAGCTTTGCCTTTAGACTTATCATTAGCTAGCCACAAAATTGTTAAAATTTCACCTAGGCTAGTAATACCATGTGAGAGGGAGTTGTTTAAATAACCGGCTAGAGCGAACTGGAACATTTGAAACTAGACGCGAATGCAAGATTGGAATTTGTGTGGAAGGTAGTAGAAGGGCCCCTACTATTTGAAGCACCGATGCCGATCTCGTGTCGGGGCAAGGTTGAAAATGTCCAGTAAGCTGAGTGTTCCGTCTTTATAGAAATATCTAGGACGAATAAATCCTAATAATCTCTTTACTCTACGAATATAGATGGCTCCGGCTACTCGTCTAAATCGGACCCAAATGGAGCAAGTTAGGGAACTCATCGCTGAAGAATTTAACAATGCCTTCAACGACCTCATTCCGAATGTCACTATTGACATCATTACCCAAGTTCGTGCCTTGTTGGGTGAGCGTTTCGCAGCTGTTCACGGAGGAGCTTTACCCGCGCTGCCTGTTCACGACTCAGCCTACTACTATGAGAAGTTCTCTAAGTGCCACCCTCCTCAGTGGAATGGTGACTTGAATCCAGTAGAGGCTAAGCACTGGATTGCTGATATTGAAAGCGCCCTCATGACTTGCGGGTGCCCAGACCAGTTCAAGGTTGTTGTTGCGATGAGCCAGCTGAGGAAGAAGGCGAATGCCTGGTGGAAGACTGTTACGACATTGTTGACTGATGATGAGCTGAGAGCCATGACTTGGGCCCAGTTTGTGGAGAGGTTTGAGAAGCAGTATGTGCCCAAGGTGGAGCAGCAGCGGATGCTGCAGCAGTTTATGACCTTTGAGCAGACTTTAGAGTGCGTATCAGATCTGAATGCCAAGTTCCTGGAGATGATGTCTTTCTGTCCCTCATTTGCCGGAGATGAGGCATGGTTGGTTATCAGGTATAAGGATGCCCTACGTACGGAGATACGGGAGTTTGTAAGCATGCAGGAGTTCACAACACTGTCAGCTGTTATGGATGCCGCTAGGAGGAGGGAGATTGAGCTACAGACCCAGCAGCATAAGAGGAAGGCGGACCACGCCCTGACCAAGATGTCCGGAGATGCACATAAGAAGCAGAAGAACGGTGGGAAGACGAGATACGAGTATAGGCCGTCTGCAGGACAGGACGACAAGAGTCGGTTAGTGTGTTACAACTGCAAGAAGCCGGGTCATCATTGGAAGAATTGCAAGTCCTCAGTGGTGGTGGCATCACCACAGGTTCCCTCTTTGGTTCCTACCTGTTTTAACTGCAACGAGAAGGGACACAAGAAGCCTGATTGCCCACTGTTGAAGAATAGTAGTGGAGGCGGGGGTATGAAACCCGCGGGTGCATCGTCATCTAAGGGAACTACCATGGTGACACGAGGACGTGTTCACCAACTGACTGCAGAGGAGCCGGCGATTACCGCGACTGTGGCGGGTAAAATCCCCTTTCCTTCATTCTCCTTCACTCTTGTATTGTTTAAATTTGATGGTAGTTTAAATATTGTTTATATGTTGTGAATCAGGCACTTATTTGTTAGACTCCGAGCCCGATGTTGTTATGTTCGACAGCGGTGCTACTCATTCTTTTGTATCTCGCACATTCATTAATCGTCTGGGCCGTAGTATCGGGAAACTGGCTCGCCCAATGGTTATCGAAGTTGCCGATAACCGTATGATTTATGTCACCGACGTGTATCGGGGCTGTACTCTCGAATTTTCCGGGGTTGAATTCCCTATTGATCTTATTCCCATTGCGATGCGAGATCTTTGTGTTATCGTGGGTATGGATTGGCTTGACGCGTTTGATGCGGAAATCCTCTGTCGTAAGAAACAAGTTCGCGTTCGAAACCCTAAGGGCGGAGAACTTATCATTCAGGGAGATACTCCTCGTTTGGCCATCGCTTCTTGTTCTGCTGCCAGGGTACTTAATGAAATCCCGGTTGTTTCCGACTTCAATGTTGTTTTTCCGGAGGAACTCCCTGGCTTGCCCCCTATTCGGCAAGTGGAGTTCCGCATTGATCTATTGCCGGGTGCGACTCCGATAGCTAAAGCTCCATATCGGTTGGCGCCACCCGAAATGAAAGAACTCCAGGAGCAACTTCAAGAGTTAAGTAGTAAGGGTTTTATACGGCCTAGCTCTTCGCCATGGGGTGCTCCAATTCTTTTTGTCAAGAAGAAGGATGGCACCCAGCGTATGTGTATCGATTATAGGGAGCTAAACAAGCGCACGATAAAGAACAGATACCCGCTACCACGTATTGACGACCTTTTTGATCAGCTGCAGGGAGCATCTTGGTTCTCCAATATTGATTTACGGTCCGGTTACCACCAGATGCGAGTCCGAGAAGAAGACATTGAGAAGACCGCATTCCGTACTCGTTATGGGCATTATGAGTTCGTGGTGATGCCTTTTGGGCTCACCAACGCACCCGCCGCTTTTATGGACCTCATGAATCGGGTGTGCATCCCGATGCTTGACCACTCTGTTATTGTGTTTATTGACGACATATTAGTCTACTCTAAGACCAAGGAGGAGTATGAGCAACATCTTCGGGAAGTTTTGGAGACTCTTGTGAGAGAAAAGCTTTATGCTAAGCTCTCGAAGTGTGAGTTTTGGTTAGAAGAGGTTCAGTTTTTGGGGCATGTGGTGAACAAAGAAGGTATCAAGGTCGACCAAGCCAAAGTTGAAACCATTAAGCAGTGGGAGGTTCCAAAAACGCCTTCCGAAATTCGTAGCTTTTTGGGTTTGGCTGGTTACTACCGTAGATTCATAGAAAATTTCTCAAAGATTGCGTTACCACTTACCCGACTGACCAAGAAATCAGAGAAATTTGTGTGAGGCCCGGAACAGCAAGCGGCGTTTGATGAATTGAGATCCCGATTATGTGATGCACCTATCTTAGCCCTAATGGATGGGGTGGGGGATATAGTGGTTTATTGTGACGCATCACTTCTGGGTTTTGGTGCAGTACTGATGCAGCGAGGCAGGGTTATAGTCTACGCCTCCCGACAGCTAAAACCCCACGAGCAAAACTACCCCACTCATGACTTGGAGCTTGGGGCTGTGGTATTTGCCCTCAAGATTTGGAGACATTATCTCTATGGGGTAAAGTTTATTGTATATACCGACCATAAGAGCTTGAAGTATTTGTTCGATCAGCGAGATCTGAACATGAGGCAGATTAGATGGCTGGATGTGGTGAAAGACTATGACTGCGAAATTCACTACCACCCCGGTAAAGCTAATGTGGTGGCTGATGCTCTCAGTCGCAAACCGTCTGCCGAGCCCATTCGAGCTAAGTGCCTCCGTATGACGATGGTGTCGCCCTTGCTAAACCTGATCTGTGATGCTCAAAAGACGGCAACGAACATCAAGCGGGAGAAAATTGAGAATGAACTGCCCAAAATGGAACTCGATAGTCGAGGTTTGTTGACCCGCCATGGTAGAGTTTGGGTTCCATTTACAGGAGGCAACCGTAAGACCTTAATGGAGGAAGCTCACAAGTCTAAATTCTCCATACATCCAGGTGCTACCAAAATGTATCTGGATCTTCGGGAGGGTTACTGGTGGCACAGAATGAAGAATGATGTAGTCCGGTATGTGGAAGGATGTATGACCTGCCGGAAGGTCAAGGCGGAGCACCAGAAACCGCATGGGAAATTGCAACCTTTGGAGATTCCGGAATGGAAATGGGAGCATCTGACCATGGATTTTATCACTAAGCTGCCTAGGACTGCCCGTGGAGCTGATACTATTTGGGTGATTGTCGACCGTCTAACTAAGAGCGCTCACTTCTTGGCCATAAAGGAGAGTTCACCTGCAAAGAAGTTGGCCGAGATCTTTGATCGTGAGATTGTCTCATTGCATGGTGTGCCCGTTTCTATTGTCTCCGACCGTGACACCCGTTTTACTTCTCGGTTTTGGCAGAAATTTCAGGAAGAGATGGGTACACGATTACACTTTAGCACAGCCTTCCACCCGCAGACGGACGGGCAGAGTGAGAGGACGATTCAGACACTGGAAGACATGCTTCGGGCATGTGCGATCGATTTTGGGGGTAGTTGGGATGATCACTTGCATCTAGCCGAGTTCTCCTATAACAATAGTTATCACTCCAACATTAAGATGCCCCCGTATGAAGCCTTGTATGGAAGGAAGTGTAGAACGCCTGTTTGTTGGGGCAAGGTAAGACAGAGGGTACTTGGGAGTACCGAAATCGTGCTCCAAACTACGGAAAAGATTCAGGTGATACGAGACCATTTGGCCACGGCAAGGAGTCGTCAGAAAAGCTATGCCGACAAAAGACGCTCGGACCTCGAGTTTCAGGTGGGAGATTCTGTGTTGTTAAAAGTCTCTCCCTGGAAAGGCGTAATCCGTTTCCGGAAGCCGGGAAAGCTAGGACCACGATTCATTGGACCATACAAGGTCATTGCTCGCGTTGGGGAGGTGGCCTATCGTTTAGAATTACCTGAGGAGCTCAGCCTGATCCATGACACCTTCCACGTTTCTCAACTGCGGAAGTGTGTCGTTGATGAGACCACGGTGGTACCATTGGAGGATATCCAGATTGATGAGCGTCTCAACTATGTTGAGCAACCAGTCGCGATTCTAGATCGGGAAACGAAGACCCTTCGGAACAAAACTATAAACTTGGTTAAGGTTCAGTGGCGACATAGACGGGGTTCAGAATGGACGTGGGAACCGGAGGACGAGATGAGGGCTCATTATCCAGATTTATTTGTTGGCAATGACTTCGAGGACGAAGTCCTTTCCTAGTGGGGGAGATTTGTAACGCTCTGGCTTTTATCGGTACGTTATTTATTTTAATTAATTAATTATGAGGCATTATATTAATTTAATTAATTAAGGTATGATTAATTAAAAGATTGGGCTTATAATTATTCCCATCTTTTAATCATATAATTAAGTCCATGGGTTTATAGTCAAACCCAATTAAAGCTTAGATGGTCTTCTAGCCCAAAGGCTTTAGGGTTTAGCCCACTAATCTAATATATTAGGGTTCAAAAACCCTAATTTCTCCACTCCACCCTCTCATTCACGGCTCCCTCTCCCTCTCCTTCTCTCTCTCTCGGCTCACTCTCTTTCTCTCCCTAACCCACTCTATTCCCGGATTTGAGAACATAGCCACATTGTTTGGGCGATTCCCGGAGATTGAAAGGTCGGATTGCCACGAAACTTTAACCGAAGGTTTCCAAGACATATATCCAGGCTTTGACTGGAGGAATTTTGATTTCAAGGTCTAGATACTGAGTTATGAATTTCGCAACATAACCTAGGGTTTCTGTCAGATTTCACTGGTGAGTCCCCCTTCTTGTAAAAATCATATCTCGAGTTCTAGAACTCAAATGGACCCCATATCAGTGCCCAAAGTTCACAAATAGACTTGGGTAACTTTTGTAAAAGGCACCCTCGATCAAAAGGACTTTACCTATGGGCAACAACAGCTTCTCTGCTGTTGGATCTGATCCGGGTCTGCTGTGATAAGTCATTTTGTTTTTATCATTACTAGGGTTTGGGAAATGATCCTGAGTGATTCCAAATACCCACATGTACATTACATAGTTAATTTAATATCTGGAGAAGATGGGTCGTTAATTCTTATTATAACTTGGTTAGAATGGACCCACACTCCAGGTCAATGGACAGTCACCAGCTTATGATGATTCTGTGATTGACCACCTTGTGATTTTTATATCTAGAGCTTGGGAAACCCTTTTTAATCGATTCCAACTCTGAGACTTGTACGTTTGTGTCTAATATTCCTCTGATTTTTGGTTGGGGCTAATTCCACCCACAAGTTGGGTAGAACTGGCCAACACCACCTGACTGTCAGTCAAAAAACTGCAGTGACAAGTCTTTTTGTAAAATTCATATCTCTTACATCCTTTGGAGTTATGAGGAGTTCCTTATGGTTCTGGAAACCTAAGCTATTATAGTTTCTTTTAAAAATTATTTAATCCTATGTTTCTATTGTGCAATTTGGAGTAATTCTGTCCCGATCAGCAGCTTCACTCTTAGTTTCACAACTTCACTCTTCTAACCTTTAGTTCTATTTAGGTGAAGCATTGAAGTTTGCACAAGCTTGGTAGCCTTATATTGACTCCTATCCGTTACACACTCACTCAAGGTGAGTTCTCTCACACCGTTGTATTAGTATTTATGTTTGCTAGATAGCTCGTGTGTGATTGATTAGATTTACTATTTAAAGCATGCTATATTATTATTATAAAAGCGTACATGTGCACTATATGTGATTGATTAATACTATGAGGGGTAGTTAGGTAAGATCACCAACGTTATACTCTTTATGAGGTGCGGGGATCGGGGCCAAAGGATACGGGATTTACCCGGTGCGGCTCAAACCTACAAGTCCTCCCTATTAATATAAGCATTGATTTGTTCCTTGCTTATTAATGTAATTATAATTGGAATTGGATTTGGATTAGTAAATGTGAATATTGATATGATGTATGTGTTTGAATTCACTAAGCTTTATGCTTACGGTTCTCCCTAACATTTTCAGGTATTAAGATTAAAGAGGCTGAGGCGTGACTTGGAGCACCGGGATACCACTACTAGAAGAATTTCCATTTTGGGACATTATTATTATTTTGCTTCCGCACATTATTATGTTTATTTCGTTATAATTTGGTTTGGTGATACTTATCTTTTGTAAACTCATAGTTTCTTCTATAAAAGTTATTTTAAAAAGTTTAAATATTTTGCGATAATTTTTGGGTGTGACAACTCATCCCTTACAGCTTCACATGATTCCTGTGTGGTTCCACCAAACTCAAATATATATTCTGTGATTATGATAGTACGGGACCATATTATTATAACCACCTATACATATTTGCTTCCGGCTTCACCACCAAGACTCATGTTCCATTGTTTCAGGTTAACCCTCAATTCTTTTTACTTCTAACCTTATATTAAAGTAGGTATCCTACTTAACTCTTACACAGTTTAAGTCTAGGTTCAAGTATTGACACCTAGTTCGCTTAAACTATGGCTCTGATACCAAATTGTAACACCCCAATCTCACAAAATTTTTTTTTTACTTTATAATACAAAATATTTGGTTATACACATGGGGTATTACTCTTCTGTATCATTGCCACACTTCAAGCAGCACATACTTTGCATAACGAAAGCTACCGTCCCACACTCGACTCTTCTAATCCCCTGTTTGATTACCTGAGTACATAGCATTTTAAAAACATACGTAAGACATAAGTCTCGTGAGTAATATGGGTTTTAGACCCAAAACAGTTTTCCATATAATAACATTACTCTTTAAATTTCCAATATTTTATTTCCTATGAGCGCACCCATAGGTATTCCTTATTTTGTGATGGTATATTCCTACGAGCGCACCCGTAGGTTTTATACGAGACGCACCCGTATAACTACTTCCCCAATAGCATGAAACAGATTCATCTATCAAGGTAAGACAACTACTTCGCGACGGGAGGTACCATCCCAGTAGTGTCTTTTTGCCACCCCTACCGCAGCAGGCCGTGGTCTTTATCCGGATACTTCTTAACTCATCAACAGGGCTCAACACTTTATTAATTCTTTGTATTTCTCATTTATCTTTTGTACACATTGTACTTATCATTTCACAAGATCATTTTCAGTTTTACAAAACATTTCGGTTCCATAGAACCATTTCAATTACCATAAAACCATTTTGTCCCACAAACCATTTTATATAAAAATTCATTTCTTTTATATAAAATCCATTTGCTATGTACTCGAAAAATCCACACATTACTCACCTCAACTAGTTAGAGAAGTCTAACTAGAACTATCCCCTTCCTCGTCCCTCCTATTCATTGATCTTTTACTCAACCAACCGTATTTGAACCACCGCCTATATATGCATTTAATTCACATATTTGGTTAATATCAACTACAACTGACCCTACAATATAAGAGTCCCATATTATACAGTTACGGGTCATATCTAAGCTACAATCCTTATTAAATTAACTTTCTTTAATTTGTAAACTTGTAAGACCCGTATCCTGATTATAACATATACTTAAAATAAGAGTGTTAGGAATTATATGGTCATTGGTAATTATAAAGCTAGGAAAAACTTTAGTTACAATTTCATATGAAAATCAGCATTTTGTGTTGTTTTTAGAAAAATCATAATTAATTATAGAAAAATCGTTTGGACCTCAAACCAGTGCACAAAGTTTACAAATTGAGTCTAGTACAATTACCAAAAATAATAGCAAGCTTGAAAATGACATTATCGATGGTAAAAAATGCAATCTTTACTGATTAGTTCGGAATTGACAGATTAGATAGTCTGTTTTCAAAAATTCATAATAAATCATAGAAAAATCGTATAAATACGTAAAATACATCCCTGGAAAGGTATTGAGATAAATTTCTGGAATATCAAATAAAAAAGTGAATTTCATGTGTTTAAAGTCGGCTAAACCAGTCTTGAACAGACTGATTCTAGAAGGTATTAATTTCAACAAAGTTATATTATTAAAATCTTTTGTCAAAAGTGTCATGCCATTTTTTATTCAAGAATTCAAGTATAAATACCCCTCAAAACATCTCATAAACCACACAACTAAATCTCAATCCAATATATAGAGGTTTCTAAGCACTAGAGTGTAAGCAAGTGAGCGGAAGGAAGCTCAAAAGCCTAACGAAGGAGTTATAGATCTCGACGACTGGTCATAAGGTAACTACAAACCTTTCTATAGCTTAATTAGGTATTGTAAAATAGTTTTTGTTAAGAAGTAGAATATTTAATAAGTATAACATATGTTACATTATACTAATTTCTAACAATAGTAAACAAAAACCTTAAAATGTCGTTATTATAACAATTCGTAATTTCCGAAAATAATACCGATTGATTTACTTACGAGGACGGTGACTAGGACAATTACTTGGGATCTGGTTGTTGGATTTTCCGAAAGGCTAAAATGGTGAAAGGATCCTGCCACCCCATCTAATCTTCTACCTGGCCGTTCTTTACTTGATAAATCATGGAGTATCATATTGGAATTATTGAAGGGTTTAATGATGCGACTATAATATAGTTAAGGATTAAGAAATGATAGATTTCTTATTATGTTAACAGTTAAAGTTGAAGGAAATACAAAGCCGAGAAAGATAAACGATATAGTCAACTATAATCAGGCGAGTCTTCTCACTATACTATAGGTGATATTGCATGCGTAGGAAGGAAGATATGTTAGACTAAGGTGATCTTACCTGTTATGATAATTGTATGAATTATTGCTATGATAATGATTGTTTGTGGACGGAACGGGATAGCCCGCGAGCCAATAGGCGGAACGGGAATAGCCTGCGAGTCATTAGACGGAACGGGAAAAGCCTGCGAGCGATAAGACAGAACGGGAACTGCCCGTGAGTCTTCAGCGGAACAGGGATAGCCCGCGAGTCTCACAGACATATGAATGGTTATGATGTGTTGTATGTTATATGTGATGGATCGTATGGTATTTTAAGGAACTCACTAAGCTCTGTGCTTACCCTTTCCCTATATAAACTATTGTTTCAGGTACATCAGGTACCATGGATGGCAAGGCGTGACGTGTATACACTGTGCTGCTTCATTGTAGGACTGTTTTTGAATGGATGTTCCGTTATGTTGTGATTTCATTAACTTTTGTTAATCCTGGGATGTTTTCATTAAACTTATAAGTTATGGAATTTTGTCAAAATTAATTAAGTGGCTTTTCTTATATTAAAGTGTTCGTTTAATTTTTTTTTTAATTTTACCCTAAAATTTTGGGATGTTACAAGTTGGTATCAGAGCCAGGTTGAGAGAATCAGGCTCACTTAGTGAGTTCTGGACTCAAGTTGAGGCTTAAGAGTTTTCTTAAAACATTTTTACGAAAGAAAGATGTTTTATGAAGGGTGAACTGAAGACACAGTGTGTACCGCCAGCCGACGCCAGTATGAGAAAAGGGTTAAGTATTTAATATTCTGGATGTTAAAAAAAACATATGATATATGTTTGCTGAAATGCCTGGTAGAGATCACACATTGTTGTATTATTATCTGCTATTTGCTAATAGAACTGTATGCTAGTGCCGATAGGTTGCTTAGAGATTTCAACTAAGTTGTATACAATATAGACTGAATAGTCATAGAATGTGTGAGTTGACCTTATTGCATGTTCCTTGTTTGGTTGTTGCCTTAGGGAAGATTCTCTTATTTGAAAGACTGTTTAGTTCGATATTGTATACAACTACGTTCGCGAAACAATCTGTCATCACTGGAGGAAGTTCCGTCTTAGTTAGAATAGCAGGGTGGGGGTGGGATTCCAAGTATTCCTAGAAGGGTTGACATATGCCTTGTAAGCGCATATGTGTTAAAATTATCGGTGAGAAGCGAATTGGATATTTCGAGACGGGTCTTGGAACGAACATGGATAGGTGTGGAAGGTAGTAGTAGAGCTCCTACTATCGAAAGCACAGGATCTGCGTTTGAGTCGGGAGTTTGTCACGAAGGATCCAAGGAGCTGAGTATGTGAGTGTCTAGCATAATTAACTTAAATGCTAGTGTAATGTGGTAAACTTTTATCCATTCGATTTTTGAATGTTGATTGTGAGGTTCAGTAGGAACAATTAAGATGCGATCATACCAGTTGGTTGGATCGATCATGCTTAAGTTGATTACTGAGCTTAAAGACTGTTGAAAGGGAGAATGCCAAAATGCTATTGTGGTAGCTATTTTTCATGCAACTAATGGGCGCACAAGTCAGACACGGACTAGAGGATGCAAGGGTGAGTTTTCCAACTCACGGTCAAGGAGGTGCAAGCGGCGCCTGAGATGATAGCGGGTATTTTTGAGTCGACTCTGTACATGCCTAGTGCTGTGTAATAGTGGGGCTACCTACCCTTGTATTGATCTTGCTTGAGTGATTGATCAGGTCGTGTGGGTTGAGAGTCTGGATCACTCGCTCGTGATTGAGGTAACTGACGATAGAGGTGTTGACTAGGGTCGCAAGCGGATGACTAACATATGGTGGTTAATGTAAACGTCTTTACATTATCGAAACATGTTTATTGAGATAGTGTTTTCCCCCGATGCAAGTTGTTGGCTGAGCAGAGTAGGCTTGTTTTTCGTTCGAGAGTAAGGGCTCGTAAAAAAAAAGTTATAAATCGAATAAACAGACTTGGACTTTAGTTCAAGTGGGAGAGGAATACAAAATTAAGGGAACAACATGAATATTATATTGAATCGATGAAATTATTAAAATTATAGTAACACGTCGATATGTTTAATTCATTACTACAACTTTATATTAATACATTAAGAAAAGTTTACAGAACTACTAAACTGGAGAATCAGAAAGAAGCGAGAGAATATCTTCTACACTCCACTCTTTGTCATCATTAGGTTGACTTGTACCTCTCGAGGATTTGGAAGTGGTATGCTTTCAGTTATTGGAGGAGGAGCTCCAAGGTATCGGGCCTCGATAGGGTTGGAACCTGTAACCCCATGATTAGGGGCTAAATATTGACTCATTTGGGGCGTGTGTAAGTAGGGTAGTGATGAGGAAGGG
The DNA here is from genome assembly GCA_023525715.1 of Cichorium intybus. Lineage (NCBI taxonomy): Eukaryota > Viridiplantae > Streptophyta > Magnoliopsida > Asterales > Asteraceae > Cichorium > Cichorium intybus. The sequence continues at coordinate 33,614,141 of CM042015.1, forward strand.
CTCTAATTCGAAACCAGTTGGGGGTAGCTATAAGAAGGAGGAAACCAGGCTAGGTCACCTACAAAGCCTCAAAAAATTCTCCTCACTCGAAGACTCGAGTAAACCAGGGTTAATACTACTCATACCAGAATTAGATGGCGGAGATTGCTGCTGTGTATGAGTTCTTGATGAATTTTCCCCCTTTTCCTAAATTTTTCTTTTCCTAAATACAACCTTATGAGCAGCTTGTATTAGCTTCTTTGTGCCGTCTGTTAGACCCGATTGTGACCCTTCAATTATGGCTTTTTTTTCTTTTTTTAGGTTGGGTATTAAATCTCCCGATAATTCTGTTGCCTCAATAAATTCATTACCAATTCCTGTGGCACAAATAACTTTAGTAATTTCAACCTTATGATATAAAGGAATTAAAAAAATGTAGTTCTTTACCTCAGCATGATCAATAAGGGTTTGCAAACTCGTAAGTTGTCGTTAGGGCCAATGATTGATACCTAATTCTCTACAGTGTTTTTTTAATTGTGTCGTTCCAATGTTAGGTTCCTTCGCAGCTTTCTCAATTGGTTCGTTAAAGTGTTCTATTATTTCCCTACTTAATAAATGTCTGAAACCTCTTCCACTGCCACCTGCTATGTTTTCTGAACTAGAAGGTTCGAATCCAATCGTATTGTTATCATTCTGGATCATTAGAACATGATCCTGATTTTCTGACCCAAAGATGAACATTGATTCATCAAAAGTAGTGGCTTCTATCGGTAGTAATTGTTGGTTTTCAACTAAAAACCCAGGATTCTGAAATCCTTCTAGATTCCTTTGAATCAACCGAAGATGATCTTGATATTGAAAACCAACCCCAAACTCAGGATTCAATTCAATATTTATGTTATGAGTCCTCTGTAATTGATTCTCATCCTGAATACCAGCCATGAATTCTTGATTCATGGGGACAAACTCACTGCTTGTTGGGTGCACGTCCATGAACGGATTGTACTCAGTTAGACCATCCACAAATGGGTCTACAAATAACACATGTCAAATGATAAAACAAAATAGAATACATATAAATGGATCATTCAAAAGAATTTAACCTGGTAGAAGGCATGGAGTCTGATCAAGTGCAAAGTCAGATGCATGCACCGGATCATCTGAGTTAATGTTCAACTCGGGAAAATTTTCCGGCTCATCGTGGAGAGGCTCTATTGGTAGTATATCTGGAAGACTGTACCATAATTCAAAATCAAACAAAACATTAGCAAGGTAATCGAAGTATGGATGATATATGTCTAGAATGTTAGAGTCACCAAACTCTATTAAGAATGCTTGGTTTGAAGTACCCTCTCCTTGCGGAAAACCAGGTCCAGGGTTCGACAAATCGCCCATTAAAGATCTGTTTTCCATGACTCGACTTTAAATATGAGTTCGTTTACGAACAAACTAGTGATAAGAGAGGATGAGACTGAAAATGAATGATACTACATACTTGTATATATAGTATCTTGCAGCTGCAACCGAAAGGACACACGGAACTGAAAGGACACCTCACTTTTTAATTACCGAAATTCAAACTAACTACAGTAGATGCGACTTTTCACTACCCCAAGTGACTTTTTTCAAAATTCACTGCTTGACTCTGGTGAGAACGAGATAATAAAGAGACTTTTGAAATAAAACAAAATTTTATGTCTCCATATAATGGAAATAGTTTAAAGAGAGTTCAGTACTTCAAAATTTTTTTTTTTACAAAAGATGATGTAAATTTTATATTTCGGTGAAACACAAAAATTTGGAGATTCTACAAAAATAGACTTATTTAGCCAAAAAGTATTTAAAAGAAATGTTGAATTGAGGCAAATGTGTGTTGAAATATGACGAATTCATATAAATACGAAATAGTGTTAAAATTAGGTGTTGTAAGTTAACTAGGTTAACTATGTATATAGGTAGATTAGAAAGTACTAAATATGTACTATAAATAGTAGCCGGTCAAGTCGATGTGTGGGACTGTGAGAAACAGTTAGAGTTTTTTTTGTACATCTAGAGTAATTAGAAAAAAAAAAGTATGGAGTGGATGAGAATAATAGGACCTTAAGCATTATTACAGAGGTATGTGAATGTTGAAAGGGAAAGATAATTAAATCTTGTAAAGTTTCGGCAATAAGACGAGGAGGATTTTTGAAGGACACAAGGACTCGATGGGAAATACATAGAGGCGTTCGAGAATGCGGATTTCGGGACGAAATCCAAATAAGTGGGGGAAACTTGTAAGACCCGTATCCTGATTATAACATATACTTAAAATAAGAGTGTTAGGAATTATATGGTCATTGGTAATTATAAAGCTAAGAAAAACTTTAGTTACAATTTCATATGAAAATCAGCATTTTGTGTTGTTTTTAGAAAAATCATAATTAATTATAGAAAAATCGTTTGGACCTCAAACCAGTGCACAAAGTTTACAAATTGAGTCTAGTACAATTACCAAAAATAATAGCAAGCTTGAAAATGACATTATCGATGGTAAAAAATGCAATCTTTACTGATTAGTTCGGAATTGACAGATTAGATAGTCTGTTTTCAAAAATTCATAATAAATCATAGAAAAATCGTATAAATACGTAAAATACATCCCTGGAAAGGTACTGAGATAAATTTCTGGAATATCAAATAAAAACGTGAATTTCATGTGTTTAAAGTCGGCTAAACCAGTCTTGAACAGACTGATTCTAGAAGGTATTAATTTCAACAAAGTTATATTATTAAAATCTTTTGTCAAAAGTGTCATGCCATTTTTTATTCAAGAATTCAAGTATAAATACCCCTCAAAACATCTCATAAACCACACAACTAAATCTCAATCCAATATATAGAGGTTTCTAAGCACTAGAGTGTAAGCAAGTGAGCGGAAGGAAGCTCAAAAGCCTAACGAAGGAGTTATAGATCTCGACGACTGGTCATAAGGTAACTACAAACCTTTCTATAGCTTAATTAGGTATTGTAAAATAGTTTTTGTTAAGAAGTAGAATATTTAATAAGTATAACATATGTTATATTATACTAATTTCTAACAATAGTAAACAAAAACCTTAAAATGTCGTTATTATAACAATTCGTAATTTCCGAAAATAATACCGATTGATTTACTTACGAGGACGGTGACTAGGACAATTACTTGGGATCTGGTTGTTGGATTTTCCGAAAGGCTAAAATGGTGAAAGGATCCTGCCACCCCATCTAATCTTCTACCTGGCCGTTCTTTACTTGATAAATCATGGAGTATCATATTGGAATTATTGAAGGGTTTAATGATGCGACTATAATATAGTTAAGGATTAAGAAATGATAGATTTCTTATTATGTTAACAGTTAAAGTTGAAGGAAATACAAAGCCGAGAAAGATAAACGATATAGTCAACTATAATCAGGCGAGTCTTCTCACTATACTATAGGTGATATTGCATGCGTAGGAAGGAAGATATGTTAGACTAAGGTGATCTTACCTGTTATGATAATTGTATGAATTATTGCTATGATAATGATTGTTTGTGGACGGAACGGGATAGCCCGCGAGCCAATAGGCGGAACGGGAATAGCCTGCGAGTCATTAGACGGAACGGGAAAAGCCTGCGAGCGATAAGACAGAACGGGAACTGCCCGTGAGTCTTCAGCGGAACAGGGATAGCCCGCGAGTCTCACAGACATATGAATGGTTATGATGTGTTGTATGTTATATGTGATGGATCGTATGGTATTTTAAGGAACTCACTAAGCTCTGTGCTTACCCTTTCCCTATATAAACTATTGTTTCAGGTACATCAGGTACCATGGATGGCAAGGCGTGACGTGTATACACTGTGCTGCTTCATTGTAGGACTGTTTTTGAATGGATGTTCCGTTATGTTGTGATTTCATTAACTTTTGTTAATCCTGGGATGTTTTCATTAAACTTATAAGTTATGGAATTTTGTCAAAATTAATTAAGTGGCTTTTCTTATATTAAAGTGTTCGTTTAATTTTTTTTAATTTTACCCTAAAATTTTGGGATGTTACAAAACTTCCCCGAGATACGCGTATTTTGCTACAGTACCATCGGAAGGTCGTATTTTTATTTTGATAATTTTCTACAAAGTTTTAGACTATTTTGAGCCTATGTTCAAAATTTCAGGTCAAACGGACAAGCCTAACATCGAATTCATACTTCAAAATTTTAACAGGGAACTACTTTGTTTCTGCCTCGGCCTCGCGTCGCGACCCAGGGCCTGGTCGCGTCGCGATCGCTGCTGGTGCAGACCAGAATGTCCGATTTTTATGCTACAAATTCCCATTTTTTTCATTTTAAGCCCTTAATACTCAACTTAATCACTAGGGTTTATTCCAAGACCAAAATCATTCATTTACTTCAGATTTTTAACCATAGAAATCATAAATTTCAATTATTTTCCAAACATTTCGTTTTTTACATTTTTGATTCAAAACCGAAATTATCCAATATTAAGCTCTTCTACGGATTTATTTTAACAATTACCACACATGGAACTTATTAAAACCCCTTAGAACCAATTTGATCATGCTAATATGAATTATAGGGTTCTTGAACAAAATTCTAATTTTTCAGTAATAGCAACATACTTTGGTGATATTAAGATATGTTCTTAATACACAACTTAATTGATTTAGAATCATTCCATGACTAAAACTTTCAGTTTGCATCAGGTTTTAACTCAATGGAATCACTGATTCCCTTCCTTTATCAAAAATTTCAATTTTTACATTTTTACCCCAAAACCTTAGTTTCAATTCAATTAACAATTACTACTAGTCTCTTTTATCTATTTCAGCATGTTAGACTCATTAAAACCCTTTTAAATCAACTTGGTCATATAAACCCGTTGGTTAGGGTTCTTGAGCTCAAATTATCATTCCTTGATTTTTAACATTTTCAATGGTTAAGCTAAGTTTAGATAATAATTAAGACACCAATTAAGGCTAGGAATCATAGGATAATCCTCCTCTAGCCACTGAAATCACGAAGCTACAGTAACCTACCCACGGGAAATTGGTTAAACAACCCTAAAAACAAGATTACTAACCTTCTTTGGCTTGGAATTCTTCAATTCCAAGGTAATTTATTCAATTCTTCACAACCTTCATGAACCCGATCACTGGAACTCTCTCTAGCTCTCTCACGATTTCTCTAGAATTTCTGAACATTAAGGAGATATTTTCTCCTTTATATATTTAACCATTTTACATTTTTGATCCCTTAAGTTCCATTTATCCCAAAATGGCACAAGAATTCGTTTTTTTATAACATTATAAGTTTTGTTTTCTTTCATTTTACCCCAAACACTAAAATACTTTATATCAACGTCCAAAACATGGCAAAAGACTAATTTGCCCAATAGTTTCAAGAAATGGCACTTTGACCCTTCTAGTTCCATTTTTTGCAAAACTTTCCCAAAAACTCAAAATTCTTCTTTTTAAGTTTATTTCATTACATATTAACCCCAAAATCATATTTTCATTACTTAGAAGTCATTTGGATGTCAAATGACCATTTTGCCTTTTTTTGACCAATTTTTACTATTACGCCCTCGTTCCCCCCCAAATTTTATATATATTTATTTTATGACTTTTTACCAAAATTTTAGGGTTCTTACACTTTTGCTTAGGGACAAGCAAAGCACAAGTGTGGGGTGTTTAATAACGTGCTTTTATATTACCTATTTTACTGGTGATTGGACTGAGTATTAGTTATTCTATATTTGTAAAATGACTATTTACGCTCACTTTTGGTGTAAGTGCTTGTATAGGAAAAATACTCAAAATGCAGGGACTTAGCTGAAAAACCGAACAAAGATGAAGATAAGAACGAAGGATAAGATTAGGAGAAGCTTGCGACGTAGAGAAGAGGTATTCGCAATGCTAGTCAACGGATAAAAATGTAATCTGAAGTTTGACTCGAAATTCAAAGTGCGAGATATGAGGGATAAGGCATGCTCGCAACGCGAAAAGCCATAGTCAGCGGCGCGAACCCCACGATTTTGCAACTATAAATAGAGGTCTCTAGGTCGAGTTTCAGGGAGCGAAGAAGCTATCCATCGTGAGAACTTTGGATTCTTTAGCTCAAATTCGTCTTATTTCAGTTTATGCTTCATAGTTTGGTTAGATATTATCTTTATTTTGTGTATTTCGGTTTTGTATCAACTCTATTGTTAAGAGTATTTCGAATCTAGGAATTTCTCTGATTGTGGAGATTGAGTTTTAGATCCAGGAGCAATCATTCGGCTCATGTTATTGGTTAGGTTTGGAAACAATTGTTTGGCTATTTCGTTTTTATAAAAAAAAAAGTAATTTTAGTTTATTCGTTGCTTCGATCTATCATATTTAGATCTGATTTTTGTTTATGGTTTTGAGTTTTGAATTGAGTTTTGGTGTTAGTAGTATACATGCTATAGAGTGACACTATATTACGGTTTCTTATCGACATAGAAAACCAATCACAAACTCCTTGGTTCGAACCTTGCTTACCCTATCTAGTGGATAATAAGATTTTATTCTCTATTTTGACTGCATCAACGATTGTGGCGTGTCACCTATGTTTAAGGCTTTTGTTTGAGATAGTACACTTCACTAGTCAACTTCCTGATTTGTGAGAGTACTTTGGTCAAACCTACATCATTTTTATTAGCATTTGGGAATCAGACTTTCTTGTTCTTGTTGTACCTATAAGAGTTATGGGTGTGATTGCCATTCATGGCCATTTCATCGATGAGCTCATATGTTTCTTTAGGAGTTTTGCTTCGTATAGATCCACTGGCGGCTACATGAAGTGATTGTTGGGTGTGTAAATCCAACTCTTTATAAAAGGTTTGGACTTGTCTCCAAAGAGAAAGTTCATGATGAGGGCATTGTTAGAGCAATTTCCGACGCCTTTCCCAAGCTTCATATAATGACTCACTCTCTTCTGCTTGGAATGACAAAATATCATTAATTAACATGTTAATTGTTGTTGATGGAAAGTATTTGTCAAAAATTTATTATCTTTCCATGTGGTGATACATTTGGCCGAATGCATGATCTTGTCCCATCAAGTTGGGCAAAGTCACCCTTGGTTCTTCGGTTGTCACCCATTCTATTAGTGGGTTATTCAAAAGCTTTTTCTTTACGTGGTTTGTGAGATACAATTGTTTTCTCAAAATTAAGATTTTGAGGTATGAAAATTTTCTTATGAGTATGTTTTTCAGGTGTCGGTCTGCTAATTTCTGAATCAAAACGCAATGGAGAGGATCGTCCTAAATTTCAAGTATGCATGCACAACAAATACACTTGCAAAAGAAAAACAAACGAACGTGTAAAAAGGAATTTGATGATCATAAATAAAGACTATAAAAATATTTTTAATTTTTATGAAAGACAATAAAACAAAAACGTAAACGAAACAAAAGAAACTACAATATATCTTTTTTTTAATTTTAAAAATATATTTTTTGTATCTTATATTCTATAAATTCCAAAAATTACAAAAAATGATAAAAAAATTCAAATAAAGAAATAAATGTTAAGCACAATAGCTCTCAGGTAGTGACGACCAACTTTGATTGCGGTTGTTGACACGAACAAAAATTACGTTAATTTCACTATTCTAGCGAGTGGTAAGCAAAATTCATATCCAAAGGAGCTTATGGTTAACAATTTAGTTCTTATTTGATTTATAGATTTGATGTCGATGATGTTTAAAAATAATAATAATAATAATACGTGGATGAGAATAATAATAGAGAGATTAATTTTAAAAACTAGTTGAATTCAATATATAAAAACATGATCGCTTTCGGTTTCAATTTTAATTCTAAAAGAATGTATTATAATGAGTGTTACTAATTTTGCGTCCGATCATGCCACGTAGACACAACCGCACCGATTATAGTCTAAATCTGGGATCGAACTAGGTGTATCTGCATCCTCCTTCCTACACATCGTTTTGGATTATTTGATACGGTGAGAAATACCACATTAGAGCCGTCTTGAACTTAGGGCAAATAATTGTTGCATAAATAAAGTAAGTGCAACGATTTATATGATTAAACATAAAAATCGACAAACAATATTAACAAATCTAAAATGTTCGAACTCAATATAATACAAGAAGAAAGAATCAAAACCTACTCCCCGTTGCGATCACGAGAGGATTTAGCCGCTCATGATGGAATTATACAAACTCATGTTTGTATTCTTGGATAGGGATGAGCGTGGGTCGGTTTGGGTCGGTTTTTGGCTAAAACCAAACCCAAACCGCAAAAGTCGGTTTTTCTGGTTTTAGAACCCATATGGGTTGGTTTTTGAATGGGTCGGTTTTTCAGTTTTTTCGGTTTGGGTTTGTGGGTTTTCAATTTAAACCCGTGGGTTTGTGGGTTCATGGGTTTCTAGTTTTAGTGTTTTATAGGATTGAAACCGCAGGTTTGTGGGTTTAACCCCATTGAAAGTACATTGTTATAAAGTATAAATGGGTTGATGGGTTAGTGGGTTCAAAAACACTAAAACCATGAGTTTAAAATAATAGATTTGTTATTTCAAACCCACCGGAAGTACGTTTCTATTAAGTATAAACGGAGTTGTGGGTTCAAACCCATTGAAACCATGGGTTTGTGGGTTCAAAACCGAACCGACCCGTATAAGTCGGTTTTTTCAAAAACTCAAACCCACTCCGTCGGTATTTCGGTTAATCGGTTTTTCGGTTTGGTTTTGCTCATCCCTATTCTTGGACATTCTTGAGTTCTTGATCTCCAAATGATAAATGTTTTCAAACTTGAGAAATGTTAGCTTAAAACTTTGTGTTGGCTGAGATATGAGACAGTTGGAAGTCTTAAAGAATTCAAAGAAGGTTGAAAGGTCCAAAAATGGAAGACTAAGGTGTAGAATGAAAGGTTGAAGTGCAGGAAGGTGTGTAGAATGGTTTTTAAGGTGTATTGTGTAAGAAGATGTGTTTTGAAATGGTTAGTTTAAGATAATATTTATAGTGTAAATTAATCAAAAACTATGATATAAAGCAAGAAATCTTTTGGGTTGGATAACGAAAAGGAATTCAAAAGAAATAAATGTTAGGAATAATTAGTTGAAAAAAATAGAAAAAAATGGGTTTAACTTTAAAATGAGAAAAAGGGAATAAAAATTCGTAACTAGCAAATTAGAATCGGGAAGTTGTTCATTGTTGACCTAAAACACTTTGGGCTGGGATCCAAAATATGCGGGTTATGGAGGGATCTGGAAAGACGATCCTTGGGCCGGATCGGGTAAGAGGCGAATCGGATCGTGGGGCGGATACTGGAGAAGGGCGGACCCGGTTCGGTGGTTGGATCCGGAGCAGGCCGGCGCTGGAGCTGGGCAGGATCTGCTTCTTGGGCTGCTTCCATTTAAAAAAAATTTATTTTCTTTGTCTTAAATTCCGAAAATAATACTTTTAATCAAGAAAACTCTTTTGTTAAATTAAATTAATCCATTTACACAAAATAATTAGAAAATAAATTTTTAATATTATATTTTAAATAGATCTAAAAAATTATTTTAAATTCTTTTGGTAAATTTTTTATTTGTTTTTGCTTTTTTAAAATTCTTTTCACATTAATCTATTCATTTATTAAAATAAATCATTTAGGAAATAATGAAAATAATTGTTTCTCGATAACTAGTTTTAAAACCAATCCTTTTGTCTAAAATTATTCTTGTTTTCGTGATCAGTGTTCGTCTTTTAATCGCTATTTTTCATGTAATTTCTTGAACTTATTTTACATATTTTTGTATCATTTTCACCATTTTAACACGTGTACATTTATTTCAAATAACCGTCAAAGTAGCAACATTTTGTAAATCCAATTGGTTATTTTGCAATGAAATATAGGCTAATAAACGTGTTGCAAAATCGATTGATCATACATCCCTTCGCAAGGTAGTTGTCTATAAACATGATGCTAAAGTATAATTGATTTGTTCTTTCTACTTTGGTAAGTATTGGGAGTGACACTCTCATGTGTTGGCACTCTAGACATATGATGTCGGTATGTAACCGATAAGCTAAAAACATTTGTAATAGATGGTTAGGCTGGAATCGATCTGACAAATGGAAAGGCATAGATGGTAAGGTTAGGATGAATCCAGACTCGAGATGACAATTGTAACACCCCATTTTTAATTTAGCGTTTATTAATAACGTCAATTATTTTGGATGCGGTTTCCGTAAGAAAATAAATGAATTCTTATTTAGACAACGATGTGTAGAATTAATCGCGATCGTTTCGACTAATAATAATAATAAACAATACTTCTAAAATTTTGTTTAGTGTTGGAGGGGGTTAAACGACATTTTTGGAACTTAAATTGTTGGAAGTTTTGAGTTTGGGCAGTCATAAATTTTAACATATAAGTTAAAGGACCTAAATTGTCAATTGACCATTCTTGCATAAGATTCTCTTTGACTTGGCTAAGCAAGGGAGAACTGGTGTTGTTTTCTTATTGGGTCTCCACAATTCCTTCCAGCACATTCGAATCAAATTATGCTCTGTAATATTTCCTTGCCTTAAACCAAGACTTACTCTTTTGTCCTTGCCATTTTCTTCTTCTTTCTCGTACTCTCCTGTCACGTTTTTCCCTTCTCATCGTAAGTGTTGTTGTTGCTGCTGGGAACAAGGGTGGAGTGTGTCCTTGAAGTCGAGAAGAAGGTGGAGGTCGGGTAGTGAGTGGAAGCTGGGAAAGGATCGAGGTACATCTACTCCTTCCCTTTCGTTTTTGTTCTTTTTCTCCTTGTCTTCTCCTTTTTCTAGCCGAATCTGCCACCATCACCACACACCAATCGTGGTGTGTGGGTGGGTGTATGTGTTCCTAATGTTTCTCACTTAAATTTTAATACTTATGGTGCTCATATCAAGTAAGTTATCATCTTGTGTTCTTGGGGTTGAATCCTTTAATTCTAGTCTCATTATTCTTGGAATTCTATGTGTTGTTTGTGTTTGGGGTGGTGTATGGTTCTTATGGTCATATTCCACATCTTGTTTTCTGTTTTGGGATGCATTTGAACTTGTTTCGGACCCTTAAAGGTCCTAATGAATGGACTTAATGGATTTAGAACCAAAAAGCCTAAACTCTAAGGTCATTTTTGGAATTTTCGGATTTTCACTGTTTTGGACATGTTCTTAGAAAATTCGTGTAAAATCTTGTACTTGACCAATTGAGATGAGCCATACATTTCTGGAAAGGTCTAGGTGTGTAGTTCCCTCATCCAGAATTTCTTGGCCTAATTCGTGTGTTAGGTTAGGTGAATATTGCAATGTTCACTGAGTGGTCTAAGTTCTGTCAAATTTGGTCCCCTACCTTGAGAAATTCATTGTAAATTGTACAAATATCGTTTGGGAGCAAGGCCACTTGCCTTAGTTCACTTTTGAAATCTAGTTTGTCCTTACCAAATTTTAGAGTTCAGTTCTTAACCTATTTTGATCGATTAATATTTCTTCAATGGTGGGTCAATGGGTGAACTGATTGTATCAGTCAAATTCGGAGATTTTTCATCTGCAAATGGAAAATGCAAATGACCTGAGGTCAGGCCCTGTGACTTTGTCCTTAGGTCTAGTTTACCCATGATTTTTATTGGATTTTATGTTTAAACTCTCATTGGTTTAATATTAAAAATATTGTCGTGGGTCTAAAAATCAGCTTTGTTGTCAAGTATTCTTTCGTGGGTTTTGGTCGTGGTTGCGGCTTAGAGTTCGTAGTGGGTATTATATGCTTATTAAAGATAATTAATAAACCTCAATGATGTAATTATAAGGTAAAGGGATGGTATAGTGGGACACGGTACGTGTCGAGTATCGGGAAAATACATGTATACTTATATAATTATGAGTAATAAATGTAAACGTTAATTCGTTCTAAGCAGTACCATGTGGAATGTAGGTTCGGGAAAGAAGAAGAGTTCTTGAGTATCACGTGCTTGTGTGTGCGACCTACTTTTACGTATCAGGTGAGTAGTATGTGGATTTTTGAGTACATAGCAAAATGGGTTTTATACAAAGAAATGAATTTTATATACAATGTTTTGGGAGTCAAAATGGTTTTATGGAAATTGAAATGATTTAATGAAAATGAAAATGGTTTTATGGATCTAGAAATGGTTTTATGAAATTGGAAATGATCCTATGAAATAGTAAGTATAATGTATACAAAAGATAAATGAGAAATACAAGAAAGTAATAAAGTGATTGAGCCCTGTTGATGAGTTAAGAAGTATCCGGATAAAGATCACGGCCTGCTGCGGTAGGGGTGGTCAAAAGACACTACTGGGATGGTACCTCCCGTCGCGAAGTAGTTGTCTAATTGATACCTTGGTAGATGAATCCGTTTCATGCTATTGAGGAAGTAGTTATACAGGTGCGTCTCGTATAAAACCTACGGGTGCGCTCGTAGGAATGTGCTCACAAATGAAAAGGAATACCTATGGGTGCGCTCATAGGAAATTGAATAATATGAAAATTTGGAACGTTTGAAATATGGAAACTGTTTTGGGTCTAAAACCCATATTACTCACGAGACGTATGTCTTACGTATGTTTTGTTTAAAATGCTATGTACTCAGGTGATCAAACAAGGAATTAAAAGAGTCAAGTGTGGGACGGTAGCTTTCGTTGTGTAAAGTATGTGCTGTTTAAATTGTGGTAATGATGCGGAAAAGTAATGCCCCGTATGTATAACTAAATATTTTGTATTATAAAGTTTTGGAAGAAAAAAATTTGTGTGAAAATGGGGCGTTACAATTTGGTATCAGAGTCATAGTTTAAGCGAACTAGGTGTCAATACTTGAACCTAGACTTAAACTGTGTAGGAGTTAAGTAAGGTACATACTTAAATATGAGGTCGTAAGTAAGTAAAAGTGGGGGTAAACATGAAACAGTGAAACATGAGTCCTGGTGGTAAAGCTGGAAGCAAATATGTATAGATGGTTATAATAATATGGGCCCGTACTATCATAATCACAGGATATATATTTGAGTTTGGTGGAACCACAAGGGAATCATGGGAATCTGTAAAGGGTGTGTGTGGAAGGTGTGAGTGACATATACCTATGTAATAAAAACCAAGTATGATTGGAAATATTAAAGTATGAACGTAAAGAATTAAAAATAAGATAACGAGTGTGTGAAAAGTAATAAGGGAAAATCCAAATATGCGGTTGTGGTAACCGTCATACCTTATGTGAAATATTGTAAAATATATGTAATAGCAATTGAGAAAGTATGATAGAAGACGATAAAAGAGGTGATAAGAATGTATAAATCTATTGAGAATTTTGAAATAGAAGAAATGGGGTTATATAATATAAATATAAAAGAAATGTATAGTTGAAAATTCCGTTGTCTAACGGAACTGAATTATGATCATGGAATAAAGATAAAAGTAGTGTCACTACAGTGACCAAAGAAAGAAAGACTGGAAAGGAAAAATAAATTGGGAAATGGAGATTTAGTGCCTAATCAAGTGTTAGGCGAGAAATTAAAGATAAGACAAGCGATGAGGATAATGAGAGGAATATAAAGAAAGTTATTAAAGGAACTAGGGATGAGAAAAAAAATGGTCATTGGAATCAGATTTAGTGGTCATATAAAATCAATATAAGAAGAGATGTAAATGATAAAAAGGTAACCGAAAGAATGTAGAAATGATTACTAAAGATTATAATCAATATGAAGTAAGGAATAAGAGAGAATGCCTAAGTAAGTACTAGGCAAAGAATCAAATATGAGATAAAGAATGAAAAATAAGAATTTTAATAAACAGATAGGAAGTTACTACTTCCGAATGTGAATGAATCTAACGGGTAAAGGTGCCCAATGATTGTGAGAAATGGTCGGTACATGGTTAATAATTATGAAATGTAAAAAAAATGTGTATATATGTGTTTATACGTGCTTATAAATATAAAAGAATGGGTAAGTTTTGGGACTTACATCATGTATAAAAGTATAAAGGTAGTTATAAAATAGGTATTCTAATTAGAATACTATAAAGTGTGAAGCAAAAGAGTGAGATAATGCATTTGGCATATCTCCTCGAAATACGAAAGAATGAAAGATAATGAGGAAATAAATGGCAGTTGTGTATCACCTAAAGATACATAAGAAGTAAGTCTTATATGAAATATGAAATATATAATGTTGTAAAGAAATGTATAGTGTATATCGCCTTAAGAAATGTAAAAGTAAAGGGTGTGATGAAATGAAGTTTACATGAAAGAATAATGTAATGTGTTGGGCATATAACCTTATGACACATAGAGAGAAATGGTAAAAGATACAATGAAAGAAATTTTGGGCTTCAAACCCAAAAATGTCTATAAGTAAAATGTATGAGACGTAGAGATTGAATGTCCATGAAAAGTGGTGGTAATCTATATAATTATAAAAGTAGTGTATGCTTAACAAGTGTAATGAGATAAAACAAGTAATTGTTAAATTAAAAATGCAAGTCTTTATTGAAACGTTATTATGATGCAGTTGGGGTAATAAGAAAGGTAAAAATTATTGAAACGTTATTATGATGCAGTTGGTGCAAGTCTTTATTGAAACGAGTCCATACTACCTCTTGAACCCAAGTGAGGGAGAATTGTTCATTTGAAGGGGAAGAGGTTGCTTAAACGACAATAGTGTGTTCAGACGTGTAATGACATGTTGTGAGCATGAATTGAGATTCTAGGGGTGTTAGGGGTGGTATCTTCCTCGTTAGGCTATTCATTTGGGTCACAAAAGGACTTGAACCTCAATATACCCCCTCATATTTGGAGGGAAGAAGTGCATAACTCTATCTATAGAGGTTGTATGGGTGGTGTATGCTAGTATTATGTGCAAAGTTATGCAATCAAGTTGATTATAGCAGTGTCTGGGGCTGTTGGACTATTTCAAGTCTATAGCATTCGTATAGATGGTATGCCTTGCTATGTGCTACATCAGGGGTTGAATGTCGTCATTAACTAGTACAGTGAGGTAGTAGCTTATGCGTTAGTGTTTAACTATTGTAGTTCCTAGTCGGATCGAAAAAAGAAAGTTAGAATAACCTATGTGATTCTAGGATGTGGACTATTTGTTGTTGTGACGCGCAAAGATCTAATTGAAGATCAGTGGTGGTCAGAGATGACATGGGATATATTATGTTACGTTGAGATGTATCTTGGACTTTGGGGGAGGGGCAGCTGGGATGCATGTTTGCCTCCCTCTGTTTGTAATTCGCCTTCGCTGGCAACTGTCAGATATAGCATCGGTATGTCCCGCCACAAGGTGTCGTACATGCGATGGTGTTGGAACCCTATTCGTTGGGATGAGAAGGAACTTATATAGTATCGTGTAGCTGTAACTGAAAGGACAACCCAAGTTTTAGTACCAAAAATTCAAACCAACTACAGTAGGTGCGACTCTTCGCTACCCTGAGTGCCGTTTCTTTTTCAAAATTCGCTGCTTGACTCTAGTGATAAAGTGATGTTGATAAGACTTTTTGGAATAAAGGTGTATAACGTGGTGTCGTTTACAGATTACTTCAATATACAGACTGAGCTGTTGATTATTAGTGATGTGATATCATATAGAACAAGTAAAGTTGTTATCTATTGTCTTGGTGTTGAATTTCGGGGACGAAATTCTTATAAGTGGGGGAGAGTTGTAACACCCCATTTTTAATTTAGCGTTTATTAATAACGTCAATTATTTTGGATGCGGTTTCCGTAAGAAAATAAATGAATTCTTATTTAGACAACGATGTGTAGAATTAATCGCGATCGTTTCGACTAATAATAATAATAAACAATACTTCTAAAATTTTGTTTAGTGTTGGAGGGGGTTAAACGACATTTTTGGAACTTAAATTGTTGGAAGTTTTGAGTTTGGGCAGTCATAAATTTTAACATATAAGTTAAAGGACCTAAATTGTCAATTGACCATTCTTGCATAAGATTCTCTTTGACTTGGCTAAGCAAGGGAGAACTGGTGTTGTTTTCTTATTGGGTCTCCACAATTCCTTCCAGCACATTCGAATCAAATTATGCTCTGTAATATTTCCTTGCCTTAAACCAAGACTTACTCTTTTGTCCTTGCCATTTTCTTCTTCTTTCTCGTACTCTCCTGTCACGTTTTTCCCTTCTCATCGTAAGTGTTGTTGTTGCTGCTGGGAACAAGGGTGGAGTGTGTCCTTGAAGTCGAGAAGAAGGTGGAGGTCGGGTAGTGAGTGGAAGCTGGGAAAGGATCGAGGTACATCTACTCCTTCCCTTTCGTTTTTGTTCTTTTTCTCCTTGTCTTCTCCTTTTTCTAGCCGAATCTGCCACCATCACCACACACCAATCGTGGTGTGTGGGTGGGTGTATGTGTTCCTAATGTTTCTCACTTAAATTTTAATACTTATGGTGCTCATATCAAGTAAGTTATCATCTTGTGTTCTTGGGTTGAATCCTTTAATTCTAGTCTCATTATTCTTGGAATTCTATGTGTTGTTTGTGTTTGGGGTGGTGTATGGTTCTTATGGTCATATTCCACATCTTGTTTTCTGTTTTGGGATGCATTTGAACTTGTTTCATACCCTTAAAGGTCCTAATGAATGGACTTAATGGATTTAGAACCAAAAAGCCTAAACTCTAAGGTCATTTTTGGAATTTTCGGATTTTCACTGTTTTGGACATGTTCTTAGACAATTCGTGTAAAATCTTGTACTTGACCAATTGAGATGAGCCATACATTTCTGGAAAGGTCTAGGTGTGTAGTTCCCTCATCCAGAATTGCTTGGCCTAATTCGTGTGTTAGGTAGGTGAATATTGCAATGTTCACTGAGTGGTCTAAGTTCTGTCAAATTTGGTCCCCTGCCTTGAGAAATTCATTGTAAATTGTACAAATATCGTTTGGGAGCAAGGCCACTTGCCTTAGTTCACTTTTGAAGTCTAGTTTGTCCTTACCAAATTTTAGAGTTCAGTTCTTAACCTATTTTGATCGATTAATATTTCTTCAATGGTGGGTCAATGGGTGAACTGATTGTATCAGTCAAATTCGGAGATTTTTCATCTGCAAATGGAAAATGCAAATGACCTGAGGTCAGGCCCTGTGACCTTGTCCTTGGGTCTAGTTTACCCATGATTTTTATTGGATTTTATGTTTAAACTCTCATTGGTTTAATATTACAAATATTGTCGTGGGTCTAAAAATCAGCTTTGTTGTCAAGTATTCTTTCGTGGGTTTTGGTCGTGGTTGCGGCTTAGAGTTCGTAGTGGGTATTATATGCTTATTAAAGATAATTAATAAACCTCAATGATGTAATTATAGGGTAAAGGGAGGGTATAGTGGGACACGGTACGTGTCGAGTATCGGGAAAATACATGTATACTTATATAATTATGAGTAATAAATGTAAACGTTAATTCGTTCTAAGCAGTACCATGTGGAATGTAGGTTCGGGAAAGAAGAAGAGTTCTTGAGTATCACGTGCTTGTGGGTGCGACCTACTTTTACGTATCAGGTGAGTAGTATGTGGATTTTTGAGTACATAGCAAAATGGGTTTTATACAAAGAAATGAATTTTAT
This sequence comes from Cichorium intybus, assembly GCA_023525715.1. Taxonomy (NCBI): domain Eukaryota; kingdom Viridiplantae; phylum Streptophyta; class Magnoliopsida; order Asterales; family Asteraceae; genus Cichorium; species Cichorium intybus. Next base: position 33,631,725 of record CM042015.1, read on the forward strand.
ATACAATGTTTTGGGAGTCAAAATGGTTTTATGGAAATTGAAATGATTTAATGAAAATGAAAATGGTTTTATGGATCTGGAAATGGTTTTATGAAATTGGAAATGATCCTATGAAATAGTAAGTATAATGTATACAAAAGATAAATGAGAAATACAAGAAAGTAATAAAGTGATTGAGCCCTGTTGATGAGTTAAGAAGTATCCGGATAAAGATCACGGCCTGCTGCGGTAGGGGTGGTCAAAAGACACTACTGGGATGGTATCTCCCGTCGCGAAGTAGTTGTCTAATTGATACCTTGGTAGATGAATCCGTTTCATGCTATTGAGGAAGTAGTTATACGGGTGCGTCTCGTATAAAACATACGGGTGCGCTCGTAGGAATGTGCTCACAAATGAAAAGGAATACCTATGGGTGCGCTCATAGGAAATTGAATAATATGAAAATTTGGAACGTTTGAAATATGGAAACTGTTTTGGGTCTAAAACCCATATTACTCACGAGACGTATGTCTTACGTATGTTTTGTTTAAAATGCTATGTACTCAGGTGATCAAACAAGGAATTAAAAGAGTCAAGTGTGGGACGGTAGCTTTCGTTGTGTAAAGTATGTGCTGTTTAAATTGTGGTAATGATGCGGAAAAATAATGCCCCGTATGTATAACTAAATATTTCGTATTGTAAAGTTTTGGAAAAAAAAATTTTGTGTGAAAATGGGGCGTTACAACAATGCTTAGGTTGAATTAGTGATAAACCATGTATTTCAGAAACAACATTCGAAGCTCTGACTTCGGATCCGCAAATCCTCTTCTTAACAAAAAAAATACAAAGGACATATTTAGATGTCAAGACCTCGACAAAACATAAATTGTACTCCAACAATACGTTTTTTTCTTTTATCACTATTATTGTTTACCCAATAGACATACATAAAATATAAATTGTAACCATAAAGTTCTTATAGTCGGTTCTTTTTACCAAAACAATTGTTTGCTTTTAGACAAGCATAATTAATTAAACGGTGCCCATAAAATACTTATAGTGAAATGTTTTTTACTTTATTATAAATATTGTTTATTTTTAGACACACATAAGAATTAAGCTCTAACCATAAAATATTTATAGTCATATGTTTTTCTTTTATCATGACCATTTTTTAAGTTTAGACATACATTAAAAATTAAAGTGTGACCATAAATACTTATAGTCACATATGTTTTCTTTTATCATGATGATTATTTACCTTTAGACACAAACTAGAAATAAATCAATGACAATGAAATAATTAGTATCATGAGTTTTTTATTTTATCATAAATAATTTTTACTATTAAACACACATAAGAAATTAAATTGAGATTATAAAATACTTTTAGTCACATGTTTTTTCTTTTATCATTACTATTTATAACTTTAGACACACATAAAAAAAATTAAATTGTGACCATAAAATAGTTAGGGACTGTTTGATATGCCTCTTACTAGGTCTGGTAGGAGGTTAAATATGACTCATGCAGATTCAGACTGTTTGATACCACATTGATATACCTCTAATTTAATTCTGGATCCTCTTATTTGCCTATTACTATGTCAGATTTAAGGATGGGTTTGAGTGCATCAAGTTTTGACCTAATCAGATCTTACTCAATTAGCAATTATCAAACAACCCTCTATAGTCATAGTTTTTTTTTCATAAATCGTTATCGTAAAATACTTATAGTCACATGTTTTTTCTTTTATCATTGATACTTTTACTTATAGACAAACATAAGAAATTAAATCATGACCATAAAATACTTAGAGTCGTATATTTTTCTTTTATCAGGATTATTGTGTACTTTTAGACCTGCACACAAAATTCAACTATGACTATTAAATAAGGAAAAAAGGACTTAATGTGGTAACATTGTTTTCGATTTGTACACGTTTAGTCCCTAATATTTTTTCTATAAAATACAACATTGAACTTCTTATTTTTGTACATATATATGAGTAATATGTTTTTCTTTTATCATTGCTATTGTGTACTTTTAGACTTGCACACAAAATTCAACTATAACTATTAAATACGGGAAAAAGGTTTTAATAGGGTAACATTGTTTCCGATTTATACACGTTTAGTTCCTAATATTTTTTCTGCAAAATACAAAATTAAACTTCTTATTTTTGTACACATATAGTCTTTTTAACCTGTAATTCCAGGTTATATATTATATATTTTTATATACGTTTTTTTTACAAAGAACGTACATAAAAAACGTCTTTTATATACGTTTTAAATATATGCTTTCAAGTATGTTATCAAATATATGTTTTTAAATATGTTTTTTACATACGTTTTTTACGTTTACATAACTAACCATATTTTAAGGATATAAATATATTTCTTAGACCAATATAAATACCCATACACACATTTTTTACAATTTCTGGAAGTAAATACATGTATTTATACTTCCAAAAAAAATACATATTTGTACTTTCAAAACGAATTAAAAACGTGTATTTTAAAACGTATTTGAAAACATATATTTAAAGTGTACATAAAAAACGTTAGTGTGTATATATATATATATATATATATATATATATATATATATATATATATATATATATATATATATATATATATATATATATATATATATATATATATATATATATATATATATATATATATATATATATATATATATATATATATATATATATATATATATATATATATATATATATATATATATATATATATATATATATATATATATAGGGTTGGGTTCAATAAGTGACTAAAATTATCCATGGTACCAAGGGACTAATCTCGATCGTCGGAATCAAAATCATCAACGGCCAAAAAATAGATTGTAAATTTCTTACGTCGACGCACATGTAGATTATTATAATAAAAAACTCACTTAATTTTTTTGGTTTTTTTTTTATTTTTCGACGTTATTCTTTTTCAAAAATAAAAACCGAATATACAAAAATTTATAATTTTTTGTCCTCTACAAATAGACATCCATATTGATATATAAAAATAAATTGTTTTTTATAAGTACAGCTCGTCTAGATTCACATTCACATGTGAATCTGAACTGTAAAAATTTGAATATGAGTAATTATTTTAATTTTAAAACTTTTACTACTTCAATATTATAACCATTTATAAGTAATGTACTTGATTCACAAGTGGATTTACTAATATTTACACGAAAATTTACTTATATTCACATATCAATATCATATACTATTGATAATTTAATAATAAGTTTTTGACTACTTCAACATTTTAACCATTTATAATGATTTTACTCTCATTCACAATTGAATTTACTTACATTCACACAAAAATTTATTCAGATGCACATATCAATATCATATGATATTTTAAATATATTTTGTCATATGAATATGATTAATCTACTTAGGAAATTTTTAACACTTCAACATTTTAATCATTTATAATGAATTTACTATGATTCATAAGTTAATTTCATTCACATTCACACAAAAAATTATTCAGATTCACTTGACAATATCATATGTCATTGTGAATGCCAACAGAGAATAACATAAAAACATGTCAGATTCACACTAAACTGTAAAAATTTGAATATGAGTAATTATTTTACTTTTAAAACTTTTACTATTTCAATATTCTAACCATTTTATAAGTAATATACTTGATTCACAAATGGATTTACTCATATTTACACGAAAACTTATTCATATTCACATATCAAAATCATATAGTATTGAGAAGTTACTTAACAGTTTTTTACTACTTCAACATTTTAACCATTTATAATGATTTTACTCACATTTACAATATAAATTATTTACATTCACACAACAATTTACTCAGATTCACATATCAATATCATATGGTATTTTAAATATACTCCGAAATATGAATATGATTAATTTAGTTAGAAAATTTTTAACAATTCAACATTTTAATCATTATTATATAAATGAATTGCAAGGGGTTGTAGAAGGTTTGGGGTGGGGGTGGGGGGTTTTCCCGTTTTTAAGGGGGATGGGTTCTTTTTAACCTATCACGTTCCGCCAGATTTCTTCCACCGATCCCTCTGTTCACGACACCTCCCTTCCTTCTTCTCTTCACGACACCTCACGTTGTGGCTTTGCCGTCTGCCACCTCCTGTCTGCTTCACCATATGGTGGAGTGGATATCTCTATTCTCTAACATCTCTTATTTTCTCACACTCACATATCCACGATCGACCCACTCGAATCTTCGATCCAGGTTTCTCTCGATTTTGGGAGTTCCTATTTTCTTTTTTGATTTTCTAATTCTCCAGATGTCTGTGAAGTTTCTGTGCGATGATGTTATTGAAGAGAACCATCACGAACCGACGATAAGCTTGAATGAGGTCGGATCAGTGGTGAAGTCACCGGTGGAGTTGGTCGGTGATGTAAAAGCTGAGTTTGAAGATGATAATAAGCCAACGGTACAGTCCGTGAACCCTAATGTTGTCGAAGAAGGTGTAACATTGTCTTTGATTGATGGGTTTATTTACTCGGTTTTTGTTTCTTTTTGCTCGCTGGTTATTTGTATGTACGTATAGATGAGATTGAAGTTGAAGATGACGATAGGGAAAAACCTGATGGGGACGCAGTTGATCCTGAAGATCGTGACGACGAGGATGACGAACAAGATGGTATGAATTTAAAGTGAAATCCCCTTCGTTTCTGATTCTCGAGTAAAATACCTTGTATTTGATCTATAAATTTAAAGTGAAATCCCCTTCGTTTCTTGTAGAGAAAAAATTGAGAGTGAGACTCGATCGCAGTATAATTTTCTTCTGAAAATGGCGTTTTTTGCGAGAACAAAACGAGTTACCGACCCACTGGATGACCGGGTCAAGGACACACCTCCTATTTCATGATGGCAGCAACTTCTTGAATCGGTGCAAATTGTTTAGATACAGGTTTCAAACTTCATCAATGGCATTAGCTGTTACTTCTTCTACTTCAATCGTGTTTTCATCTTCTAATCGTACAGAACAACGTAAATTCATAAATTTTAAACATTGAATTGCTCTTTCTGTGTGTTGATTTTTGTGGGTTTGTTTTCAATTGGGAGTTTTTTCATGGGTTTCGATCTTTGTTGCAGGGGTTCAGCTAGGTTCAAGCACTATTCAACCATCTGATCTGTCTTATCGATCACCGGCGGCTTTCAATTTATCCCTGAAATGATCTGCAACGGTGAAGGCTTTGAATGCTGAACCAAAGAGGAACGACTCAATCGTTCCTTTTGCTGCTACCACTTTTTCTCCTGGTATGTGTAATTACACATTATATTTCTAGGGTTCATTCTTTTTGAATTAATCAAGTAGTTATTAATTAGGATTAATTGGTGATAATTGAGTCGTGTTTTAGGTTTAATTTGTGGAAATAAGTTACCCTTTTGTATTGCTAATCAGTAAGCCTAATTTTTTTGACTTTGTAAGGTTGGAATTTTGATGATTAAATGCAATACTATTACCGATTTTATGCATTATAGTTGTTTTTTTATGGACATTCTAAAAGTTTATCACAATCACTGGAATTTTGTACTTTTGCATCAATTTAGAAGTTTGGAATTTGTTTATTTCACCAACTTCTTTCTGTGAACCTATTTGTGTGTGTGTGTGTGTGTTTTTTGGTATTCATATTCAATTGTAGACATTTATAGTGGTTGAAATACAAATCATCAAAGCATTACACCTGAATAATAAGAATGCCCTTGGTTTTCTATCAGACGTGGTGGAGAAAGCAACCGAGGTTATAGACACCGACAAATTACCTAAAGATCTTGAAAATTCATCTCCACTTGCAATCATGGATAAAGTCCTCGAAAAATACGGAGACGATATCGCTATAGCATTCAGGTATTCAACGGTACAACTTACTAATCTATTACTTACAAATATCAACAAATACCTAACATCCCAAAATAAAATTTTAATTCCAACGGTGCTAAAGATGTAGCTTTAACCGAATACGCCCACTTAACCGGCAGTCCGTTTAGGGTTTTCTCACTCGACACCGGAAGACTGAACCCTGAAACCTACAAATTCTTTGACACAGTCGAGAAACATTACAACATCCGAATCGAATACATGTTCCCATAAGCCGTCGAAGTTCAAGCCATAGTAAGAATCAAAGGCATTTTTTCTCTCTACGAAGATGGTCATCAAGAATGCTGCCGGGTCAGCAAGGTTCGACCCTTGAGACGAGCTTTGAAGGGTTTGCGGGCATGGATAACGGGTCAAAGAAAAGACCAGTCTCCAGGGACTAGATCAGAAGTTCCAGTGGTCCAGGTGGATACGGTTTTTAAAGGGATGGATGGTGGATCGGGTAGCTTGGTGAAATTTAACCCGGTGGCTAATGTAGCTGGTAATGATATATGGAGCTTTCTACGGACCATGGATGTCCCGGTTAACCCCTTGCATGCTCAAAGGTACGTATCGATTGGGTGTGAGCCGTGTACGAGCTTGGTGTTGCCAGGTCAGCATGAGAGAGAAGGAATGTGGTGGTGGTAGGATGCGAAAGCTAAAGAATGTGGGTTACATAAAGGAAATTTGAAGGAGGAATTGGTTAATGGGAATGGTAACGGGAATGGAAATGGGAATTCCGCCGCGGACATATTCGAGAGCCAAAATGTTGTGAATTTGAATCGGACCGGAATCAAAAATCTTGTAAAGATGGAAGACCGGAAAGATGCGTGGATGGTTGTCCTTTATGCAACTTGGTGCCCATTTTGTCAGGTACTAAATTTAACATCTTTTAACATCACGATAAAATGCAAGAAAGAACAATTATAAATTGAAAAATGTGTCAACTTATTGCAATATCATCCAAATACAAAATTGTCTATCGATATATACCATTTTGAAAAGGGTATAGAAATTAGAAAGAAATGAAAGTATGTTGCTATTAAATGCAGATGTGGTAGTGAGCAAAGTGGCGGTTACTTGGACGGAATTGCCCCTGATGGTGTACTCGGCCTTGGACTTGGCGAAGTTTCCATTCCAACCCTCCTTGCCAAATCAGGAATTACAAAAAATTCTCTCTCTTTATGTTTTAGTGAAGAAGGTTCCAGAAATATATATTTTGGGGTTGAAGGACCACTTAACCAAAAACCCACTCCATTTTTGCCAATTGATGGAAAATAGTAAGCCACTTTTTAAATCTTTTTTCTTTTAAATGTCAAAACTTACTTGAGATATAGGGAAACAATATTGCCTATATAATTGGAGTGGAAAATGTCTATATTGGTGTTACATGTCTTGATGAAACAAACTTCAATGCTCAACAAACTTCAATGCTCAATTTGAAAGTGGGACAACTTTCACATCTCTTCCAGATGATATAAAGTTGTTGTTAAAGAGGTAAATAGTAAATAAACTAACAAAAGTTCATTGTTATTTTTGTTTACTATACGATTCAAGCCCGGACCGAACAAAACCAAAAAAACAAAAACTAAAAACATTTAAAACCCCACCTACTACGACCCGCGAGAAAAAGAAAACAAACCGCCCCGCAACCCTAACCCGACATTATTGAATATAGAGTACCCTACAAGTTTAAACCTGCGAGAAAAATAAAAGAAAACGCCCCGTAATCCAAACCCAACCCGTGCATAGCACATGTCAAACCTAGTTTATAATAAATATACTATGATTCGTAAGTTAATTCCATTCACATTCACACAAAGATTTATTCAAATTCATATGACAATATCATATGCAATTGTGTGTGTCAATAGTGAACAGAATAACAGTTCAGATTCACATGTGAATCTCAACTAGCGGAAATTTCGAAAAAAAAATCATTTTTTGTATATCAATATGGATCTCTATTTGTAGAGGATAAAAAGTTATAAATTTGTATATATTCATATTTTTTTCGATAAAAAATAAGCCCTAAAAATTAAAAAAAGGAAGTGGGTTTTTTTATAATCCGGTAGATGCACGTCCACCATAAAATGTATAATCGTGTGGATGAGATTAGTCTCTTGATACCATGGTTTATATTAGTCACTTGTTGAACTTTTGTCTATATATATATATATATATATATATATATATATATATATATATATATATATATATATATATATATATATATATATATATATATATATATATATATATATATATATATATATATATATATATATATATATATATATATATATATATAGGGAGGGGATCAACATAAAACCACATTTTATGCATAGAACCATAGAACCCTTAGATCAAGCAATCAATGGCCATAAATAATAGACTAATTTACTATTAAAAGAAAACAATTTAAAAATTATTGGGGGGTAATTTAGGTATAAAAAATAGTTCTATTCCTAACAATCAGTTCTACGATTTCATCTTCATCATTGGGTCTTTCAAGGAAAACGTGGGTTCCTTCAATTTCTTCGAAACCAAATAATATGAATATGTTCGTGCTTGACAGATAGTTTGAAGCAGTCAAACCAACCAACCCCAAAGTTAAAGTCGAAATAAGGTATCATCTATTTCACTAATTAAGGTTTTTTTAACACCTTGATTTTGCAATTTAAGACGATACATGATAGTTATGAAGCGTGATTTAGGTGATGTCTGGATAGGTGCGTAATCTTATTTATATCGATTTGATTTTGTATGCATTGTAGCACCTCGAATTGGAAAGGCGATTCAATTAGATACCAATACGCTGGAAACAACGAGCTTTAAAGTTTAATCACATATGAAACCTTATGCTTGTGATCCTTCAAGTTTGCCGAAGTACCAACACAGCAAGGAGATCGATGCAAAGTTTCGAGATATGCGCTCAGGTTAATTTCCTTTTTCCTCTTTAATTGATTGGTTCTTAAAATATGACTTGAAGAACCCTACATTTCAGAAGGAATGCTGGTGGCAGAATTAGGGCATCTGGAGGTTCGAGAAATGTGAGAAGAGGCCTACAAACTACTTTATTTAAAGTTGTTCAAGTAGAGGTTTCTTTCTGGCACGCCATTGTTATTCCTGTGTTGATTGCTTTGAGTTTTTTTGAAATTATCTAAGTGAGTTTATCTATGGAATTGCAGGCACGTCGAACTTCTTATCTAAATGTGTCTACAGGATCAATTGATAATCTCGTCACAGTGACGACAACAAGTCAAGATGTTCGTTCATTTGAACCGATCTATGAGCAAGATCTATCATATGTAAGTTGTATTTTCGATTAAAATGAACAAAAATGCCATCGATTTGGATGCTTGATGCTGAATGTTGATGTATCTAGGTAACACTCGCAACGGTGTAAATAGATTGCGATTTTCAAGAGGTACACAGAATCCCGTTCTGTAAATAGATTTTGCTAACGATTAGTTCATAAAAATCAAGGGATTGATAATGATGGTGATTGTGGATGTTTGTTGGTGTTTTGGGTTATAGATGATGCAGAGTTATGATCTAAAAGAGGGGAAGATGAAGCTCTAAGCCACCAACTGATCATTTCTGATACAGTCATACAGGGGTAGCTGGTGCTTGTACCAAGTGCTTAGATCATTGTACTAAAGAATGAAGGGAGAAATGGAATTATTCACATATAAAGGATGAGTTTGATTTTGTGCAAATTCGAATTTTCACTTAGAACATTTGAATGTTCATTAATGAACATTCAAGAATGTTCAGTTATGAATATTAAGTATGAGTTCTATGTTATTCAAATACGAATGTTCAGTAATGAACATTTCCATGTTCATTAATGAACATTCAAGAACATATGATATTTGAGTATTTTCATCAATGTTCATTTCTGAACATGTATGTATGTTTGAATATTTTCATCAATGTTCATTTCTGAACATGTCGTGAAAACTTGAGTTTTTGTGTTTGATATATGTTCATCAATGAACATACGTATATGTTCATCAATGAACATATACGTATGTGCATTTATGAACATATATGTATGTTCATTGATGAACATATACGTATGTTCATCAATGAACATACGTATACATTCATCAATGAACATATAAGTGTAATTTACCATCATATCCTTATCATCCTAATTTGATCTAACGGTCAAGAAGATGGTTCTATAGTTCTATGCCTAATTTTGGTTCTATGTTGAACCCACCCATATATATATATATATATATATATATATATATATATATATATATATATATATATATATATATATATATATATATATATATATATATAAAACAAATTAAATGTATAAAATACGTATATAAAAATGTATATATTAAACCATATTTAAAAAATGTATAGAAAAGGACTATATGTGTACAAAAACATTAGTGACTAAATGTGTAATTTGATAACAATGTTACCTGATCGCAGCAGTCGTTGATGCAATAAAAAAAAAACCTTAAAAGCGCTAAATAGCTAGGGCAAGTAAGGGTCGAATCTATGAGGAGCTTTTGGTTAACAACTAGTTTTAACAGACTTAAAAGGTAAACAAATTCAAACAAACAGATACTGCAAATGGTTTAATTCAATCAGAGAAAAAGGTGATCACTCCCGGTTTCAGTTTTGATTCCTAAACAATGTATTATATTAGATTCTACTAGTTTTGCGTTCATTCAGATTACATAGACATAACCGTACTGTTACTGACCAAATCTGGGATCAAACTATGTAAAATCTGCACCCTCCGTCCTACACACCACTGTGGATGATTTGGCACGATGGGGAAGATCACAATAGAGTTGTCTTACACTTAATCAATCACAGTTTAAGAACAAGTATTGGAAATCTAGTCATATGATTTAAAAGCAAACAATCCAAACACTGTGTTCATGAATCTAAAAGGTTCAAATCTAATACAATACTGGAAAAGAAATCAAAACCTACTCCCGATTGTGATCACGGGATGATTTAGCTGCTCATGACCGGAAAGGATGCAAACACTGTGTTGTAGATGTTGAACATGGCTGGATCTTCAAAACTTCAGGAATTGTGGCTTGATCTTGATGCAAAAGAGGTTTAATTTGAGATTAGGAATTGTTTGGAAATGATTTGGGGATGTTTTAGGCCTTGAAAAATGTCAAAACCCTGGGAAATTCGTCTGGAGGCTGCCTTGGGTCGATGGGATAAAGTTTCATTAAAAAGAGTGGCTTAATTAAGGCAATTTAAGGCATTCTACGCGGCAGCGTCCTAGGCCAGCGTCCCAGACGCCTGTGGGCCGCTGAGTGCAGTTCTTCAGCTTTTACGACGCGCAACGTCCCAGAACGAGACGCTCCAAAAACCCTGGGCGTCCTAAACGCCACCTAGGACGTTGACGGGCTTCCTCGCGCATCTGGCTTGCTTTTTCTCTTCAAAATGGCCTAGAGTTCCAGGTCAGCGTCTGGGACGCTGCCTGGGATGCTGGGCTTTTTCTCTCGCTTCCGATGTCCGTTTAATGCGTGGTTTTCGCCCAAAATTCCCGTTTTTCAATCCCTGCATGTAATTCACTCAATTACATCAAAAGTAGGGTCATTCTTGGTTAAACAAGGCCTAATTTATCTAGTTAATTACATTTTACTTCCAATCAAAATGGCCCGATCATTACCCTATCAAAACCCATAATACAAAAATGATCGGCTAACATGGAGTAGCATGTCAAAAGGACAATATGTGTACAATACAAGAAGTTCAATGATGTTTTTTGTAGAAAAAAAACTTTAGGGACTAAACGTGTACAAAAATGATCGGCTAACATGGAGTCTACCACATGGGCTTAATCTGTCATTTGGGCTTAGCGTGACACATGGGCTTAGTCTGCCATTTGGGCTTAGCCTGACACATGGGCTTTGCGTGTCATATGGGCTTATTCCTACCAAGTAGTTGTGGCCCATGATACAAAAAACAACCCAATTTCACCAAAATTTATTTCGGTCCATGCATATAATCATATATTACGCACTCTAAATCTATTTCGGGTCATTATGCAAATATTTGTTACAGTACCAACATTCACAATTATACAATATTAAAATGTGTATCTTGTAAAGTACAATGCTATAATGTTATAAACATATGTCCAAGAACAATGCTACACAAATTCGTATCTTATCGAATATTCTCCGGGCGGCCTTCAATATCCTTACGAACTAACTTTGGCATTAGATTTAATACCATTTGCTCGATATCATCACTCGAAATCAACTTGTTCTTCGTCCAAAACTAAAAGCAAATACAACAATATTATATTCAGGTATACAAAAAAAATTATGTTTTTATACGAAAATAACACTTACTTCAGTGGGACAATTGTGTTGAATCCTCTCAACAAACTCCTGCATATGTTTGATAACTACAAAACCACATTCCCAATTGTCTTTTTGTTTGAAGCACTGTAATTAAATCACAAATAAATATTTTCAACACCTTCATATAAATTGAAAAAAAAAATCAAAATTTAAAACAAACCTTTGCAATCTTCCATTTAAATTTACTCGGGAAAGCTTCATCAATAATAGACATAATAGGGTATGAGTCCGGTGTAGCGGGACGTTTTAAAGAGTCAAGAACATACGCGGTTCCGTTTTCCGGCCAAAGAATAATAAGCACCCAATGTCTCCTACAAAAATATAAATGATAAAACATTTAAGCTTTCCATATGTTTAGTGTGTATATTTATGTGGATGTATTATGGAAAAATATATATTACCTAAGTATATATGGTGCAAGAAAAAAAAATTTCTTCTCATGATGCAAAAGTAATTCTTTTATGTGATGTATTATGGCGGCCCGATTTGTTTTGTCACCGTCATCTTTAATAATTGTCGCATCAACGAAAGCGCAAGAGGAATTCTTTGGCAGCTTATAAAAATACATTAATTATATTATATAAGGTTAGTCAATTAAATCATATATAAAATGAGATTTTATAAGTTTATTAAAGCAATAATAAGTAATAAGAACTTACATTGAAAACCATTGTAGAATGTTGAGATCAAGCTGACAGTTTAACAATAGTTGTAAGACCTCCGAAAGTACGAATGAATATTCAACCTTGTCGGGATACAACCCTTGCGGTGACAAGGTATTAAAAAAATATTGATCCCCAAACAGTTTGGATAGTTGATCAACTATATCCATATGTTTCCTTCCTTTTATTCGTATTTCGCTATCCATTTTCTCCACTTCAGGGTCAACAAATTTTTCGCATGATGGTTGGTGCTGGTGTTGGGATTGGGTGTTGCTGTTGATTGGTGAAACAGCCGGTGGGTTACTGTCAGGTTGTTGTTCGGGTTGGTGTACATGTACAGAAGTAGCAATTTGTGATATTAGCTAAAAAAATCACAACACAAACAATTAGTATGATGAAGTCTAATTATATACATTAACAAAGTAACTAAATTAAGGAATTTGAAGACTAACCAAATCTGTAAAGGTGGGATTCGGACTTCCAGTTTCACTGTTGTTTAGTTGAAACTAAAATAACAAACAAAATGTTATAACTTTTAATAGTTCAAACTATATAAATTACCAAAAAATATAAATCTGTTGGTACGAGTACCTACGGCTTATAAACTGAGGTCGTATTATTTTGTGTTGGCAGCGAGGTGTGATTTGATCCAATTAGTGATGAATTGATCGGTGCGTTGTTGGTCGCAAGCTACAATATATTGTAATTTATATTTAACAATATTATAGTAAAATTTATTCATATTCCTTTTTAAAAAGATATACCTTTAGTGCATATCTAGGCCACTGAACGATTGCATGATACATATCCTTAACAGTTTCAATTTCATCTGTTTTTGTGACTGAATGGATAGGCAGGTCCTTAAACGTTTCAACGATTTCATCAATATTTACTTTGGAACATCCCTCTTCAATTGGTTTCCCATGTACCAACGCTCCTGGGCTGGGCCATGCTGTACCAGAAGCCACAGTCAGTTGAGAGTCGGCCACGTTGATAAGCAACTCACATGGGGTCATATTCTGCAAACCAGAAAAGATATTAAATTACAAACTCAAAACTACAAGCTGCAATTAAAATATTAACATATTACCTCGATAGGTGGATACTTGGCAGGTGAAACATCCCTACAACTAGACTCACGAACAGTTGGCCCCGTGTTGACCGAGTCTCTACCAAGGTTGACATTTATAATCAATCCACCATTAACCTTGGTATGACCAATGATCCCGTTTACGGTCCGTGATCGTCCCCCGTGCTCTGGTCCCAAAATCCGGACTAAAGGGTCTTCCTTATTTAAATAGTAGGTCCCATCCGCCTTCATGCTTTTCTCCTCTTGGTCCAATAAAATTTTCCTGTTACCAATTGTTTTACAAAAACACGTAATCTAGAATAATTAAATAAAACAAGTGTTTACCAATCTTTTGTAATCTTCAAGGGCGCTAGGCGGAAGTTCATACAAGTTTGTTTCCTTATTTTTTATGGCAGCACCCACCAGATACCTCTTTGACCGAACATCGGTTAAACTTCCAATGAAGTCATATTTTTCTACAAGTTTATCCCAAATAAGTTCTTTCTTGTTTTCCATACCCTTCCAGCCACCTCGTCCTAATCGGGGCCTCATCCTTCTCTTGGCATTGCTGGCTTTTGCTTTGTCGCTTTTGGCTTTCACACACAATATCACAAATTGTTATAAATTATTTACTTGGAAACATATACCGGATAACATTAAAAATACGTAAATTGTGCATGACATACCAAAAATTCTGGGCTAGTTTTTTGTAAGACAAAGGTTTGCCAATCCACCATATCAATAAACGTATACTTCTAACAAGGAGACTTCTCTGTGTTTACGTAGTCTTTAACAAGCCTTGATCTGAAATTTGTACCGATTTTCACAGCCTTCTTTCGCATAAACTCTTTTGGAGCATCGGTTTGGATGTTCTAAGTCTTCTATAATTTCAAAAACGTCAACGATGCGTCAGTTTAATGATCTGACTAACATAATGTCGTAAACTATGTAAATACATACTTGACTGCACATACCTTCGTTTCCAACCATATCTTCTCAAAATCTTCTTTATCCGGCTTACCCATATTAATATGAATGGGTACCCTATGTTGAATCGTCATGCCAAACCAGGACATGAACTCTTTACTCAGGGGGATATTATTTTCATCAAACTCAACGTGATAATCTTCCTTGTCCATCTTCTTTGTAAAAGACGTTATACCACGTTCGCCTCTTCCTCTTTTCCGTGTTTCTTTCATTTGTGATGACTGAGACATGGAATCACCAGAATGTGGAATGCTGACTTGAAGGACTGATCGACGAATCCAAGAGAACGGTGATCGTTTGTTTGGTTTTAGAGAAAGCCTTTGATAAGGTAGACGGCAAAAACAGGAGAATGTAGAATATGGGTATGCTGTTGTTTTGTGATTACTAAGACCCGTAATCCGCGGGATAATCAAAAACTGAAAGTAACATAAACATTTGGTGCGATCGGTATTTGTTAGTGCGATTTCCCCCCAAATTTGTTGGCGGGAAAATGAAATTTTATTTTCTTGATGCGATTATCTAATGGGTTTTTAGGGTTTATTGCTGCGGTTATCCGAGTTCCTTGGTCCGAATTAATTGGTGCGTTTTAGATATTTCCTTAACACAAAGTCACAAATGTTCATTTCCTTATGACATCTTAATTATTAATTGGTGCGTTTATTATTAATTGGTGCGTTTTAATTATTACATACAAAATAATTTCTAGCAAAAAAACCAATGACATCATTATGCACGAATGTCAACTCAGTAGGTTGACATCATTGTACATGAGTGTACGATTAATTTTGGTGCGGTTTGTATGTGTTAGTGCGACAATTTAGCTGGAAACCTAACTTGTGGTGCGAAAATAATTAAAAGTTATTAAAAAATGCCAAGACCAGGATTTGAACACTGAGATTAAGCCAAGATTCTTGGCTGTGGGGGGGTAACGTCTTCCCCCTTCGACCAAAGGCCTCATCCGTTCGAAAACCGTCTCTTTATGAATAGATACTATAAATTAGTTAAATGTGTATTGGTGCGGTTTATTTATTTAGTGATGCGGTTTTGTACTTCGTTGACTTTTCCTTATGAAGAGCTTTTTATTTTGTTTATTGGTGCGGTTTTTTATTTATAGGTGCGTATTACACTTCCCTGCCTTTTTTCAATTTATTTAGTGCGGTTATTTTTTTTTTGTGCTATTTAAAAGTGCGTTGCCTTTTCATGTTGTACAATAAGTACTTTAACGCCATTTTGATATCAAATACAAGACAAAACCATTCGTCACTAATGCCTCCTGTTTTATCGTTATATTAATGTGCTTTTGTTATGATGATGCCTTTTTATTTATTTGGTGGTGCTTATTCATTCATTTGCACGATGAACTTAATATTTGGTGCATTTTATTCATTCATTTGTGCGTTTAGGTTATTAATTGTTGCGTTTTAAATAAATGTCATAACATAAAGACCTTCATATACAGAAATTAATTTGGAAAATTAACAAAGTAATATAGTCTATTAACATTCCATATAAAAAAAATACAATTCCCTTATCCATCTACAAATGTTGCAAGTAGAAAGGCCTATATCTACTTCCCAAAATGATGATCTAATACGATCATAAGTTTGTTATTCTTCATCACATTTTAAATCTATAAAGTCTAATGAAAGCTTCAAATTACACCGCAAATTAAGTAGAATGTTCATATAATCCAAGTATTTATATCCAATGATCCACCCTTCTTCTTTTTGTTGAAGATTCATTGCATTCAAAATCGATAAACCCTCGGATGATGACTCATTTAGCTCTGCCATGAGCAATAGTCCAAGAACATAAGATTCCCCAATATGACATTTACTCGAAGATTTTCTAAATCTCTCTATGGCTTCTGTCTTATCACGTAATTCAAAGAATTCATACTGTGATCAAGAAACAGTTTATCATATAAAAAGGGTTAGATTGAAAACAAAATGAATGAATGTTACAGAAATATTTATTTAAGAATATTTACCATTCCTGCTACGTAAAGTGCTTCAAGGTTTTCATCCGTCACACATCTACCCCAAAAACGAGCTTCCTGAAGTTCGTAAGGGAAGAATAGGGATATTGTTTGGCTGTCAAGGGAAACTCGTTCCAATACATTAATGTCTTTACATAACTCAAAGAATTTCCTGCAACTGATCATGAAAGAAAAAAACAAGTTATAGAGGATGACGGTTCAAGGTTTTCAACGAACATACCTTGCCGATGTGTTTAGAAAATCCTGTATGGAAGACGCTCCAACCCTAGCAACGATGTCTACAAGGACTTCGTCAGGTATACACAGAATGTTAGTGCGCATCTTCTTTGGCGGAGACATTTTTTTAAAAGTTTGAAAGACGAAACAGATGATATGGGAGAGAAAATGGGGGATACGTACACTGTAGCGGAGCAGCAGGTTTTTATAGGTCTCTCAAACAAGGTCGTGCCACGTAAATGGCGTTTCATTACCAAATATGTCGGTTTTATTATTTGGATAAAAAATTTCAAACGTTGAAGAAGGAATATTATTAAAAAAGTGTTAATTGTATCATATTAAATTTTGGATAATGTACATAGCATATCAATAATCCTAATAAAATATTACATAATAATATTTGAATAAGATAACAATTCTATTTTTATTACACTCGATGACATTATTATAAAATTTGTATACATAATAATATTTTAATAAGAAAACAATTCTATGGTTGATGATGAATGATGATGGTGATGATGATGAATGATGATGATTGATAATGAATGATGATGGTGATGATGGTTGATGATGGTTGATGATGATGATGGTTGATGATGATGATGATTGATGATGAATGATGACGAATGATGATTGATGATGAATGAATGATGATTGATGATTGATGATAATGGTTGATGATGATGATGATGATGATGATTGATGATGAATGATGATTGATGATTAATGATGAATGAATGATGATTGATGATAAATGATGATGATGATGGTTGATAATGATAATGATTGATGATGAACGATGATGAATAACGATTAATGATGAATGAATGATGATTGATGATTGATGATGATAGTTGATGATGATGATGATGATTGATGATGAATGACGATAAATGATGATTGATGATGAATGATGATGATGATGGTTGATGATGATTGATGATGAATGATGATTGATGATGAATGAATGATGATTGATGATAAATGATGATGATGATGGTTGATAATGATGATTAATGATGATTGATGATGAATGAATGATGATTGATGATTAATGATGAAGGTTGATGATGATGATGACCATGATTGATGATGAATGATGATGAATGATGATTGATGATGAATGATTGATGATTGATGATGAATGATGATGATGATTGTTAATGATGATGATGATTGATGATTGATGATAATTGATGATGATGATGGTTGATGATGACGATAAATGATGATGAATGATGATTGATGAGGAATGAATGATGATTGATGATGAATCATGATGATTGATGGTGATGGTTAATGATGATGATAATTATGATTGATGATGAATGATGATTGATGATGAATGAATGATGATTGATGATGACTAGTGATGATGATGGTTGATGATGATGATGATGATTGATGATGAATGATGATGAATGATGATTGATGATGAATGAAAGATGATTGATGTTGAATGATGATGATGATGGTTGATGATGAATGATGATGAATGATGAATGAACGATGATTGATGATGATTGACGATTATGGTTGATGATGATGATGTTTGATGATGAATGATGATGAATGATGATTGATGATGAATGAATGATGACTGATGATAAATGATGATGATCATGGTTGATGATAATGATGATTGATGGTTGATGATGATGATGATTGATGATGAATGATGATGAATGATTGATGATAATGAATGATGATGATGTATGACGATGAATGATGATTGATGACGAATGAATGATGATTGATGATGAATGATGACGATGACGGTTGATGATTGATGATTGATGATGAATGATGAATGATGATTGATGATGAATGAATGATCAATGAATGATGATGAATGATGAATAATGATGATGATGGTTGATGATGATGATGATGGTTGATGATGAATGATGATGAATGATGTAACACCCGGCTTTTAAAACAAAAACACCCCCTGAAAATTTTTCATTTAAAACGTAGGTTTCAGTACTTAAAACCATAAACAAAGGGGTATATTTTAATAAAACGGGTACAAGTGTATCAAGGAGTATACAAATATAATAACCTCCTTATAAGCCGGGCTGCTACTGACAGCATCTACAAGTCCACTTCTTGAGTCACGGACTTTATCCTTACCCTTATCAGGGTTATGCTAACCTGCAGGGACATTTAACAAACGGTATGAGCTACGAGGCTCAGTGAGTAATCGTATCTGCAAATAACATGTATAGAATATATTTGTATATCTGTCAGGATATCGAATCCAAACTCCTAGCCTTACTGGCTGACCACATATCTCTTAGGATTTCACATCCTAATTTTTGTAGCCTTACAGGCTACATCATTACAACCTGTAATTATCAAACAACATCCGTTATTTGCACAGATAATCATATCCAATCATTTCTGTCCCATGTTTCTTAGTCATAATGGACCGCACCGTATTTCATGGCTATTTAAGCCGCACCACGAGTCATAGCTAAATAAGCTGCACCAAAACATTGTCAATATATAAATCATAGCCCTCAGGCCGCACCAATTGGTTTCAATACCCCAATATCATAGCCAAAAGGCCGTACCATGTTCCTGTAACAATATCATAGTCAAAAGGCCGCACCATGTACCTGTAACAATATCATAGCCGTATAGGCCGCACCATGTACCTGTAACAATATCATAGCCAAAAGGCCGCACCAAATATCATAGCCATTTAGGCCGCACCAGTTGGATTTAACATCCAATATCATAGCCATATAGGCCGCACCAGTTGGATATAGAATCCAATATCATAGCCATATAGGCCGCACCAGTTGGATATAGAATCCAATATCATAGCCATATAGGCCGCACCAAATATCATAGCCATTTAGGCCGCACCAGTTGGATTTAACATCCAATATCATAGCCACAAGTGGCCGCACCATTTTTATTTCATTTCATTTTATAATCATTTATGGCTCCCGGCTCCGTTCTTGTCATTTCATTGACTCACGGCTTATCCGGTATTGCCTTTTTATTGACTCACAGCTCCGTTCTTGTCTATCGCAGACTCACGGCTTATCTGGTATTGTCTTTCAACGCATCTGTAAACTATCGGGTTTCGTCCCCCAAATCTGTTTCAATCTGTAACAGTTCAATCAACACATATCATATGTGGTATAAGTGAGATTACTCACCTGAAGGTTTGCTACCGTTAGCTATCGTTGTTTCTTGCCTTCCAATGTAATCCGTAAGGCTTTGTCCCGTACCTATAATTCCATTTATTTTTAAAATGATTATAGGTTAACAACCATTTTAATTGACTCTAATGCAATAGAGTTCAATACAATATTATTATAAACAATGCCTAGATAATAAACTTTACATTTACTATCTTTTTATGAATTTTACTATTCACCGAGGCATTCGAATCGATCTACAGTGCCCCCGAGGGGTCGAAAACTCAATATAAAAATTTTCCCAAACTTTTCAGACCATAACGAGCCTACGGTTCAAGTTTGAGCTAAATCGGACAAGCCAAACAAAAGTTAGCGATTCTGACCCCCTGCCTTGGAGGCGCATCGCGCCCAAGGTGAGAGGCGCGTCGCTCCCAATGCCTCGAGTCGTGAGGACCATAATGGTCAAGTCACGAGAGCTGCACAGCAGACCAGTTTTCGCGATTTTTGCACTGTAGCAAGCAGTTTTGACCCATTAAGTCCTTAATGCTGTTCTTAACCGTTTGGGGTTTATTCCTAGGCTAAAACCTTACATTTTAACAAGGTTTTCAACCCTCAACCAAAAATCAGTTTTTATAACATTTTAAGTCCAAAACTCAAAATATTATTACAAATCAAATCCTTTTCTGTCCAAAAGACCAAATTACCCTTCTTATTATATTTACATAAAAAGAGTGTCTTGGCGTTACAAATTCTCCCCTCCTTCAAAAGATTTCGTCCCCGAAATCATACAAACAAGCGAGGGTAATTCTTTCTCATTATAATTTCGGTTTCCCATATCATATGGAAACCTCTCTATAGTATTGCCAAAGCTCTTTAACCATACTAATCTTCTTACTTCGTGGTTAAATCACTGTTCATTTTACATTCCTCCGGTTGTCCCGGGTACCTTAACTACTTATCTACCTTCATTTCAACGTGAGGTATTCGTTGAAATTTATCAATCCATGTTCTCAGAACCATGAGACACATAGAAATCAGTATAAGTATCTTGAAGTTCATCAAGAATCTTCAATTAGTACACAAAATTTCTTGCTCTTTAGGACATATGGAAAAGTCCAATAAATGAGGTCTTGACTTTCTTTTCGTCCCAAGCAGATTTTTAGTCTTTCCAAGGGATATTTTGAACACTGTCATCTTTCCCCATTTGGAATTTCAACGATTTTTTTTTCGGCAATCCGCATACTACTTTTGTCGATTTTTTTTATTTCCAAGCTTTCTCGAATTTGCCTAATCTTTTCTTCTGTTTGAAGTAAAATCTCGGGTCCAGCCAACGGCTTCTCCCCAACTTCAGTCTAGTAAATCTGCGTGCAACATGATATTCTATACTATACATTATACAGGCCATCTAAATGCTGATACGAAAACTGTTATTATCTACGGGTTCCACCAAAGATAGGCGATCTTTTCATCTTTCACCAAGGTCTATTATGCAAGTTCAATGCATATTTTCTAAAGTCTGCGTCATTATTTCGCCTCGTCTATCAATTCTGCAATTCCTATACAGTACTTACTAGTACTTTTGAACTATTAATTCTAGGAATTAATGCTAAATTCAGCAAATAATTCTAGTATCTCGATCCGATACAGTCGACACCTGCAGCGCATGTCGACAAATTTATCTTTCTATGTAGTTTTTCATTACTTTTCGATCTTAATTTCTTCACTAGTCGGTATTAATTTACACTGATTTCATCAATCAATCTACAATTACCCATATGGTGTCATACCCATGCGGTACTTGCAAAGACTTTATTATAAAGTCTATAATATTTTCGTCCCATTTCTTTTCTGGGACCAACAACTGGTAAATTTCTTCGTATGCTTCTACTTGTTTGACTTTACTTGCACACAAGTCAAACTCTTTTCACATATCTTTCAATATCTTTCTTCATTCCCGGCTACCAATACATAGGTTATGTCACCCTACACAGTTTGGTACTGCCTCGGACATTTGGCATATCTACCCCAATATACATCTTTTAAGGGTAAATTTCATATCTCACTTTACTTTGGAACTCACATACACAACCACCAAGGGTTTTCAATCGCTGTGAGTTTCTAACTAGCTTCTTTCAATAGCTAATCATTCATTCACTTTTCACGTTTTCAGATCTGCACATTTCTTTTGTGCTACCCGATTCAACTCAGGTAATCACTTCGCCACACTCATACATGTGGATATAATCCTCAAAGGATATTTTCTTTTCAATTCAAGGCATCTATAGCCACATTTGCTTTACCGAGATGGTACAAGATTTCATAACCGAAATCTTTAAGTAACCCATCTATCTTTGCTATCTCATATTCAGCTTCTTTTTGATCGATTAAGTACTTCAACTTTTATGATCTATATAAACGGTAAGCTTTACACCATATAAGTAGTGTCTCCAAAGCTTTAATATCAAAGTCATAATTGCTACTGTAATATCATGTATCCAAAATCAACTCCGGATACATTTCTATAAAACAATTTATCTTCTCCGCTTAGCAATAATGCTAACACCGGAGCTTCACATAAGGTTTATTTCAACCTTTGAAAAGTTACATGTGGTCTTTCTACCACTCAGACTTTTCACTTTTATTAATCAACTTTAGTCAACTAGACAACAATCAAGGAGTAGTTTTCTACAACTCTCCCATAGTAACCCGCCAATCCAAGGGAACTACTAATTTCAGTCAAATTCCAAGGCGGTTTCTGTTTCATCACATCATCATTTCTACTGGATCCAGTTTAACATTTTCGGCATCAATAACATGCCCAAAGAATATGAAATTTCTTTTAGCCAAATTTTCATACTTGGAGAATTTTACATATCACTTAACTCAGTGAAGTAACTCCAATATCTGGTACAAATGTACCTCATATTCAGTCTGGTTTCGAGAATATCAGATTCTCAGTAGTCAATGTACATACACATTAACTTATCTTTCTTCTTTTCAAACAAGATAGGGCTCCACACGATGGCACATTTGGCCATACGAGACCCCAATTCAAAAACAATTTCTTCCAATTGTTTTACCACTCTGCCATCTCTGCAGAGGCTAATCAATATAGAGCCTAAATAACAGGAACGGCTCCCAAGACCAGTTTAATCATAAGCTCTTCTCGCCAATCTGGCAGAAATCCTAGAAGTTCTTTTCAAAAGACACATCCGAGAATTTATTTAAAGTAGTACACTACTATCATTGCTTTATTTAGCTTGGCCCATACCACGTATACCAACTACAACATCATTCTTTTACTAACTCTTTTCCGAGTTTAAGCAAAGGATAATAACCGGTATTCTCAACAACGGTCATTTACCGTGGATTTTTGTCCATTTCATTTCTGATTTTTTTTTGAACTATAATGTTCATTTTTCTACAATTCATGTTAGCATCATTCATTGCTAACCAATTCATATGCACGATTTCTTCAAATTCATTGGTAGGCATCGGCTTCAGATTTATAGGGAAAAATGGTCCCGTAAATCCTAGGCAGACTACCTTCCAGGTGTTCAATATCTTGAACATATTTGCTATTTGCTATAGCTAGTTCCAAAATTTCATCCATAATCATTGATGAAATATTCAGACAAGACATCAAAGTCATCGATCCAAAGCATAGCTTCATGGATCATATATAACATATACGGGGAGTATATTCAAAACAATTATATTTGAGACCATATCAGTCTACTCACGAGCTTTTTCCACAGTCCGCTGGAATGCTCACGGTACCACTGGTCCTTTTCAACCATTCGTTTCTTCTTTCTTTCCTCCCCGTTCTTTCCTGGGTTCATCACCCATTACTTCACATTTGGCATGCGAGTATTTCTTAGGAAAGTGTTCTATAGCTCCGCGCTAGACACACTTCCGTTCCATCCAACAGACTCGAGCAATATGCTCCTGCTTTCTGCAATTTCACCAATTCGACGGTAGAGTCTCAACTCTACTAATTTCTTAGTGCTTTTCCTGCACTTCTCACAATACATAACTGCTCTGTTTTGGTCCCTTCCCTTTAAGGTTGGACCCAGTCTGTGGTAACTTCTCCTGAAGCGTCCACTAATCGTTTTCTACTTTTTCTTGTAGTCTCAGCTACTTTTCTTTCACCTTGAATATCAGTCAGGGTGAGCACCCAAATTTCTTTTTCTGACCACAGCAACTACTGTTGCTTGCCATGTGGATTTTCTGCTACTTATCTCGTTGCCCCTCGTTCAATGGAGCCTTGATAAAGGGCTGGTCCGCCTCTTAAAGCTGCATGCCCTAAATTCTTCCAAATAAGATTCGCTGCTCATACTTCTTATACGTTAGAAGTCAGCACCAGTTAGGTTATATATGTATAATAACAACTTATATACACCTAACTATACACCGTGTCTACTATCTCAAGGTTTAAGTCCAGGAATCTACTCTATAGACACCTAGTTCACTTAAACCACGGCTCTGATACCAACTTGTAACACCCGGCTTTTAAAACAAAAACACCCCTGAAAATTTTTCATTTAAAACGTAGGTTTCAGTACTTAAAACCATAAACAAAAGGGTATATTTTAATAAAACGGGTACAAGTGTATCAAGGAGTATACAAATATAATAACCTCCTTATAAGCCGGGCTGCTACTGACAGCATCTACAAGTCCACTTCTTGAGTCACGGACTTTATCCTTACCCTTATCAGGGTTATGCTAACCTGCAGGGACATTTAACAAACGGTATGAGCTACGAGGCTCAGTGAGTAATCGTATCTGCAAATAACATGTATAGAATATATTTGTATATCTGTCAGGATATCGAATCCAAACTCCTAGCCTTACTGGCTGACCACATATCTCTTAGGATTTCACATCCTAATTTTTGTAGCCTTACAGGCTACATCATTACAACCTGTAATTATCAAACAACATCTGTTATTTGCACAGATAATCATATCTAATCATTTCTGTCCCATGTTTCTTAGTCATAATGGACCGCACCGTATTTCATGGCTATTTAAGCCGCACCACGAGTCATAGCTAAATAAGCTGCACCAAAACATTGTCAATATATAAATCATAGCCCTCAGGCCGCACCAATTGGTTTCAATACCCCAATATCATAGCCAAAAGGCCGCACCATGTTCCTGTAACAATATCATAGTCAAAAGGCCGCACCATGTACCTGTAACAATATCATAGCCGTATAGGCCGCACCATGTACCTGTAACAATATCATAGCCAAAAGGCCGCACCAAATATCATAGCCATTTAGGCCGCACCAGTTGGATTTAACATCCAATATCATAGCCATATAGGCCGCACCAGTTGGATATAGAATCCAATATCATAGCCATATAGGCCGCACCAGTTGGATATAGAATCCAATATCATAGCCATATAGGCCGCACCAAATATCATAGCCATTTAGGCCGCACCAGTTGGATTTAACATCCAATATCATAGCCACAAGTGGCCGCACCATTTTTATTTCATTTCATTTTATAATCATTTATGGCTCCCGGCTCCGTTCTTGTCATTTCATTGACTCACGGCTTATCCGGTATTGCCTTTTTATTGACTCACAGCTCCGTTCTTGTCTATCGCAGACTCACGGCTTATCTGGTATTGTCTTTCAACGCATCTGTAAACTATCGGGTTTCGTCCCCCAAATCTGTTTCAATCTGTAACAGTTCAATCAACACATATCATATGTGGTATAAGTGAGATTACTCACCTGAAGGTTTGCTACCGTTAGCTATCGTTGTTTCTTTCCTTCCAATGTAATCCGTAAGGCTTTGTCCCGTACCTATAATTCCATTTATTTTTAAAATGATTATAGGTTAACAACCATTCTAATTGACTCTAATGCAATAGAGTTCAATACAATATTATTATAAACAATGCCTAGATAATAAACTTTACATTTACTATCTTTTTATGAATTTTACTATTCACCGAGGCATTCGAATCGATCTACAGTGCCCCCGAGTGGTCGAAAACTCAATATAAAAATTTTCCCAAACTTTTCAGACCATAACGAGCCTACGGTTCAAGTTTGAGCTAAATCGGACAAGCCAAACAAAAGTTAGCGATTCTGACCCCCTGCCTTGGAGGCGCATCGCGCCCAAGGTGAGAGGCGCGTCGCGCCCAATGCCTCGAGTCGCGAGGACCATAATGGTCAAGTCGCGAGAGCTGCACAGCAGACCAGTTTTCGTGATTTTTGCACTGTAGCAAGCAGTTTTGACCCATTAAGTCCTTAATGCTGTTCTTAACCGTTTGGGGTTTATTCCTAGGCTAAAACCTTACATTTTAACAAGGTTTTCAACCCTCAAAACCCACTCAATCAATCGTATGAAGATTTAGGGTTCTTAGTTCTAACAACCCCAAAACTTCAAATTCATCAAAAATAACAATCTACTTCCATTTTCTTGAATTAAGTCCTCTTTTGCATGACTTAATGGAAGTATTAAACCATTTAAACCACATAATCATAACTAAAATTTGCAGATTTCAGTTTCCATAAAACCCATCAAGAACATCTCAATAACTTTGACTAAAAAGGCAATCTACTTACCTTATTTGCTTGGAAATCACCATCTTCCAACAATTGATCCAAGTTCTTGCTTCAAGCTTCAAAGATCTTCCAGAAATCGCACCCAAAATCCTTCCCGTAAGCTCACAAATGGTCAGCCCCAATACGAGAGTCAACTCTCCTATTTATACTTCCAATATTTGCAAATTTAGTCCCTAAGTTCCATTTCTTGAACTTTTGGCACTAATATCAAGTTTTATCACAATAAACTTTCTTTTCTTATGCTTTTGTCACAAGCAAACAATATTTTTACATATTTGGTCCTTCACTTGGTCAAATGACCAAATTACCCCTTTTATGGTAAAATGACCAAAAATCAGTTTTTATAACATTTTAAGTCCAAAACTCAAAATATTATTACAAATCAAATCCTTTTCTGTCCAAAAGACCAAATTACCCTTCTTATTATATTTACATAAAAAGAGTGTCTTGGCGTTACAAATGATGATTGATGATGAATGAATGATGATGATGATGATCATCATCAATCATTATTCATTCATCATCAATCATCATTCATCATCATCCTTCATGATTCATCATCATCATCAACCATAATCCTCATCATTCATCATCAATCATCATTCATTCATCATTCATTCATCATCATTCATCATCAATCATCATCATCATCATCATCAACCATCATCATCATCATTCATCATCAATCATCGTTCATTCATCATCAATCGTCATTCATCATCATTCATCATCAATCATCAACCATCATTATCATTATTGATCATCAATCATCATTCATTCATCATCAATCATCATTCACCATCATCATTTATTATAATCACTCCTCAGTCATCATTCATCATCAATCGTCATCATCATCAACCATCATCATCATCATCAATCATCATTCATTTATCATCAATCATCATTCATCATCATTCATCATCAATCATCATTCATCATCAACCATCATCATCGTCATTCATCATCAGTCATCATCATTGATGATGACTGATGATTGATGATGATGGTTGATGATGATGATGTTGGTTGATGGTAATGATGGTTGATGATGGTTGATGATGATAATGGTTGATGATGATGATGATTGATGATGAATGATGATGAATGATTATTGATGATGAATGAATGATGATTGATGATTGATGACGATGGTTGATGATAATGATGATGATGATTGATGATGAATTATGATTGATGATGAATGAATGATGATTGATGATAAATGATGATGATAATGGTTGATAATGATGATGATTTATGATGAATGATGATTGATGATGAATTAATGATGATTGATGATTGATGATGATGATGATCATGATTGATGATGAATGATGATTGATGATGAATGATTGATGATTGATGATGAATGATGATGATGATGATTGTTGATGATGATGATTGATGATTGATAATGATTGATGATGAATGCTTATTGATGATGAATGAATGATGATTGATGATGAATGATGATAATGATGGTTGATGATGACGATGAATGATGATGAATGTTGATTGATGAGGAATGAATGATGATTGATGATAAATGATGATGATGATTGATGATGATGGTTAATGATGATGATGATGATGATGATGATGATGATGATGATTGATGAATGATGATTGATGATGAATGGTGATGATGATGGTTGATTATGATGAAGATTGATGATGAATGATGATTGATGATGAATGAAAGATGATTGATGTTGAATGATGATGATGATGGTTGATAATGATGATGATTGATGATGAATGATGATGAATGATGATTGATGATGAATGAGTGATGATTGATGATGAATGATGATGATTGATGATGATGGTTAATGATGATGATGATCATGATGATTGATGATGAATGATGATTGATATTGAATGAATGGTGATTGATGATGAATGATGATGATGATGGTTGATGATGATGATGATTGATGATGAATGATGATGAATGATGATTGATGATTGATGATGAATGAATGATGATTGATGACTGATGATGAACGAATGATGATTGATGATGAATGATGATGGTTGATGATGATGATGATTGATGATTAATGATGATGAATGATGATTGATGATGAATGTATGATGATTGATGATGAATGATGATTATGATGGTTGATGATGATGATGATTGATGATGAATGATGATTGGTGATGAATGAATGATGGTCGATGATGAATGATGATGATGATGGTTGATGCTGATGATGATTGATGATGAATGATGATTGATGATGAATGAATGATGATTGGTTATGAAGGATGATGATTGATGATGATGGTTGATGATGATGATGATGTTTGATGATGAATGATGATTGATGATAAATGATGATGATCATGGTTGATGATGATGATGATTGATGGTTGATGATGATGATGATTGATGATGAATGATGATGAATGATTAATGATAATGAATGACGATGATGGATGATTGATGATGAATGATTGATGACGAATGAATGATGATTGATGTTGAATGATGACGATGACGATTGATGAATGATGATGAATGATGATTGATGATGAATGAATGATCAATGAATGATGATGAATGATGATGATGATGGTTGATGATGATGATGGTTGATGATGAATGATGATGAATGATGATTGATGATGAATGAACGATGATTGATGATGAATGATGATGATGATGGTTGATGATGATGATCATTCATCATCATCATTCATCATCAATCATCATTCATTCATCATCAATCATCATTCATCATCATTCGTCATCAATCATCATCATCATCAACCATCATTATCATCATTCATCATCAATCATCATTCATTCATCATCAATCATCATTCATCATCATTCATCATCAATCATCATCATCGACATCAACCATCATCATCATTCATTCATCCTTAATCATCATTCATCATTAATCATCAACCATCATCATCATCATTGATCATTAATCATCATTCATTCATCATCAACCATCATTCATCATCATCATTCATTATCATCAATCATCAGTCATCATTCATCATCATTGACCATCAATCGTCATCATCATCAACCATCATCATCTTCATCATCAATCATCATTTATTTATCATCAGTCATCATTCATCATCATTCATCATTCATCATCAACCATCTTTCATTTATCATCATTCATCATTCATCATCAATCATCATCATCAACCATCATCGTCATCATTCATCATCAATCCTCTTCATTCATCATCATTCATCATCAATCATCATCATCAAAAACCATCATCATCATCATTCATCATCAGTCATCATTCATTTATCATTTATCATCATTCATCATTCATTCATCATCAATCATCATTCATTCATTTATCATCAATCATCATTCATTTATCATCAGTCATCATTCATCATCATTCATCATCAATCATCATTCATCATTCATCATCAACCATCATCATCATCATTCATCATCAATCATCATCATTCATCATCAGTCATCATCAATCATCATCATCATCATCAACCATCATCATTATCATTCATCATCAATCATCTTTCATTTATCATAATTTATCATTCATCATCATTCATCATCAATCATCATTCATTTATCATCAGTCATCATTCATCATCATTCATCATCAATCATCATTCATCATTCATCATCAACCATCATCATCGTCATTCATCATCAATCGTCATCATTCATCATCAGTCATCATCAATCATCATCATCATCATCAACCATCATCATCATCATTCATCATCAATCATCTTTCATTTATTATCTTTCATCATTCATCATCATTCATCATCAATCATCATCATCAACCATCATCGTCATCATTCATCATCAATCCTCATCATTCATCATCATTCATCATAAATCATCATCATCAACAACCATCATCATCATCATTCATCATCAATCATCATTCATTTATCATCAATCATCATTCATCATTCATTCATTATCAATCATCATTCATTCGTCATCAATCATCATTCATTAATCATTCATCATCATTCATCATCATCATCAACCATCATCAACATCATTCATCATCAATCATCATTCATTCATCATTCGTCATCATTCATCATCAATCATCATCATCATCAACCATCATCAACATCATTCATCATTGTTAAATATTATTTTAATAATATTTGTTATCACTAAAAATCTTATAATTATCTTAATAACTTTTTAAAAAAAATATCAAAACGCATGATTTTGTTTTCTCTTTTTTCGTTTCCAAATTTTGTTTTAAATCTTGATGAATAAACTCAGACTATCACCATTTGTGACCGAAGAAGTATTCTGTTGTAAAGTAGCTATACTATTGTTTTATAAAGATATAGTTAATATGTGTCACTTCGTGGAATAAACCAGGGGAGCGACCAAGGTTGGGAGAAAGACTCATGGTTGCTTTAAAATTCACGGTTTCATTTTTTTATAATTAATTTTTACAACCGATCCACTAAAAAATCGTGGATGGGGTTAGTCTCATAAAGGTACAAGGTTGCTTAAAAGTTGCAGTAAACGAAAGTTCTTTTTTCGGTCTGGTACGAAATGGAAAGGTTATCAGGTACCTGCATGTTTGCATGTCACCAATCATGTCAGTGCAGTTCACATCACATTGGGCATGCCGTCCTCGAGTTGCAAAAACAGGCGCACAACGTATTTGATTCATGTAATGATTTCATTTCGAAACCATCACACCATCGTCGAGTTTCTTAATGCGATTTTTTAAAGGATGCGATTTCAGATTTCTTAGTGTGGTTATTTATATAAAGAGACAAGTGTCATATTTAATAAAATTTAATAATATTTTAACAAACATGTCATAATATAATATGAGTATGAATATGGGTATATAATTGAAAAAATCGCTGTGATGGATCTGTAGAATCAATTAATCCTATATTCAATTAAAATATATTTAATCCATAAATATCATAATAATACCTTTAGAAACATTAACCCTATAGATAATTGTTGTGTACAAAACAACTAACTATTAGTTATTATGTTTTTAAAGTCTTAATCCAATTATTTACCTAATTATAAGACTATTAGACTAACGAGCAAGTATTACTCGATCATTTAATAGTATAGTTTTGGTAAGTAAAGGTATCGAATTTCCACAGGGAATTAATAACTAACTTAAGGTTTTCAATTATCAATCAAACAGTTTTAGAGGCGAGTTTTAATGAAAACTCGTAAAACTAAGTTTTGGATGCTTGTAAAGTAAACGAAATAATAAATAACAATTATCGTAACAACACAACAATAAAGAGATAATAGGATCGAATTATAACAAGGAAAGCTTTCGCCTAGGATTTGTTGATTCATATAAATCTAAGTTGACTAGTTTTGATTATGTGCAATGAGTTAAAATAAGTAGCATTAAGTGGTAGGATCATATGGTCAAGTCACCAATTCTATAATTTCTAAGTAAATATAGCACAATGGTCATGTAACTAAATAACTTATAATTATGAATAATTAATATAATCTAGCATGCAAACATAGGCCATACCCTAATGGTCATAGTGATATGATCATACAATCAATGGTCATGAGTTGTAACTAAATATGATATAAGTTTTATTTCACTAATCAAATTTATAACTAAAATAACTTCACTAGTTAAATGGTCAATAACTAGTCCAATGATATATAGGTGTCAATTACACATCAAAATGGTTCATATGATCGATACGTTTAAATGGTCAATAAACTATAATCATATGACGAAGGCTATCAAGATTATAAACTTTAATCAAATTCAATATGTATAGCATGCAAATTATATAGTCTAACCGATATTTAACTCGAATCAAGAACTAGATCAACACAAATTTATATTAATGAATCAACATCACCTAGGCAAAAGCTACAGGGATCTAGCCTAGCATGGTATCAAATATACAACAACAATATGAAGAATACATGATAAAAGATACCAACCGGTTAAAATCGACGAATCCTTGCAACAAATGAAGATCCTAGCTCCTTCTTGTAATGTAAATAACTCTCAAATACATTTATCACACATCAAATGTTGAAATACACGAAGTATAATAGTTCTAATATGTTAAATGACTGATTTCTATCTTGGATTCTAACAATGGTTCTTCAAATGGTCGTCCATGGCTTTCTATTTATAGCAGTCGAAGGTCCAGGGCGCGGTGCGCCTATGGTTGGGCGGGGTGCGCCCTAGTGGATCAGATCTGGCAGCCTTTGTCGCTGGAAAGGACCACGTGATCGATCGCTTTTCAGATTGGATCTGGGCGCGGTGCGCCTAAAGGTCAGGCGGGGTGCGCCCTTGCACATGTGAGGCAACCCGGTTGAATCATTAGATGAACCCACGCGTGATTATTTTTAATGCCAAGTTGGCCAAGTTGTCGAAGACTGGCATCACCCTCGGCGCGGTGCGCCCTTGGTCTGGGCGGGGTGCGCCCTGGTTGAAATCAGAATTGCATTTCGTTTCGTTTATCGCTCAAATCTCTAGTAAAATCCGATCTTTTGCTCCATATGTGTCTTTTAGCTACAAAATGTATTTTTAGCATATTAGGTATCTTTAGTTCATAAAATGTATGAAACTAAACTAAAATGACACTGATATCGCCCGGAAAATATGTATAATTTACGCGATATCAAAATACCCCATACTTGAACTTTGCTTGTCCTCAAGCAATTCTTAGAATAATTTTTAGGTTAAAAATTCAATTCAAATAAACAAATACAGACACCATAGAAAAAGGTCAATGTCAGTCAACATGGTCAGAATCAGTCTTGTAAGGACCCTATATATTGAACAAACGTTACCCACTTTTAGCTTTGTGAACCACTTTCTTTGGCTACTCGAAGGACGAATAGACTCGTTAAGATTTGGTGATTAGGCGTGTGTATCAGACAAATGAAACAGAGGATGTACCCAGTGGGGGTACTTTTCATCTACCTTTTATGAGGCTTTTATCCTATTGAAATTGGGATTTTAAATTTCCTCTGGGCAAACACCCGGTTTTGAAAGTTTCACCCTTGTACTGTCCTTTACTGTTTACCGTCTCAAACCTTTCATTTCCTTTTTCTCATCACCAATCATAAAACTTCAATCTTCGATCTCGACAGGCCAATGTATTCTATATCTTCAATTTTTTTAGCTCGGGTTAAGTCTCTATATTTTTTTTTTGTAGACTTCTTGATATTTTCGTCTTTTTGCTCTTCATTTTCTTTGAAGTCTTTAATTAATCGTTGGATCTCTTTGACTTTTTCTCTTTTTTTCTCAAGAACTTGGCTTCTAAGAATTTTCTTAGATGCGTGGAAGTAGATTGTGATCAAGCTGGTATTATCGATCAATTTTATGACTTGATCCCAATGATGTATAATAGGGGATCGTCTTCAAGTTTCATCAGGAATCCATGCGATGAATCAAAAATAGTGATGAGAAGGTGGCAATGTAAGGTTTGTTTGAGACTTGGGAGTACAAAGGGTTAATCCTTTCAGAAACCAAGATGCGAATTTTCTGATAAATAATATGCAAGGCTTATTATTTGTGTGTACACATCATCCCAATCAACCTCATCTTAACGTATCTTAATTCATTGAGCACCTGCATCTGTCTTCCAAACAAGTAGTTTCAAAGTGGTCGGTTAGGCTAAAAGTGTGATTCATTTGTTTTAGTATAAAGAATTTCAGACAAAACTCAGGACCAATCTTATGATTCAATTTTTATGACTTGGAACTATGGTATCTGATTTATAAATTTTTCAAAATTTTACCCAAAATTGACCTATAAATGCTCAAAGACAAATAAAATACAAGTATAAGTACTGCAATCCCTACCCCATACTTGAACAATACAACGTCCCCGTTGTATAAATATTTATAAAAATAAGCTTATGAAAAAGGAGTATTGGAACCGACTCCCCTGAGGTATTGTACAGGTGATTGCAGATGCTGAACTTTGGAGCTCTCGGAATGGGTCGTGAGATGTCATCGTTTCAGTGCGATCTTATTATATTTTTATTCTTATTTATTAAAAGGACTGAAACAAAAGTCAGTCTTTCTGCACAATTATCAAATAAAACACGCAAAACCTCAAACAATACGGTTAGATAAACACACAAATAATAAAACACACCACAAATAAAAAACACACTAAAAATCAAGATAAAAATCCAAATCATATTTTTTTTTTGTTTTTGTTTTTGAAATCACCCAAAATAAAATATATGACAAACAATACCATAAATGTCAATCCAAATCCTCAGTATCATCAAATCCATGCCCCTGCGGCTGATAGTCTCCTCCTGATGGATCGCCGTGAGCTCCACTAGACTGTCCTGCTCCTCCCATCCTATGATCCCATGTCGGATAGGGATACTGCGGGGGCAGCTGCCATCCTGCCTGCTGATACATGTGTCCCATGAACTGATGTGTATCATCCAGGTAGTGTCCTAGGGCATTCGCCTCTCGCTGGCGACGCAAATCCATCTGGACCATTTGGTTATAGAGGAAATTTAAATTTACCTCTTGTTCCGGTCCTTGCTGCTCATGCTCGTGTTGGCGTCGTCGGCTCTGTCTGGAAGCAGAGGGCTGTGCTGCTTCTGACCCAAATCCCGGTGGCGGAGTGGTGGTAGCACTACCGATGAAATCGTACGTGTTCGGCGCCACCCTCCGAATCATAGATTTAAAATGTGATTCGGAGAGGATTTTCGGGTACTCTGTTTTGACCGTGAGCATGTTGATGGATGAAAAATCGCCCAATTTCCTTGCGATCCGTGTAATCATGTTGCCACCGCAAATCGGGCTAAGCGTGTTTTGCCCCTTTGCTCGCTCCCTAAAGAATACCGCAATCGCGTGTGGGAGGTGGTATTTCACATCGGGGTTGATTGCTCCCCAAAGTGCTGGCAGATCTAGATACGGGCATTTGTCAAACCCGTATGATTGGTTCACGGTGAACGCTAGAAAACGGTGGAGCATTCTGTGTATAGGATTTTGGATTTGGGAAGCTTTATTATCTCGTGGTATTGTATTGTTGACGTTTGCTATTTCTTGAAAGAACTCACTGCATCTCCCTTCGCTGAATTCGCCTTTGTCATACGTCGAAAGATAAGCCGGGAAGTGTGGGTGAAATGCCAGCTCCTCGGGGTAAAGGTCCAGTAGATAGGCGAATCGGGCAAGGGACATATCATGCCAAGTTCCCATCAATCGGAAACGAATATCTTCATCAGTTTCTTTCTCATATTTGAAAGTAGAAAGAAACTCTAACGTTAGCTCCATATGTACGTTTTCGTTTATCCGAAAGATGTTGTTCCAAGCCTCGTCAATCACTACCCCAAATAATGGATCTTCGAATTGGCGGATGAGGTAAGGTGCCAGTTTGTCTGATATTCCAATTGCATCCAGCTTGTCCCAATCCACTGCTGGAGCAACATTCATATCCTTCTTTATCAAACTAGCCAAGACATGTTTTGCATCCCGGTCTTCATCTGAATTCCCAAATCTCAAATATGGGTGATTTGTTTTTGAGGTTTTGAATTTAGTTCCTGCAATGACAATACAAACAATGAGCTAAACAAGCAACAAAATCAAGCAAAGGGGTCTGGCAGGAGGCAGGCGCGGTGCGCCCCTGGGACAGGCGCAGTGCGCCCTGCGGCTGCTTCGAATCTGCCTGTGCAATCTGTTTTCAATCTAAGTTTTTGCTCAAATCCAGCCTATAATCGTGTATGCCTTATGATTATTGATACAAGAAACCACATATATCACAAAACAAACATCAATTACATCTAAAATTAACATTCAAAATTCTAGGGTTTGTTCTTCCCCAATTTGTCAAATTTGTGTGAATTTGAAGTTATTGTTGTGCAATTGAAGTTTGTAATGTAATCTATTAGTCATATGTATCAATAATCTATCAAAACAACACCAAAATCGGACTATAATCAAGGAACACGAATTTGCAAGTCAAGAACTTATTTTGGAAGAATTTCAAACAATTTGATGATTAAAAACTATGTAATCAAGCAAGAAAAGTAAGAATATAATGCAAAGAATAGAAGGGATCAAAGAAACATACCCATAGGTGAAGATTAAACAAGAAATTTGAAGTAAAAATTGAGTTTTTTCCGTGTTTGGTTCGTGCTCCTGTCGGCGGATCGCGCTAGAGGGGAAGAAGAGTGGGTAAAAGTGAAGTTTGACAGCTTACCGTTTTGGTTTTAATCGCGACCGGCGCGGTGCGCCTCATTCTGGGCGGGGTGCGCCCTGCGCCTGGCTTCCCTTTTTGTTTTTTAAACATTTGCCCTCTAATTTCATTTCTTGTTTCTTTTATATATTTTATTTTCACCACACATTTTTATTTTATTTTATATGTTATATTTATATGTTAATTTTTTTATTTTTATATATATATATATATATATATATATATATTTTTATATTATATAAAAATTAAATAAAACCAAAGGAAAAATAACAAATAACACATACCAATCAAAAACTCGGGTTGCCTCCCGGAAGCGCTTCTTTTTCATAGATTTGGAGTCTTTTTAGCTGGACTCCATTCTACTCTAAGGTTCTACTGTTTGGAGTGGGATGTCTTCGCGTTCGTTCTCGATGTGAACGCCTTCCTCGTACCGCTTAAGTCTGTGTCCGTTCACTTTGAAGGTCTCTCCTCCTTCCTTAAAAAGATCCACAGCCCCGTGTGGATACACTGCTTTTATTGTGAACGGACCATACCATCTTGTCCTCAGCTTTCCAGGGAATAGTCTTAAACGTGAATTATAAAGTAAGACTTTTTCCCCTGGTTGGAAATCTTTGTTTCCTTTTAACCTTGAGTCGTGCCACCTTTTGATCTTGTCTTTGTAGATCGCTGAATTTTCGTATGCGTCATTTCGCAGTTCATTTAGCTCATTTAATTGACACAAACGGTTAGTACTGACAAGATTAAAATCCATGTTACACGATTTCAAGGCCCAGAATGCCTTGTGTTCAACCTCAACTGGGAGGTGACAAGCTTTTCCATACACCAATTTGTAGGGGGTAGTGCCGGTAGGTGTTTTAAAAGCGGTTCGAAAAGCCCAGAGTGCATCATCAAGCTTTTCGGACCAATCTTTTCGACTAGTTCCCACGGATCTTTCCAAAATTCGTTTTAAAGCCCTGTTTGTGATCTCCGTTTGACCACTTGATTGCGGGTGATAAGGTGTGGATATTCGATGGGTTACCCCATACTTATTTAAAGCATTCTCCATTTGTTTGTTGCAAAAATGAGTACCCCTATCGCTTATAAGAGCTTTAGGAACACCAAAACGTGCAAAAATGGTTTTTAAAAATTTAACCACACCTCGAGCATCATTTGTGGGTAAAGCTTTTGCTTCAGCCCACTTTGATACGTAGTCAACCGCAACCAAAATATATTTGTTTCCTTGGGAATTAGGAAAAGGTCCCATAAAGTCAATACCCCATACATCGAAAATTTCACATACCTGTATGGAATGCAATGGCATTTCATTTTTGGATGAGATATTACCCGCTCGTTGACATGGATCGCATGTCTTGACGAAAGTTGTTGCGTCCTTGAAGATTGTGGGCCAATAAAAGCCTGCTTCAAACACTTTTCTCGCGGTGTAATTTGCCCCGTGATGTCCACCTGTAGGTCCTTGATGGCATTGCTTAAGTATGTCTTCAATTTCCTTCCCGTGTACACACCTCCTTATGATGTTATCCGGACATGATCGGAAAAGGTATGGCTCATCCCATAGGTAGTACTTGATGTCGGCAAAGAACTTTTTCTTCTGTTGATGAGTAAGCCCTCCGATCAGCACTTTGGCTGCAAGGTAGTTCACAATGTCCGCATACCAAGGGGTTTCCATTTTAACATGAATTGACATTACATGTTCTTCAGGGAAGGAGTCGTTTACTTCCTTTTCTTTTCTCACCTTCTGCTCCGCATTCTCCAGTCTTGACAAATGATCTGCTGCCAAATTCTCGGATCCTTTCTTGTCTTGAATTTCAATATCAAATTCTTGTAACAGCAAGACCCAACGAATTAAGCGGGGTTTGGCATCTTGCTTGTTGAACAGGTACTTGATTGCTGAGTGATCTGTATAGACAATGGTTTTTGATAAAATTAGATAAGGCCGGAATTTATCAAAAGCATACACTACTGCTAGGAGTTCTTTTTCAGTGGTAGTGTAGTTTTCTTGAGCAGGATTCAGAGTCTTGCTGATGTAGTAAATTGGCTTGAACTTCTTTTCGATTCTTTGGCCTAGGACGGCTCCCAACGCGATATCACTTGCGTCTGTCATTAGTTCAAAAGGTAGATTCCAGTCTGGGCCGATCATGATTGGAGCAGTGGTTAATTGAAGCTTCAAAAATTCAAAAGCATTAACACATTCATCATTAAAATCAAATTTTACATCATTTTGTAAAAGTTGTGTTAACGGTTTTGTTATTTTAGAAAAATCTTTTATAAACCTCCGGTAAAAACCGGCATGTCCCAAGAAGCTTCTGACTCCTTTCACGTTGGTCGGTGGTGGAAGTTTAGCAATCACTTCCACTTTTGCTATGTCGACTTCAATCCCTCGACCCGACACTTTGTGGCCCAAGACTATTCCCTCTTTAACCATGAAGTGGCATTTCTCCCAATTGAGCACTAGATTGGTTTCTTCACATCGTTTAAGCATTTTGTCTAGATTAGACAAACAGTTTGTAAATGAGTCACCAAATAGCGAGAAGTCATCCATGAAGACCTCCATGGAGTTTTCCATCATGTCATGGAAGATTGCTGAGACGCATCTTTGAAAAGTGGCTGGAGCATTGCATAGACCAAAAGGCATTCTTCGGTATGCGAAGATTCCTTGAGGGCAAGTGAACGTGGTCTTTTCTTGATCTTCTGGGTCTATGGGAATTTGAAAATAACCTGAAAACCCATCCAAGAAACAGTAATATGCTTTTCCTGATAATCGTTCTAGCATTTGATCCATAAAGGGAAGAGGAAAATGGTCTTTTCGTGTTGCATCGTTTAATTTACGATAATCGATGCACACCCGCCATCCAGTCACTGTTCTGGTAGGTATAACTTCATTCTTTTCGTTGGTAATGACGGTTATTCCTCCCTTCTTTGGAACGACATGGATAGGGCTGACCCATTTGCTGTCAGAAATCGGGTAGATGATACCCGCATCAAGTAGCTTCATGATCTCTTTATCCACCACCTCTTGCATTTTAGGGTTAAGTCTTCTTTGGTGCTGGGCCGATGGCTTTGAGTCTTCTTCCATCAGTATCTTGTGAGAGCATATGGTTGGGCTTATTCCCTTGATGTCTGAAATGCTCCATGCGATGGCATTTTTCCTTCTTTTGAGGACTTTCATAAGCTCTTCTCTTTCTTCTTGGCTCAATTCAGCTGAAATGACAACAGGGTATTCTTTAGTATCAGACAAAAATGCATATTCCAAATGGTTTGGAAGTATTTTCAATTCTGGGATGCTCTGGTTCTTTGGCGATTTTTGTTTTGGAAGTACAGTTTCTTCCCGTTCAGCGAAATGAGGTTCATCTTTCAATAGTTCTTCCAGTTCCTTCATATCCTTTTCTGGATCGAAAGATTTCTCAGCAAGTTGCATTTCATGACTGTGGTTTTCTTCTTGTATCGCCCTTGCCTCTTCTTCCAATAGCAAATCGAAAGTGTCGATATGGAAGACCGTGTCATCACTCATTGTCGAGTGTTTGATCGTATGGTCCATGCCAAAGGTGATGGCGTCAGTGCCAACCCTAATGGTTAGTTTTGTGTCATGGACGTCTATTAATGCTCTTGCTGTGGCCAAAAAGGGTCTTCCGAGAAGAATGGGAACTTCATCATCTTCCTCCATATCCAGTATGACAAAATCTACAGGAAAAACAAATTTGTCAACTTTAACAAGAAGATCTTCTACAATACCTCTAGGA
Organism: Cichorium intybus; assembly: GCA_023525715.1. Classification (NCBI taxonomy): domain Eukaryota; kingdom Viridiplantae; phylum Streptophyta; class Magnoliopsida; order Asterales; family Asteraceae; genus Cichorium; species Cichorium intybus. Next base: position 33,672,608 of record CM042015.1, read on the forward strand.
TAAGTTACCGCCTTATTAGCAAGATTAATTGCCATTCGAACGGGTTTTGGTTCTGGTAGATTTAGTTTCTTGTAAAATGAATATGGCATTAAATTTATACTAGCGCCTAAGTCTGCTAAACCATAGCTACTAGCATGGTTTCCAAATGTACAAGGAAGATGTAAACCGCCGGGATCTCCCACTTTCTCTGGTAAGTTTTTCATCATCATAGCGTAGCATTTTTCACTTAATGTGACCAATGACACTTCTTCCATTTTCTTGCGGTTAGTGAGAAGGTCCTTGAGGAATTTGGCGTATTTTGGCATTTGTGTGATTGCATCAACGAAAGGAATGTTGATGCTGAGCTGCTTTAGGTGTTCAAGGAATTTCTTGAATTCTTTGTCTTCTTTCTCTTTCTTCAACCGTTGAGGAAATGGAATGGTCGGTTGATGTGGCTCTGGTGAGGATTTTTCTTTTGTTCCTTCACCCTTTGTATGCTCATTCTCCGTTGTACCTATTTTTGATTCAGGGGTTGAATTAATTTCGGGTTCCATGACTGCTGGTGGGATGATTTTACCACTTCTGGTAGTTATTGCTTTTGCTTGGGCTCGTGGGTTCGGCTCGGTGTTGGTGGGAAGCGTTCCTGGTAATCTTTCCTGCAAAACTTTAGATATTTGGCCAATTTGGTTTTCGATGTTTTGAATGGAGGCTGCTTGATTTCTCAGTTGAACTTCGGTTGCTGAGTGTCTCTTTTCTGATCCTTCCATAAATTTCCCCAATATGTCTTCTAAGCTTGGCTTCTTTTCTTGGGTATGTTGTGGGTTAAATCCTGGTGGTGCCTGTTTATGTTGATTATAAGGTTGTTGCTGGCGTTCGAATGGTGGTTGTTGCCTCTGTTGTTGGTTGTAAAAATCATTTCCTCCCCGCCAGTTATTTCTTCGTATCGGGTAGTCGAATCTGTCTCCGGATGAGTAACACGCATCTGCTTTCTTGTTACCGTCTTCATCGTAAGGACAGTCTTTTTGTAAGTGAGGACCGCTGCAGTTGTCACATCCTACCGCGATGGCATGGATGCTTTGATTCATTTTCTTGAGGTCTCTCCCAAATTGGTCCAATCGGTTATGTATGGCTGACATTCCTTCCACTGCTTCTTCTTTTAGCTTCCTTCGACATGACGGATCTCTTGAGGAATGGTAGTGGTGGGAATGTTTTGCAAGTTCCTCAATTCTTTCGTAAGCATCTGTGGCGGTTAGGTTTATGAGTGGTCCTCGCCCGTCGAGTAATTGTCTGGTTTGTGTATTGATGCAATCATAGAACTTCTGTACTTTCTGATGTTTGTCCATATCGTGTTGTGGACAATCTTGAATCAATTCTTTGAATCGACTCCATGCTTGGTACAAAGTTTCATCTTCGTCTTGAAGGAAGTTTTGAATTTTTGCTTTCATTTTATTGATTTTGGAAGGTGGAGTGTATTCTTCAATAAAATCTTCTTTTAATCCGTCCCAGGTAGTTATGGAACCTGGAGGTAGTCTCTTTAACCATTTCTTTGCACCTTCGCGTAGTGTCATTGGAAAAATTCGTAACATGATTGCATCTGAGGAAATTCCTGGAATGTTGAAACAATCAGTTATTTCCGTGACTTGCTCGATGTGTTCGACTGGATCTTCTTCTTCCGTCCCTTTGAAAGTAATTCCTTTTAGAGCGGAAAGGTAATGGCCTTTAAGCTCAAAATTTGCATTTTCAGGAATTTTTGGGCGTATGAGGCTTGGTCCTGTTCCGTCTCGTGCTCGGTTGTAGTATGCTTTCAAGGTTGGTTCTGGTTCGTTAACTGGGGCTGCCATTTCTTCTATTGGTTCTTCTTTTGGGAATATGCTTCTTCTTGTTTTTCTCCTGATGTTAAATTCACGTTCTGGTTCGTTCAATGCAGGTATGATGTTTGGTTGTGAACTTCGGGTCATAAACTGCACATTAGAAACTGTTTGCAAGTTGGGTGCGTTTCTTTTTTTTTTTTTTTTCTTTTTTATTTTAAATATTTTTAAAAGAATTAAATAATTTTAAAATTGAATGTTTTTTTTTTTTTTTGTTTTTTTTTTTTAAAATTAATATTTTATAAAAAATAACAAATGGAATAAAAAAAAATTAAAACCCCTTAAAACCTTTATGTAATCAATTAGTTATAACAACCGAATATCTTATCAAATCCACTATAATGCGTTGACTATCAAATAAAGAACGGCCAGGCAGGACAGTAGGGAGGCAGGACTCTTTCGGTCAATGACCTTTCGAAAATCCAACAACCAAACCGGATCTGTCTATTCTGACACCGTTCTCGTAAGTAGAATTACTAGCATGATAGTTGGATTGATAATCAATTTAGTTTGAAACAACTAAATAAATTGCAAGCAAGTCTTAAAATTATTTAGTAAACAAACATAGAGAAATACATGCAAGTTTTGAAATAAACTAGAAAAATTAACTTCCCACGGTAAAAAACCGTAAAAAGGATCGATTGACTAACAATTGTAAACAATAGAATTAATTAAATAATTCCCCGGCAACGGCGCCAAAAACTTGTTGTGTACAAAACAACTAACTATTAGTTATTATGTTTTTAAAGTCTTAATCCAATTATTTACCTAATTATAAGACTATTAGACTAACGAGCAAGTATTACTCGATCATTTAATAGTATAGTTTTGGTAAGTAAAGGTATCGAATTTCCACAGGGAATTAATAACTAACTTAAGGTTTTCAATTATCAATCAAACAGTTTTAGAGGCGAGTTTTAATGAAAACTCGTAAAACTAAGTTTTGGATGCTTGTAAAGTAAACGAAATAATAAATAACAATTATCGTAACAACACAACAATAAAGAGATAATAGGATCGAATTATAACAAGGAAAGCTTTCGCCTAGGATTTGTTGATTCATATAAATCTAAGTTGACTAGTTTTGATTATGTGCAATGAGTTAAAATAAGTAGCATTAAGTGGTAGGATCATATGGTCAAGTCACCAATTCTATAATTTCTAAGTAAATATAGCACAATGGTCATGTAACTAAATAACTTATAATTATGAATAATTAATATAATCTAGCATGCAAACATAGGCCATACCCTAATGGTCATAGTGATATGATCATACAATCAATGGTCATGAGTTGTAACTAAATATGATATAAGTTTTATTTCACTAATCAAATTTATAACTAAAATAACTTCACTAGTTAAATGGTCAATAACTAGTCCAATGATATATAGGTGTCAATTACACATCAAAATGGTTCATATGATCGATACGTTTAAATGGTCAATAAACTATAATCATATGACGAAGGCTATCAAGATTATAAACTTTAATCAAATTCAATATGTATAGCATGCAAATTATATAGTCTAACCGATATTTAACTCGAATCAAGAACTAGATCAACACAAATTTATATTAATGAATCAACATCACCTAGGCAAAAGCTACAGGGATCTAGCCTAGCATGGTATCAAATATACAACAACAATATGAAGAATACATGATAAAAGATACCAACCGGTTAAAATCGACGAATCCTTGCAACAAATGAAGATCCTAGCTCCTTCTTGTAATGTAAATAACTCTCAAATACATTTATCACACATCAAATGTTGAAATACACGAAGTATAATAGTTCTAATATGTTAAATGACTGATTTCTATCTTGGATTCTAACAATGGTTCTTCAAATGGTCGTCCATGGCTTTCTATTTATAGCAGTCGAAGGTCCAGGGCGCGGTGCGCCTATGGTTGGGCGGGGTGCGCCCTAGTGGATCAGATCTGGCAGCCTTTGTCGCTGGAAAGGACCACGTGATCGATCGCTTTTCAGATTGGATCTGGGCGCGGTGCGCCTAAAGGTCAGGCGGGGTGCGCCCTTGCACATGTGAGGCAACCCGGTTGAATCATTAGATGAACCCACGCGTGATTATTTTTAATGCCAAGTTGGCCAAGTTGTCGAAGACTGGCATCACCCTCGGCGCGGTGCGCCCTTGGTCTGGGCGGGGTGCGCCCTGGTTGAAATCAGAATTGCATTTCGTTTCGTTTATCGCTCAAATCTCTAGTAAAATCCGATCTTTTGCTCCATATGTGTCTTTTAGCTACAAAATGTATTTTTAGCATATTAGGTATCTTTAGTTCATAAAATGTATGAAACTAAACTAAAATGACACTGATATCGCCCGGAAAATATGTATAATTTACGCGATATCAATAATTATAATGTATGAAATAGAGAAACTGTTCAAAGGATAACGTCAATAACAAATCTTAATCACATCTTACTAAATATCTTGAAGGCGAGATCGTGTGTCATCAATCTTCTCCATCAATGTCTTCAATAGTTCGTTGAGCGACTCTAGGATTTGGTAATTCTTGCGCGTTAGTTTTTTCATCATCTCTTTCTGCATCCTTCCATCATCTGTTGGCAGTTTCAGATGCATGTTTTCCACTAGATCTTCTTGTACGTCGATTTCATCTTCTATAAGAGACTTTGTTTCTTCTGCCCAAACATATTGTTTTCTGTAGTACTTTAGTTCTTCTTCGATTTCGTGCTTGGTTACTTGTGATTTCATGTCTTGATGTTTTGACGAAGACGCCATAAGAGATCTTTTTTAATTTGTAGAAACGAATGTATGTTTACTATGCTTCTGAAAATTAATGGTAAACCGTTTGCGTGTGAATGTATATATAGAAGTGGTTTTGTTTCCAATTCAATTAATGTAGCCGTTGTACCCCATTCCGGTTAATCATTATTTTCGTAAGATATCTTGTGTGTTGTACTCGTTTATTTAATGTTATGGGATAGGATGACGAATCGGTTTTGTAACCAACATTTAGTTATAACGTACTGACATCGCAGCGGTCGTCATGCGGTCAAAAATAAGAAAATAAACCTCACTCTCACTTAGCACAGTGGAAGTCAGGGTCGATCCACAAGAGTTACATGGTCGAGACAGGTGACAGATTACCAACTGCAGTGTCACGCTACAGTCAGAGGACCTAGTTCCTAACTTTTGACAACTAAACCCTAAATAGCATAAAATCCAATAATCCAAACAATCATGAACTAAACTATCAACCAAATCGATAACTAACCCTAATTGGTCATTGAAATCAGAAATAGAATTCAGTACAATCAAGGTCAAACCAACATCAAACACAATCTAAACATCCAACTTTCATTCACAAGCATAAACACCGAAAATAAAGCAAATAACATAAACCAAATCAAATATGAACTAAACTAAACTAAACCAAGTTTACTTGCTGATTCCAGAAGTAAATTCCAGAGAGATCAGAAGCAATTACAATCCCAAAACATCCACACAAGCATTTAACATTAACAATACCGAAAAAGTGCAATATACTTAAACCGAATGATTACTTTGATAAACCAAAAACCAAATCAGATCCAAAGGTTTAAAAACAGTAAACAACTATCTAAAATCAGTAACAAAGACTTAATGCCACTGGTTATCACTCCCAAGGACATTAGCCAACTATCACTAATTATTTAAATAAGTGAAAATTAAAACTAAAAACATAAAATTACCAAATGATGAAAATCTCGGAGTCAAAGAGCCTTGGGGATCGATTTTACACCAGGTCTTCGCTAGTTTTTTCGACCTAAAAGCCTCTATTTATAGTTGCAAAAATCTCGAGACCGTGCCGCGCGTTAATGAATCCCGCGTCGCCCGTGCTGGCTTATCCCCGTTTCTTCGGCATTTGAATGTTTTCCACCGCCTCATCACCGCGTCGCGCCTTGATGATTTTCGCGGCACGCGTACGCATTTTCCTGATTTTGCCTTGATCTTCAAACTTCTTCCAAATTGCACGCTTTTAGTCCCTGTTTTCATTATTTCTTTCCAAACAAGTGCTGGCACGAAAAGTGATAATACCACGATGTATATGATATAATTTCACTAAGAATAGGGCTCAACAACGACTAAATATATATGATATTACTAGGCGTTGTCAAACACCCCACACTTGTGCCTTGCTTGTCTCCAAGTAAGAGAGTTTTTAATAGATTTTAACTAAGACTCAAACAATTTTTGACTGTGTTCAGTTTCAAAGCTTATTGCCTTATGAGTTAGAGTAGAATAGTTCGTGAAAACATAATCGGAATGTTCTTTGGAATTCATGGCTTTCTAGAGAACCCTTGATTACAAATTTTCTGTCCACAATGAAGTGTACGTACTCATTCAGATTCTAAAGGCCATTAAAGAATTGTCCATGACTTTCGATGTTGTCCGTGTAGCGAGCTTTTAGAAATACCATCCCAGATCAGACGATCTTAGGTAGCAAGGTGCATAAGGCCCACCCATTTTAGACATACCGACTCGAACAACAAAGGCCACAGATTGACAGTTCCTTCCTAAATTCCAATCGTAAAACAGTCCAATCTTCTAAACTCATAAAACTCAACTTATTTGACTCAACTAATAGCATGATCACAACTACATAGTATTTCTCGAAAAATACTAATGCTATAAACAATCACAACTATTCATTTCAAAATTATAATCTAATAAAAATTAAAAAAAAGTTGCTAAAATTTTGAAAATCGGTCATTTCCCGCAAAAATTTCAAAAAAATTACTCTTTTGACTGTCCACACCCCACACTTAAAATCGTACAACGTCCCCGTTGTAAAAAAATTATTTAGAACAAGGGAGAAAGAGTTACCCCTTTGGACGGTAGATCGCTTGGTTGGTACTCGGTATCACAGATACAAATACGAACAAAAAGGTCCTTGATTTCGCGTTCTGGAGTTGTAGCGCAACAGTGAACACGCCGGTAGTCAAAGCAAGTGGAGGGGGCACAGTGACCCCACACTTGCTTGAAACAACTCCTCCAATTTTTGGTAACGCATGCAAGACTCAACAAAAACAATTAAACGCAAACAAACAAACAAAGAAAATATAGACAAACAAAAGATAGTAAACAAAGAGAATATAGACAAACAAAAGATAGTAACGTCAAAAGTACAGTACAGATACTCAAAAGAAAATTTGGAAAAATACATCAATCGCCACCTGGTGGCCTGGAAGAACCGGCCTCATGATCGTGGGCTCGGGCTGGGAATGGTCGGGGACGCTGTCCCTGTGCTGATGCAATCTGTAAAAGTACCTCCTCGATCCACTCCAACTGGTCCTCCATCCTGGCGACTCGATCCTGCAATCGCCTCAGCTCAATCGCCTCCTCCTGCTGTGGCTGTGGTGGCGCTGGATCTGCTGGTGCTGCCAGCCTCCGGCATCTCCTACCCGGCTGGGCATATGCTGGCTGGGGGTCCTGGGCGGCCTCGGTCGCCACCTGCACGTACCGGCCCGGGCGCTGCTGCTCAATAAGGCCCATATTCTCCAAAGCTCGCGCCGTGGTGCGAACCGGAGGTAGGGCAGTCAAGGATGCCATGGTGGCAGCAGTAAGGATCCGGTATGAACGGGCCAACCGGGTGATGTAATGCCCGCGGGCCAGAGGACTGCTGGCTGATGCACCTGTCGCACGGGTGGAAAGAAAGACAGCTAGGGCAAACGGGAGGTGAAGGAACCTGGAGGGGTCAAGGAGCACCCAAAGATACGTCATGTCCTCACCGGACACCTTCTCGCCCCCTCCCTATGCATGATGGAGGTGGAGACGATACGGTGCATGAGATGGTAAAACGGATCGCGAAGATGGCTCTCTCTAGATGTCCCCGCCTTGTAGAATATGTTGGACAACGGTGCCCAAACCTCCGCATTGGCGGCCCTCTCGGGCTGCCCCTGAATGCACGCACCCATGAACTGCGTGTAGTGGCGGTGCTGGAGATCCGCCTCTGTGTAAATACCGGTGCGCCTCACAAACTACCGGAGGTTGCACTCCCTGTACACTCCCCCCAATCTAAATCGTACAAGCCTGGAACGGGCCTCTTGAGAACCCGGTGCAAAACGGACAGTAGATAGGAACTCCAAAAGAAGCTCGGTATATACTGTATCATCCTGGGTGGCCATGAGCCTGTCCCAGCCTCGGCATGTGAACCTGGCCTCTCCATCAACCCATGTACGGTGCAAAAATGGCTCGATCTCGCCCCAAAGCCCAGCGTCTCGCAGAATGTCCCGATCGATGATCGTCGCCTCGAGAACCCGACGACTAATGAGGGCGTCCCTCCGTGAAATATACTCCACCGAACTGTCCAACTCAGCGGGGAACTGAAGAAAAGGATGGTCTAATCTGAACGACATCTGCACAAAAGAAAATTTTTGCAATTTTAGTCCCTTTTCTTCCTCACCGTACCGCGGCGCGGCGCGGCAAGCGGTTGTTTCCAATTCCAAGTCCAAAATCACGATCTAACCTGTTTAAACTCAATCCAAATACACTACAATGTAGCCTAAGTGCCGACTAACTCATCTAGGGTCATTATTTAGCAAAATAAACACCCTACGAGTCAGCATTGGCGATTTCTAAGTTTTTTAGTTTTTGGAGAAATCAACCAAATCAACTGCCTAATCACTAGTTTAAACACGTAAAAGCTAGTTAGAATGACATACCGTGGTAGTAGGAATGAAATAAGCAAGAAAAAACATGAGAAATTTTCGATGATCAGAGCTCCGAGGCGTGGTGTGTGTGAATAGTGTCGCGGCTTACCTTAATATCGAAGGAATCCGACCGATCAATTCCCGTGGCGCGGATATGAGCGAACCGCGGCGCGCGTGCTCCCAAATCAACCCCTGTGCATCGAGTTGGTTTATGATCCCGCGGTGCGCAATTTGCCTGACCGCGGCGCGGTCATCAAAAATTCAACTTTCTTCAAAACAACCCCACACTTGCCTTGGACCAATAATACCTGCAAATGACGATGATATAATTTCCTAATTACTCCTAAGAATACAGTACCTAACCTATGAAAAGATGGGTTGCCTCCCAACAAGTGCTAAATTTAACGTCTTCAGCCATACGTGAAGTCCTTCTACACCTACGGTGGATCGTATGCCTTCTTCCTTCGTTGATTTTCAGTCACCACCGTCCCTTCGCTGACCCACTGCTCCTCAAACTTTCCTGGGTCGAATGGCTTGCTGGTTCTCCTGCTGTTGCCCGGTTGTCGTCTTCCAATTATCTCCCGTGAGTGCTTGGAGGTAGCTTTGAACCTCCAAGCTCGGTCCTTCCTTCTATATTTCTTCAAAATCACTGGCTTGACATGAAGCATGCCTAGTGCTGCTCCCAGTAATTGTTTTGCAGATCTCATTTTTCCATAGTCCCACGTGCTATCTTGAGTTTTCAATTTTGGCTTGCAATGCCAATAAAGATTTTCCAATCGAATGGGATCGGAAGGCAACATGTAAGGATGCTTCCATATGTCCTCATCAATGGTATTGATTACATCTAATTTTCCATTCATGAACGGATCATGAGTGGCGATAAAATCATGTTTATTGTTTTCAAAAACCAACTCGTCAGTATCAACTTTTTGATCATCGTCCAACTGGTGGATCGGGACCAAGAGTCAGCGACTAGTTGGATCTGGTAGTGGTATAAGGTCACCCATCACCAAATCCTTATTTTCAAAACTTTCAAAATTTTCAAAAATTATAGGTTCGGGGGTAGTATTATCATCTACACCCTCTTCCCCAATAGTATCAACAATTTTGGGAATCGTTGGGCTGGGGTCTGTACTGTCACTTACAGCCTCCTCCACAACATCCTCCTCAACCAAATTGTCTGGTGATGGTATGGATTCACCCAACACCAGATCAACATTACTAATACTTCCAAAAACATCAAAAACTTCAAAGGTTGCTGAGTCAGAGGTAGCATTGTCACCTACAACCCCTTCCTCAATAACCGTTTCGACCATCTCGGTGGTCTCTTGACTTTCCCAAGGTGCATGCCCTTCCATCACATATTCAGGTGATGCAAGTTCACACACATTATCATTGGTACAAAAATCACTCGCCTCAGGTTCTGGCGAGGGTGGTGAACATTTCTAACTTTCCTCCAACTTATCTAATGAAACTTGCAATCTTTCAAGAGCATCAGCCTGGTCCTTCTGCACTTGGTGGGTGCTAGCCATGAGTTCCAATAATTGCGCCCAAATTGCAGGATTTTCAGGTTGAGATGGCTCCTCGGTCCGCCATCTATTGTCATCGAATGATCCATTGTTGTAATCATCCTCGTAATAGGTGTCGGCCGGATTTTCATAATACTCATAATACTGATCCGGGTACATGTAATCACCCATTACAAGGATGTACACATACCAAAAATCAGCGAACTAAAATCAAACATCAAAAATCAAAAACTAAATCCTACAGATCACCTACTCTCAAGCTCACAACTCCCCGGCAACGGCGCCAAAATTTGACATCGCAGCGATCTTCATGCGGTCAAAAATAAGAAAATAAACCTCAGTCTCACTTAGCACAGTGGAAGTCAGGGTCGATCTACAGGAGTTACATGGTCGAGACAGGTGACAGATTACCAACTGCAGTGTCACGCTACAGTCAGAGGACCTAGTTCCTAACTTTTGACAACTAAACCCTAAAGAGCATAAAATCCAATAATCCAAACAATCATGAACTAAACTATCAACCAAATCGATAACTAACCCTAATTGGTCACTGAAATCAGAAATGGAATTCAGTACAATCAAGGTCAAACCAACATCAAACACAATCTAAACATCCAACTTTCATTCACAAGCATAAACACCGAAAATAAAGCAAATAACATAAACCAAATCAAATATGAACTAAACTAAACTAAACCAAGTTTACTTGCTGATTCCAGAAGTAAATTCCAAAGAGATCAGAAGCAATTATAATCCCAAAACATCCACACAAGCATTCAACATTAACAATACCGAAAAAGTGCAATATACTTAAACCGAATGATTACTTTGATAAACCAAAAACCAAATCAGATCCAAAGGTTTAAAAACAGTAAACAACTATCTAAAATCAGTAACAAAGACTTAATGCCACTGGTTGTCACTCCCAAGGACATTAGCCAACTATCACTAATTATTTAACTAAGTGAAAATTAAAACTAAAAACATAAAATTACCAAATGATGGTTTCAGAAGCTAAATCTCGGAGTCAAAGAGCCTTGGGGGTCGATTTTACACCCGGTCTTTGCTAGTTTTTTCGACCTAAAAGCCTCTATTTATAGTTGCAAAAATCTCGAGACCGCGCCGCGCGTTAATGAATCCCGCGTCGCGCGTGCTCGCTTATCCCCGTTTCTTCGGCATTTGAATGTTTTCCACCGCCTCATCACCGCGTCGCGCCTTGATGATTTCCGCGGCGCGCGTACGTATTTTCCTGATTTTGTCTTGATCTTCAAACTTCTTCCAAATTGCATGCTTTTAGTCCCTGTTTTCATTATTTCTTTCCAAACAAGTGCTGGCACGAAAAGTGAGAATACCACGATGTATATGATATAATTTCACTAAGAACAGGGCTCAAAAATGACTAAAATATATGATATTACTAGGCGTTGTCACGTACCCACCTGATCATATTTTTAGCCTATTAGTTTGCATTTAAATATCATAGAATGATTTGGTTTAGCAATAAATGATTCATTGAATACATGTCATACATTAAATAAATGTATTATTTTATTTTAGAGAAATTGTTTTTGTTCCTACATTTTATTCCTACTAATCTTCCTACGTACCCAACTTAAATTGTGACAAGTGTATTAAAATATTATTACTTTTATTAAATGTGCATGTGTCATAATTTCACAATCTTTATATTCTACTATAAATATATTGACTTGTAGGTTCATAGGTTCGGTTATCAAAGAACTCTTCGATAACGCAAACTTCTCCCTCTCAAACTTTCTTCTTCTTTAAACTTTCTGCAGTAATGGATAATGATCATAACCGAGATATTGCGAGAGAAGTGCGTCAATATGCAATAAAGTACGCAAAGAACAAATCTAATATGATGTGGTATGTGAAGATTCAGATGATGGCTCTACGATGTCATATCAAGGCATGACAAACGTACAAAACCTGTTTTTCAGAGACGCAAGAAACTTTGAAACACTACATTCCAAGTAACTACTACACTATACATCTTCAAAGCATCAACAAAGAGATTGAGTTCTGTGAGGCTGTTCATCATCAAATGGAGAAGATCCGGTCAATAATGGCAACACAAGTCGAAGCTTTGGATGGTTTTATTATGTTTAGATAAGATGTTTTTTATGTTTTAAATTTTATATATGTATTTGGTTTTTTGTTTGATTTCAGACGATGTAGAAGGATGATTAATTTGTATCTAGATGGTTAACCTTAATTATATATATATATATATATATATATATATATATATATATATATATATATATATATATATATATATATATATATATATATATATATATATATATATATATATATATATATTAATTATATATATATATATATATATATATATATATATATATATTAATGCTTTACGTATTAAATGGTCATATTTTGTTGTTTGTAAAACGTTTAATCATATATACATATTAATCTTCATTATATGTTCAACAAAAGATGATTTAGTTCTTTATATTTTACAAAACTTTTATGATATTTGGTTTTTTTAATTATATATGTTGTAATATGTAACAATTCTCCTGATGAAGTAGGAAAATATATGTAGGAACGAATATAATTTTCCCTGTCATAAAATATTATTACTAGTAATAAAATGACCATTGTCACGATTTCAAGAAAATGTATCCCTAAAATTTTGGAATGATGTTGCGTGTTTCTCAACAACCGTCATTTTGTTTGATATTTTGTTTTATTAATGCAGTTGCATTAAATGCACCTGTTCAGATCATCATAACATGTGGATTTCATTTTTTTGGTATGGATGTTTACCTTTGTAATGCAGTTTTCGTCTCCCCAAAAATTATGTCATAACTTAAAATATATTAATAGGATTTCCAATTATGTTAAACAAATTGAGAGTGAAACTTTGTAATTTAGTCCCATTGAAATCAAATTCTAGTCTTCCAATTATTTTAAAAAGGTAAGTTATATTCATTCCTAATATATCATCCTACTTTATCCTCTTAACCATTAAAAAGATAACATGTGGGATCCACTAATTCATCTTAAAAAGGAAAATCATTTTCTAGTCTTCCAATTATTTTTAATGGATTTTAGATAAAGGTGAATAAAAAATAGTGTTGAATACATTTGTCTGCGAATATAAAAAAATTACTAAATGTGTGTATTCATCGATTCAAGGTTGCATTGAATAAAAACTATTTTGATCCAAGCTTGCTAGTTTTATTAAATTGGTGCCGTTCCAAAAAAAAGAATTAATTCATCAGACTGGGCATGACGTCCTTGAGTTGCAAAAACATGTGCATTAATCCATGTAATCATATCAGGTCGAAACCATCACGTTGTTGTAGATTTTGTTAATGCGAATCTTTTAATTGATGCGATATCAGCTTTATTAGTGCGGTTTTATTATTTTTTAATGCGGTTTCCTTACCCCAAATCGCCGTAAAAAATATATGGGTGCTGATGTAATAATTGCATGTAATCATATATGTAATTAATCATATCTGTTGGAAACATCATCAACGCGTAGTCGTTTTTTAATTCGAATATATTTATTGATGTGATATTATTTTTTGGTGCGAAATTGTTTTTTTAATGCGGTTTCTTAGGACGTAATTATATCAGGTGCAACCAAAACGTCGTAACTTATCATTTGAGACTGTTAATATAGTATATGCTTTATTAAGTTGTACGATCAGGTGCAACCGGTATAACGTCCTTCTGTATATAAATACAATACCTACACCCCCTGATCATCTTTCCCACCATATTGCCAATTCCACAATCCAAAAAATCGACCTGATGGATGCCGAGAAACAAATGATCCGTGATATTCGCATGGGCAACGTCGCCACCTACCGACTGTTGCAGGCTTCTCTTTGTCCAGTCTCAAAGCAACTTTTGGGACAAATCGAAGGACTGGAGCAACTCCTTCAACTTGCGAACGACATCGGCCATGGGTCTGGACATGTCCATCGAAGCCATGTGCCGAATGGTTCTGATTGACTCCAAGGACGCCTTCATTAAGGCGCTTTGGGAGATTGTGGATGCGCGCCGCCTCATTGATCAACTGATCAAGGAGGAGAAGGCGAATGTCGACCATCTCTGAGTCGACGGGGCGGTTCCAGATGTGCAGCTTTTGGTGGCGTTGGAAGTTTATGGGGGTTTAGTCGTAATAATAGTTGTTTTTTTCTGTATGTACAAATTTTACATCCTTTCATGGATGTAAAATTTATGTTGATATATATATATATATATATATATATATATATATATATATATATATATATATATATATATATATATATATATATATATATATATATATATATATATATATAATGAAGGTTATGTTTTATCATTGTGTGATGCCATCGATTATTTCTATTATGTTTTTATTTGATTGGTCTGGTGATGAAGTTATACACGTAAAATGAAAAAATCATTAGAGTAACAATCGGATGGTTGTGTGTTATTGTGATAACTGCAAGAATTGAAACAAATCGATGGGGTGTTTTTTAATTTTTGTGCTATATTGTGATAACTGCAATATTTGAAACAGATCGATGGGGTGTTTTATAATTTTTCGATGCGATTGCGTTTAAACTTTTTGCTAGAACATATATTGGTAAAAAATAAAAAATGTCATTAAAAAACGTCTTCATTATAAATACATATTATAATTTATGATATGAATAAAAAATATTAATTACAAAAAAGGCAAGATTAGGATTCGAACACTGATATTGGGCCAAGATTCTTGGCTTGGGGGGGGGGGGGGGGTAAACATCTTCCCACTTCGACCAAAGGCCTCATCCGTTAACACTTCAGTTTATTATAATAAAGTTCATTACTTTTGAAATACATATTAAAATTTCTCATATGAAAATAAAAATGTCGTTTCAAAAATACCAAGATCAGGATTCGAACACTGATCGTGGGCCAAGATTCTTGGCTATTGGGGGGGATAACATCGTCCCACTTCGACCAAAGGCCTCATCCGTTATAAAACTGATTCGTAATAAATACATACTATAAATTTCTTAAATTGGTATTGGTGCGGTTTATCGATTTACTGATGCGGTTGTGGACTACGTTGACTTTTCCTCATGTGGTGATTTTATTTTGTTTTTTGGTGTGGTTTTTTTAATTATGGGTGCGTATTAAACTCCCCTGCCTTTTTTCGATATATTTGGTGCAGTTATTTTTATTTTCTGGTGCTATTTAAAAGTGTGTTGCATTTTCATATTGTACCATAAGTACTTTAATGCCATTTTGATATCAAATACAAGAGAATGAAATTTTTACTAATATATCCTGTTTTCATGAACAAGATAATGTCATTTCATGTTGTCATACTTGCAAATATATGAAAAGTCTCCATGCCAATGTTTTTATTAAATATTAATATAAACACATACAAAAAGTATGGTTAAATGAAATATTTGATTACAAATAAATTGCAAAAAGGTCGAATAAATAATTACAAAAATCTTTCAACTATTTATGTAATTACTATTCCTTCAATGTCAGGTCGTACATGTGTGGTTCTGCGCATGTCTTCAAAATTTCCCGCTTGAACACCTACCGAAAATGGTGGTAGATCGTCAAAGTGGTCGTAGTCTTCCACGTCGACAACATTATCAACACCAAGAATACGTCGTTTACCTTACAAGACAATGTGCTTTTTTGCTTTGCTCGGGTCTTTGACATAAAAAAACTTGTGTTATATGTTTTGCGAGAACAAATGGTTCATCTACATAGCCATTAGTTCCAAGGTCGACAAGTGTAAAACCATAATCGTCGATTGTAACACCTGTACGGTTATTAACCCACTCACATCTGAAAACTGGAACATTCAAATCACAATACTTCAATTCCCAAATTGATTGTATCACACCGTAGTAGGAATCTTTGGCGACTCTTATCAACGTATCATGATCCTGTCTATCGAATTCGGTTGTTGATGTTGTCACTATAATGC
This sequence comes from Cichorium intybus, assembly GCA_023525715.1. Lineage (NCBI taxonomy): Eukaryota > Viridiplantae > Streptophyta > Magnoliopsida > Asterales > Asteraceae > Cichorium > Cichorium intybus. The sequence goes on from CM042015.1 coordinate 33,688,652, forward strand.
TGCTATTCTGCACTACACCTTTGGCATCTTGTTCTTTGGTGTAAAACGTGTAACCGTTGATGTCGTAGCCTTGGTACGAATGTACTCTACAATCTGGACATTGTCCCAATTTTGACAGAGTTTCATCAACGTTTCCTGTTCTTGTCTTCTCTTTCAGCCACCTCGCTAACTCTTTGTTTTGTATTTTTACGTACCACATTTGTTCCTTACCGGGGTGGTTTGACTTTAATATGTCCATGTGTTCGTCAATTATACGCAAGACATGTCATGTGTCGTACAACCACTAAATGTGCAAGTTTCAACTCTTCAAAGGATGGCATGATAATTTTAAAACCAACCCCTCCCTTACCTTCAAGTCGACCCGAATGACGACTTTTAGGAACACCGACGCTTTCAACACCTTCCATATAGCCTGTGGACAAAAATGATATTATTATATTGCAAGTTAATATATAAAATGATAAGAGTAATATGATGTTGACAAGATTACCTTGGCAGAACTCAATCACCTCTCCAGACGTATACCCTTCAATTATACTGCCCTCGGGTCGATTGCGGTTTCTCACGTAACCTTTTAAGATACTCATGTACCTTTCAAAAGGGTACATGTATCGGAGGAACACAGGACCACATGCCTTGATCTCTTGGACGATATGAGCTATGAGATGAACCATTATATCAAAAAACGAGGGTGGAAAGTGCATCTCTAGTTCACAAAGGGTAACAATATCGTCTTTCTGCCATCGCTCCAAATCTTCGACATCAACAACCTTTGAATGAATGTTGTTAAAAAACAAACAAAGCTTTGTGATTGTGTGTCGGACGTCGGGTTGCAAAATACCGCGAATTGCGATTAGGATCATATGTGTCATCAAAACATGGCAATCATGAGACTTCATTGGAAGAAATTTATTGTCTTTCAAGGACACAAATCTTTTGATGTTCGACGAATAAGTTGATGGAACCTTGATAGCATGTAAACATTGACAAATCTTTTTTTGTTCTGCTTTTGATGTGTTATAACAAGCAGGTGGCAGACGAAAACCTCTGGGTGTTTCTTCGGGAGCAAGATCTCTACGTATTCCCATCGTGACCATGTCTTTTCGGACCGACACCCCGTCTTTAGTTGTGTTTTTAATATCTAATAATAAGCCTATCAAGCTCTCGCAGACGTTTTTTCTATATGCATAACATCTAGACAATGTCGAACATCTAAATGTCTCCAGTAAGGTAATTCAAAAAAGATTGACTTTTTTTTCAGAGGGCTTCTGTATCATTTTTATAATTTTTCCCTAACACAACTTTTTTGTCTTTAACTCGGGAAAATGCATCAAATCGTGGCCTCATCTTTCTGACCACAACAGTTTCGTCAAACTCGATAGTCACCTTCCTAAAACGGTGAGTACTTGGCAGGAATTTCGATGTCCCATGTATACACCTTTTTTCAATTTTGTAACCATATCCAGGTTGTCTCATCTTCACAAACAGGACAGGCTTTCTTACCCTTGGTTTTGTAGCCTGAAAAGTTACCATAAGCAGGAAAATTACTTATTGTACAAATGATCATGGCCTTCAGTTGAAAATGTTCTTTTTTATATGCATCATATACTTCGACACGCGTGCTCCAAAGAGTTTTTAAGTCATCAATCAAAGGGGACAAATACACATCAATATCGTTACCAGGCTGAGTTGGACCCTGAATCAGCTACGACATCATGATGTATTTCCTTTTCATGCATAACCACGGTGGAAGATTGTAAATACATAAAAGAACCGGCCACGTGCTATGACGACTGCTGATGTTTTCGAAAGGATTGATCCCGTCCGAACTAAGCCCAAACTGTAAGTTTCGCATCTCGTTTTCCAAAATCGGGATACTTCTTATCGATGTTTCTCCACTGAGGTGAATCTGCAACATGCCTCAGTTTTCCGTCGGATAGCCGTTCTTCTGAATGCCAACAAACTAACTTTGCTTCCTTCTCGTTTGAAAACAACCTTTTCACTCTTGGTATGATAGGAAGATACCATAACATTTTAGCCGTAGGTCCATTTTTTGTCACATCGTCATCAACTTCATCGTCATCATTTTTCTTTTTATACCTTGATGCCTCACAGACAACACACTTATAAGTATTTTCGTGCTCCTTTCTGAACAACATGCAATTATTTCGACATGCATGTATTCTTTCCACTTCCAATCCCATGTGACACATTAATTTTTTTGCTTGGTATGTGGAAAGTGGTAATCCATTGTCTTCCGGAAACAAGTCATGCAAAAGCTCTAATAAACTTGTAAAACTTTTGTCGCTCCATCCGTTTTTCAACTTTAAGTTCATCAACTTCAACACCGCATCAAGTTTCATATATTTAGAACCCTTATATAAGGGTGTTTCTGCTTCTTCAAACAGACGGTGTAATTTTCCTTGTTCATCATCACCCATATTTGTTTCCATGTCATCAAACATTTCTTTGAAATTCTCGTTGGGGTCATTTGAGTTCTGATCATCGTCGTTAGTTGGTACTCTATTTTCATTACTCGGTAAATTGCTTGACGATGTGATACAATCAACTAGTGATTCTCCATGTCTTGACAAACAAGTGTGATTAGGCATAAAACCATTTTCCAACAAATGGAACTCTATTGATCCCGCATCAGTAACACGTTGAAAGTTATTACATTTGTTGCAAGGACAACAAATCGACAGCCTTTCATTTTTTTCACTATCTGCTTTAGCAACACTAATAAAATCTTCAACTCCCTTGATATAAGTTTTGGACATACGTGAAGTTTGGTACATCCAATAATAACGATCCATCTGAAAATTAAAATAAACAACAATTAAGGAATGTTTCTGTTATTCGGTTCATTAATGTTTGAAATCTAGGTTTCAGTTGCCGGGTGTTATATAATAACTTCTATGTTAACGAAATTAATAAAGGTTTGATATAAACTCACCTTAACTGAAAAGAAGTAAATGCAACCGGCTTTAATGAAGTGAAGTAAATGCAACCAGGTGGCAGGTGATTTTGAAGAAGAAGGAGAAGCATGATCGAATGAGGACTTAACAAAAGCCCCAAATTTATTGTATTTAAATAACAATCATTTTTAATGCTATCCAAACTTACCGCACCAACAAATGACGTTTTAAATGTGGGATTGTAAAATTTGGCATTAAAAAATACGGGTTTAAAGGTGCGATGGTATACTTTCGCAGTAAAAAAACGTTTTAATAGTGCCACATGGGCTTAGGCTTACCACATGGGCTTAATCTGCCATTTGGGCTTAGCCTGACACATGAGCTTAGTTTACCTTTGGAAGAACACGCATTAATTAAACAAATTTTAGTGCGATTAAAAGTTACCGCAACAACAAATGACGTTTTAAAGGTGCGATTGTAAACTTTCGCAGTAAAAAAACATGGTTTTAAAGGTGCGATTGTAAACTTTCGCAGTAAAAATAAGGTTTTAATAGTGTCATTGGACAAACCCGCACTAATTAAACAAGTTTTAATGCAATTAAAAGTTACCGCACCAACATATGACGTTTTAAAGGTGCAATTGTAAACTATCGCAGTAAAAAAGCACGGTTTTAAAGGTGCGATTGTAAACTTTCGCAGTAAAAATAAGGTTTTAATAGTGTCATTGGATGAACCCGCACTAATTAAACAATTTTTAATACGATTAAAAGTTACCGCATCAACAAACATTATAAATGGTGCGGTTTCTGTTTTTATCGATGCGATATAATTGTTTTTTCACTTTATAATATGGTTTATCGTGTTAAACCGCATCAATTAAAAAAAAATCCCTCGCACCAACAAATGACTTATGTACTAGTGTTGATGGAACATGTTTACATTGTTATTATAGTGCTTAGAAGGATCTTTGATCATGGCACACATAATTGTATAAAATCTTCCATACATCATAAAGTACTTCCGTCTTTTGAAAATGTTGTCTCCTATAAAAAAAAAAAAAAAAATACTTCTGTTCCATGCATCCAGCCCACAAATGATGTCTACAACTATCATGTCGATTCTTATGCCATTTGCAATCATAAACCGGTCATAAGATATGTGACCTTAATATGACTTGTCACTAGCAAATACAACTTGGTGGTTGCACTTCTTCCATTTGGTCAACTTGAATCTTCAATCGTAAACACAATATATGACCGGTTTTGTCATACAAAGGTTGGTACTAATTTTAGTTAAAAGCAAACCAACAAAATGCTTTTACTTAAGAGAAACATAAACATTGTCCAAAACATGATTGTCATGATCTCATATTGAAGCATATTTTGTTAAAGTTATATATGACCGATTTTATATAGAGACAAGTTTTTACATAGTGTCATCATCAAATCTATCATATATTTCAAGATTAACACAAACACGTAAACACAAAACAAATATTTGTGGATGTTTTGTCTTCTTTGATGGCGCTGAAACATGGAAGACGTTTGGATCCGAATTCAACCCCGGTTCGTCTTTAAGGGTTCTACTAAGAACTTCATTAGAAACATGTACACAAAGAACCACCATGGTCAACCGCAATAAATTGAAGAACAAAAATGACAAACCACTTGGTTGAAAATTTAAAATAATAAACGTCATTTTGGCTTCACATGGATCGGAATATATCACAAAACATGTCACATAGACAAGTAACAGATACCAATCATCAAGTGATTACAAAATAATAATTTTGAAGACTTATCCAGCACGTTTTGATCATTGATTGCCAATTAGATTTTTTTTTTGAACCGGCAATTTTAACACCTTGAGGGTATTCAGTCTTGCAACCCAGGGCGGTTGGCAATTACCTATGGCGCAAAATCTTTCCCCTCCACCTGTTTTTCGCCGATCAGGGAAAATCCCCCACATGGGGTTAGTAGGAGTCGAACTCCAGACCTTCCACCACATGGGTATATAACCCGGGCGCATCCACCCAGCTAGGCTGGGCTTCACTTGCGATTGCCAATTAGATAACTCTCCAATAATTCCGATGGTATTTGGTCCAACTTGCCGACTTGACATCTCGTGACAGAAAAAACACGATCCTTTTCGAACATATCTCAAAAATAACCGTTAAATAAATCTACAACAGGAAGCAAATCCATGAGCAAGTGGTATGAAAGGATAATATCCAAAACAGACTAAAAGGCTACTATCTGTACAACAACAAAAGTTGCGGGGCCTATTTTTACAGTAAAGAATTCGGGGTGAAAAGAGCCGTTCGATTAAATGGTAAGATCGCACTCAAATGTCACACCTACGATTGGACTAGTCTGCTGTGTTTTTGTCACCGCGTGGTTTTTTTTCTGAAAAAAAGACCGCACTAACATTTTTATATTTAGAAAATGGCCCGCAAGTCCATGTTACTTTAAACGTTATTTTTCTTATCATGATATCAACATCTCATGTGACCATAATTCATAAGTTTCATATTAAACACGATTTAAACAGAACTTTTACATTCAGAATACTGATGTGCCCTATTGAAAAAATGTCTCCAACAGAAATAAAGATAAAAAGATACTAACGTCCGAATAATTTGTCGATTTAGATTATCACTTAGTTATAATAATTGGGAGAATTTGATTTTGTACATAGGTCTAGAGTTATAAAGAGTAATTCTTTTTACAGTGGACCGTTTAAGGTTAAATGTTGTAGGATTTGAATGATTTAAAAATAATTAAAAGTAGTTTCGCTTGTATAGTATACTATCATCCTAAATATTTCAATGTTTTTTTGTTTTAAGTTATTGGAATAATGTCGACAAACTCGTGTATGCCTCAATAGGTGTGACAATATAATACTTTGTTTTTATAAATATATAATTATAGATTAAAGAATTTCTATCCAAAAGTAAAAGAAATTCAACCAATTTCTATAAATATATCGTCTTTACTCCTATGTAAAAATAATAATTTTAAGTTTCGTATTTATAATTTTCACATATTATTTGAATCATATTTGTCAAAAAAAAATATATTTATTGGTATGATGGAAAGTAATTTTCTATAGAAAACGGTTCATATGAGAATGTCATTTTTTTGTGAAATTTGTAAGTATAACTTCCAGCGACACATTCTCTAAAAGACATCAAAAAAGACAGTCATATTTTTATAAATATATAGACACATATTTCTTTCATTGATTAACGTCTTTTTTATAATTATGTATTTTAATTTAATCTTTTCAATAAAAATAAAAAATTAAAAACGTCAAATTTTATCATTTGTTATGCTCTAATAGTGTATATATATATATATATATATATATATATATATATATATATATATATATATATATATATATATATATATATATATATATATATATATATATATATATATATATATATATATATATATATATATGACAAAAGTTCAACAAGGGACTAATATAAACCATGGTACCAATGGACTAATCTCATCCACACGATTATACACTTTACGGTGGACATGCATCTATCGGATTATAAAAAAACCCACTTCGTTTTTTTCTTTTTTTAATTTTAGGGCTTATTTTTTATCGAAAAAAAATCTGAATATATAGAAATTTACAACTTTTTATCCTCTACAAATAGAGATCCATATTGATATACAAAAAATGATTTTTTTCGAAATTTCCGCTAGTTGAGATTTACATGTGAATCTGAACTGTTATTCTGTCCACTGTTGACATACACAATTGCATATGATATTGTCATATGAATTTGAATAAATTTTTATGTGAATGTGAATGGAATTAACTTATAAATCATAATATATTTATTATAAATGATTAAAATGTTGAATTGTTAAAAATTTTCTAACTAAATTAATCATATTCATATTTCGGAGTATATTTAAAATACCATATGATATTGATATGTGAATCTGAGTAAATTGTTGTGTGAATGTAAATAATTTATATTGTGACTGAGAGTAAAATCATTATAAATGGTTAAAATGTTGAAGTAATAAAAAAGTGTTAAGTAACTTCTCAATACTATATGATTTTGATATGTGAATATGAATAAGTTTTCGTGTAAATATGAGTAAATCCATTTGTGAATCAACTATATTACTTATAAATGGTTATAACATTGAAATATTAAAAGTTTTAAAAGTAAAATAATTACTCATATTCAAAATTTTACAGTTCAAATTCACATGCGAATCTGAACTGTTATTATGCTATTCTCTGTTGGTATACAATGACATATGATATTTTCAAGTGAATCTGAATAATTTTTTGTGTGAATCTGAATGAAATTAACTTATGAATCATAGTAAATTCATTATAAATGATTGAAATATTGAAGTGTTAAAAATTTCCTAAGAAAATTAATCATATTCATATTAC
>CM042015.1:33698506-33988506 GCA_023525715.1 Cichorium intybus
ACCAAACCTGCCTGGCCGCAAGGAGGAAGGCAAAACAAACGGGGGCGAAAAACGAACGAATTGGACGACAACCAAACGAACGAATTGGACGAAACATGGATAAAATTTCGGGGAGATTTCGGGAAATGCGACTAAAGCTCAACAATTTTAATGGCATCTTCAACAATCTCTCGAATATGCGGAAAAGCGGGTCCAACGACTTCGACGTTTTGAACGCGGAGTTAAAACAATACGAAACAACAAAGGCCACTAAAAAAGCGTTCCCGTATATGCAAGCTTGGAGCGAGTTGCGAAAACAACCGAAATGGCTCCTTGTCGAAGATTCGCAATCTTCGGGAACGAAACGCTCGAGGTCGGTCCACCAAGAAACGTCACAACAATCGGACGGGCGTACGTATATCGACGTGAACGACGAGCCCGTGGATCTCGATGAAGACGAGCCCCAACCGATCCGTCGATCGATGGGGCGAGATCGGGCAAAAAAAGCCAGCAAGAAAGCGGCTTCGGGATCCGGTTCGGAGTCGAGCGTTATGGAAATGTTTGGCGAAAAATTCGACCGATACGTCCAATTACAAACCGACAAGGCCGGGATTATGGGTCGGGTCGAAAAAGAATTAATCCAAACGCAATAGGAACTACAATGAAACGCGGATATCGACTTTTTGTCGAAAAAACCATCCGATTTCGAGGGCGAGGATTTGGAGATTTTTTTGGCGATGCGGGAAAGTGTCCGCGCTTAATAACGCCCTAGGAACGACAACTAGTTTTTTAATTTTAATGTAATTTTAGTTTTTTGTTTTTTTTTTGTTTTTTAATTTTAGTGTAATTTTAATTTTAATGTAATGGTTTTTAATTTAAAAATTATGTTTTAAATTAGTTTTGAATTTTTTTTTAATTAGAAATATGATGTGGTGTGATGAAAATGTGATGAGTATAAAGTGGGTAACGTGATGGAGTGTGATGGGCAAAATTCCTATGTGGCGATGACGTGACGCCCATCACATTTGGGCAATGTGATGAGTACTCACTTTAACCTTAGTGGGATCGTTAACTCATGATTTTATCACCTTTAAACATCTCTATCAAAGTATTACTTACACAATTTATGACGGAAAACATCATCTACTAACACTTCCCTTGCTTTGCGTCAATACTTTTAACTTTTCTATCCATTTAAAAAAAAAAAAAAAAGATCCATTGAACCGTATGTCACGTTTACAAACTAATCAAATAAAGTGTGTCAAATAATATATATATATATATATATATATATATATATATATATATATATATATATATATATATATATATATATATATATATATATATATATATATATATATATAAAATTGGGATCCAGTAAGAAGTAATATTTTGGTAGGAAGGTAGGAAGAAATCTCATCACTCATCAAATCATAATAATGTCTTTTAAGATGCAATCATATTTTTGGTGTATATATATATGTAAGATTAAATGATCTGAAATAAGTTACAAAAATATATCATTCTTACCTTAATTATAACCATTCATACATTAATTACTGATTTCTTACCTTCCTACCAAAATATTACTTCTTACTGGTTCCCAACTCTCTCTCTCTCTCTCTCTCTCTCTCTCTATATATATATATATATATATATATATATATATATATATATATATATATATATATATATATATATATATATATATATATATATATATATATATATATATATATATATGGAAGGATTCAAATGAGAACCACTAAAAGGTTGAGAACCGTGAGAACCACTAATTCACAGTTTAATAATATTATATTTTTTATTTTTAACACTTGTTTTATGTCAAAATAAAATTACGAAACACATAAAAATATATAATTATCATTCATTTGCTATTAGATATCAATATTGATGTGTTTTAAAGAAAAAAAATTTTACTTTATAGTATTCACAGTTTAATAACTAGAAATTTTATTATATTGTGAATATTGTAAAACTTATTAAAAAATAAGAAAATTTATTAGGTTTGATGTATTTTCACATAATAAACAAGTATGAAAAACAAAAAAAACGAAAAAAAAACATGATTCTTAATGTGTGAATATCGGTTCTCACGGTTCTTAACCTTTTAGTGGTTCTCATTTGAACCTATTCCTCTATATATATATATATATATATATATATATATATATATATATATATATATATATATATATATATATATATATATATATATATATATATTGTGACACCCCATTTCTACTGTTTGCAAATACTATGGTTTTTCGTATAAATACATGAGTACAAAAATACGGTTTATCAAAAACCGGTAATTTAAATGCTTAAAACAGTGGGTGTACAAATCCATATAAAAAAACCATAGTAAGCAAGAAAATGATTAAACCTTGAGTCCAAGATAGGAGCTAACTCGAGCCCCACTCCGGCCAAACTTAATCCCATTTATAGCAATTCATTTTAACCTGGAATACATGGCAAAACATAGAATACGTAAGACAATAATGTCTCGTGAGTTACATGAGTTTTAGACTCAAACTTTTAACTTCTTTTCCAATCTTTTTATAAAACTTATGAAATAAAACATCTTTTCAAACTTTATAGTAGTAACCTACTATAACTCTTTACTTCTCAAAAATCATTTCATGACATCCTTACAAAAATAACATCTTTCAAAACTTATAGTAGTATCATACTATACTCTTTACTTTTCAAATTCACTTCATAATATACTTTTCAAAAATAACTTCTTTCTTACTTTGTTTGACTGGTTTTATAAGCTTGCTGGATTTTTATACTTAGGGCTTTAATCACTATAAGTGATACCCCAAGTCTCTATGGCTAGAAAGAACGGATCAATCCTCACCATAGAAGTGCTGAGGCAATCTACTTCGCGATAGGGCTTTTTCCCCAGTAGATCCCTTACCTAACCCGGGAAGGTTGGAACATAGTTCCCTTACTAACGCTGCTTGCTACAATTACCAGTCATACAAAACATTTTCTGCTTGCTTGAACATTACTTACATACATATAACTTGTGGCTAAGTGCCAAACTTCATTATTTTCTGTCTTTATGGCTAGATGTCAAATTTATAACTTTCATCACATATGTAAAATATGTTTTTATAACATTCTAAGCTTTATACCAAATCATACTTTCCAACATCTTTTGACTATATGCCATTCATACTTGAAAACATATACAGTTTGTAACCAAAACATTCTTCTTAATCATCTTGTGGCTATATGCCATTCATATTTGAAAACATATATAACTTGTAATCGAAATATACTTTCACATAATTGGTTCATAGGCCAATATATACTTTCACTTAATTTGACTTATAGTTCAAAACATAGCTTCAATTATAGCATTATACTTTCTCAAACAAGTTAGAAATAAAACTCTTGCATATGATTTCACATATAAGATTTTATAAGAAATCTTGAAAATACTTACTTGCCATGTACCCAAGAATAGGTAAAAATACTGCATGTACTCACCTCATGTATTGCTAGTGGATTGACTACACGTTCCTTGTATTTATACTCTTTTGATCCAATGATCATTTGTCATGAACCTATAATTACATGTTATACATTAACATTCATTATAACTGATTCTACAACTCATTAGAGTCCTTAAGATACCAATATAGATCATGGCTAGATAGAATCCTTAAAAAACAACTTTATATTCATTTTATACATCTCCGGTGTACACGTATTGCTCTACAGTGCCCTCGGAGAGTCGTATTCTAAATTTTATATTTTTCCAGGACTTTTCATACCATCATGGACTTGTAGTTAAAGTTTGAAGTCATTTGGACATGTCTAGCATCAATTTCAAACTTTAAAAGCCCCTGAATAAACACACGACTCGTGCAAAATTAAGCCTTGAGGGAGCACGACTCGTGCATGTATTAAATAACAACATACTTTGGAGTGCAGGGAGAGCACGACTCGTGCCAAATGAGCACGACCCGTGCTCTTTCTGGGCAACTTCTTCTTGCCTCGGTTTTGCACTGTAGCAGTCCGATTTTTACACTATAACTTTTTGATTGGGCTTGTTAAGAACTTGATACTTGACTTAATACTTATGGAATCATCCCATGACTAAAACCTTCAGTTTATAACAAGTTTTAATCCATGAAATCATTCCAAATCCCAAAATGTAGAAATTAGGGTTCTTGAACCAAGAATCCCCAAATCCACAAAACTCTTGGATTATACGGTATGATCTTAACATATCCTCATGTGTAGAACATAAGAATCATATTAATCACTTGGAATCATGACTGAGATTGAAATTTTAGTTCATCCCGTGAGGAACCAAATTCAAGAATTGAAACTAGAACTTGATTTCTAACCTTATTTACTTGGAACTTCAATTCTTCCAAGGTAATAACTTGATTTCCACCTTTAATCTTCGAGCAAACCTTCAGAAATCGCACACAAGAATTCTCTCCCGATGCTTCTACACGTTTCCTGAACTTCTGGGAGATTTTTCTCTCTTTTATAGTTCACAATATTACCATTTAGTCCCTGAGGTTCCACTTCTTGAACTTTAGCCACCATAATCAATTCTTTATCACATAAAGCTTTCTTTTCATATATTTTTGCCACAACCAAACAATATTCTTACATATTTGATCCTTCATATGGTCAAATGACCAAATTACCCTTTTTTGGTAAAATGACCAAATTACCCTTACGAATATACTTTTATTACACCAACTTCTACTTCTCACAATTTTACCCACAATTATTTTTATACCAAGGTTCAAAATAAGGCAAAAGACTAGTTTGTCCTTCTTTACCAAATTTTCTCCAAATTCTTGGAATTTTACTACATTTCCCGCTGCATTATTTCGGTATTTTAAAAATTTTAAATCTTTACCTTAAACATAATCTCGAGTATAAATTCAAGATTTTTGGGTCGTTACATCTACCTCCCCCTTATTGGGATTCCGTCCTTGGAATCATCACACAATTATTAATTTAAGGGATCACTTCTCCCTCTTCTTCAATGGTTCTCAACTAAGGTGTGGTTTGTAAGAACCCGTCAAAAAACTTGTAAAAAAAAAATAAAAATAAAAAATAAATAATAATAATAAATAAATAAATAATAGTGTGTAATAGTAAAATTAAGAAGAAGGGCAAAACGGTCTTTTGCCATACTCGGGATTCTAATGTAAAATATTTTGTGTTTGTGGCCATATTGTGAAAAATAAAACATTTGGGTGTTAAAAAATTTGACTTTTGTGGTCATAATATGGGAAATGGAACTAGAGGGTAGAAAATGGAAATAATGGAAGTATAAATAGAGGGAAGCCTCTAGCTCCCTCTACTGGAATCGTGAGCTATCTTCAGAAAAAGAGAGAGAGTTCGAGTCTTGGCAATTTCTGGAGGAAAGAACACGGGAGTTGAAGAACCAAATTGAAGATTTTGATTCCTAAGTCATCTAAGGTTAGACTTTGTTCTTACAAGTTGTTCAGTGTTCTTGAGGGAAGGAAAAACGAAATTCAGTTGTGGTGTGGAGTTAATCTTAGCTTCTAACATCTAAATACTGATTTCACACATCATTGGAACTCAATTCCATTCTTAAAAATCAATGAGAAACAAAGAGATTGAGAAATTTCCTCAAGAACCCTAAAACTAAGAATTTATGTGAATTAGTTGTTTCTATGGATTAAAACCTGATATAAACTGAAGGTTTTAGTCATAGAATGTTATATATCAATTAGGTTAAGTCTTAAGAACTTAATGGACCGAAACAGGGGGCTGTAGCACAAAAATCGGGCAAAAACCCGTCTCTGCAGCACAGACACGAGTCGTGTCTTTTTGTACATGAAATGGCACGAGTCGTGGCACACTGTAGAAGCCAGAAATAGCAACCTACTATACACACGAGTCGTGCTTTCCCATGAAGGAAAAGAGCACGAGTCGTGCTCTTTGCTGGACAGCTTTCTGTCCATTTTTGAGTTTTGAACTTCGCTCTAGACTTGTCCGTTTGGTCTATAATTCATACCATAGGCCTAAAATGGTGTGAAAACATGTAGGAAATTGTTGGAACAGAAATATGACCTCCCGAGGATACTGTAGCAAAATACGTGTATCCCGGGGAAGTTATAAATGGAAGGAAGTTAATTAAAAGAGATTGTAGCCTAACTAATGAATTGTAGTTGTATACTATGGTACTTTTAACCTGAAAAGTCAGTTATTGTAAATATATGAATTGAGTATACATGTATATCTCGTATATAATAGGAGGTGGTTCAAACAAGGTTGCTCAGGATAAAAAGAAAGGAGTCCAAGAGGATAACTAACTCCTAAAGGACCGAGGTGAGTGTTATGTGGATTTTCGAGTACATAGAAAACTGAATTTTATTAAAGAATGTTTTGGGAGTCAAAATGGTTTAATGGAAAATTGAAATAACTTAACAGAAATGGAAATGATTTAATAAAAAGGAAATGGTTCTATGGAACCAAAATATTATATGAAATTGAAAATGAAATAAAGGAATAGTAAGTTGGTACGAGAATGGTAAAAGAGAAAGTAATAAAGTAATTGAGCCCTGTTGATAAATTGAGAAGTATCCGGATAAAGACCACGACCTGCTGCGGTAGGAGTGGCAAAAAGACACTACTGGGATGGTACCTCCCGTCGCGAAGTAGTTGTCTTACCTTGATAAATGAATTCGTTTCATGCTATTGGGGAAGTAGCTATACGGGTGCGTCTCGTATAAAACCTACGGGTGCGCTCGTAGGAATGTACCATTAGAATGAAATAAGGAATACCTGTGGGTGCGCTCATAGGAAAAAGAAATATTGAAAGTTTAAAGAATAATGATATTTTTGGTAAACTGTTTTTGGGTCTAAACCCATAATACTCACGAGACATTTCGTCTCACGTATTTTCTTTTAAAATGCTATGTACTCAGGTAAGCAGGAAGGGCACTAAAAGAGTCGGGTGCGGGACCGTAATCAGTATTGTAAAAGATATAAACTAGACAGGTTTGAACTATGGTTTGTGATGCAAATTTGTAATACCCCGTTGTATAATAAAATGTTGTGTAAAATAAATGTTTTGTAAAATAAAATAAATGTGAAATAAGTCTTTAAAAAAAAATATGGCATAAAAGTTGGGGTGTTACATGGTTACTAGTAGATATTTCCTTTTATCGACACAAAATCATATTTTTTATTATTTTATCTTTTAATCTTTTCTTCTTTGGTTGCTTTTGATTCTTTAATCAGCTCTTAACGGTTCCTGCTTTCAATCCTTTATAGAGGATTAACATAATCTTTTTAAAACTTTATATCTTCCCAGTTAACCAAATATCATTTTGGTCATTTTACTCTCTTTTCCTTATAATATTCATAATACTTATATAAAAAAAATACATTACTTTTATCAAATGACCAAAATACCCCTTTCGGTCATTTTATCTGTTTTCTCAACTTTTTAGTCAATGTTTCATATTCTTCATTCTAGTTACTTTCCTTTCTACCTCATTTCATTTATATACATTCTCTTAGTAAACTCATTTTACAAAATAGTTTCATACTTCAATACTTTTTTATCATAAATAGCAATCTACTTTATAATTCTTCTCATATCTTTACTAAAACATAGGAGATTTTACTCACAGTATTCTTTATTTATAAAGATTCCCAATACCATTAACCATAATCATATATGTTTCGTATTTATGCAATTTCATAGATACACAAAATCTTTTCCTTGTATAAATTTTGTCCCTTAATGGACATTTTACTCGTACATAACTTCTTCTTTCTTTTTAGAGGTTTTACAACTTCTTATCTTTACATAGTTGTTCTTTAGATCTTTTAAACTTCACTTTATTATTCTTTACATCCACTATAAATTCTCGACTTATTACCACTCATAAGGAATGCATTTTTTTTGTATTATTTCACATCCTTACTTTTCTGTTTGGGACGGAAGCTGTTAAAACAATATATTTTCATAAAAAAAATCTGCATATCTTACTCTAGAAGAATCGAAACAACATACTGCTTTTTATTTTAGAAACTACACATCAATAGCTTTCTTTCTATGTACAATACGCAATGTTTGACCTTGTACAATTTTTATTATTGAAGTTGATCTACTATTTCTGTCAACTTCCTTCTTTTCCACTTTTAGCTTTTAAACTACTAATTGTATACTAGTTGTATACTTCTTGTTAGATTCTATACTTCTGCAATCCCTTTGTATATGTTCCACTTTGTAACTATGTGTGTTATTTCCTTTAAATACATGTCTCTTTTCATCTCATATATGTATGCTACTATTACATTACACTTACTACTTTCATTCTGAATTTTTTTATGTCTTTTTCATATACTTCTTGTTCCTCTTACATTAAATTTGTATTACCTTCATTAATACATATGTTATATCACCTGTTTCTCATGCTATTTGCACATTTCGACATAATTGCAATCCAAGATACTTCTTTCATCCTCCTTTATTAGTTATGAGATTTTTATTCTCGTTCATTCATTACAATTACTAATACAATTTTGTCTTTTTTTTTCATTTCTTAGCTTTCTTACAATACTCCTATGAGTACATTTCTTATCTTCTAAGGTATCCCGTGTACCATTCTCATCTTATTACACTTTTCATAATATTACTATCTTGTGGTGTATTTATGTTTCACAAACCACATTCATTAACTTCTTGACATATACTTACAAGTTCTTAGTTGCATAATATACACACACACACATATATATATATATATATATATATATATATATATATATATATATATATATATATATACTTGGTTCTCTTTTGGTTTAAGAACCCAACTGGGTATTTTTAACATTTTTGTCCCATGACCACTTCTTGACACAACCCTCATACACCATTATCATTCGTCACTCTTTACCTGTCGTAGCTAATGCCAACAATTAATTTTTTTTACCTTTACATCTTTTACCATTTCTGTTATGTGTTATAAGGCTACATGCCTAACACATTATATTATGCTTTACAATTTTATATGTTTTATATTTCTTATAAAACTTACTTTTTATGTATCTCTAAGTGATACACAACTGTCTTTTATTTTCTCATCATCTTTCATTCTTTTGTATTTCGAGGCAATATGCCCAATACCTTATTTTACTCTTTTGCTTCATACCTTGTAGTATCCTAATTAGAATACTTATTTCATAACCACCTTTACCCTTTATATACATTATATATACATATATCTCAAAACTTCCTCATTATTTTATATTTATAAGCACGTACAAACATATATACACTTCTTTGCATTTCATGGTTACTAGCCATGTGCTAAACCTTTCTCACAATCTTTGGATACTTTTATTCATCGTTCACATTCGGAAGTAGTAACTTCCTGTCTGTTTATTTTAGTTTTTTATCTTATCTTTGATTCTTCGTCTAATACTTATTTAGACATTTACTCTTGTTCTTTACTTCATATTAATTATGACATTTAGTCATTTTCCTTACATGCTTTTGGTTTTTTTCTTCAGTTAACATACTTCATTATACTCTTTTATTATTGGTATTTCTTCTTATACTTCATTCATTTGGTTACGGAATTTAAATTCCTAATAACCAACATCTTCTCATTATTTTTTCCAAATTCTCATCATCAGGTACTAGACCTTGTACCACCTATCTTAATATTTTATTTGTCCTGGGACAACTTTTAATATTCTTATTTTAAGAATTAACTTAACATTTTACAACTCGAACTGCTTCCTGTACAGTCTGCTATTACTTTACATTAAATAATATTCTTTGCAGAATTTGATCCACAATTACTTATCGTGAATTCTGTTCGGGTATCTCATGTATGTGCATCTTCATTTGAATGCCACTTCTTTACAAGACAATTCGTGCCAACAACTTCCAAATCTATATGTAAATATAGCATTCAAGTTATCACCTCAGAATGATTTCCATATGTTTATGCTGTAGTAAACAAGGCATAATATCCTTGCTTTACTTAAACTTCTTTCTTTTCGACTATGCACAACGAAGCTATCGGACTTCTGTACCGATCATTCTTCATTCTTCACCTTTATTTACTCTTCAGTTATCCTGCTGCTTGTCTCTTTACTTGACTCACCACTATACTTATAACTTATTCAATTGTCCATCTTTGGACACTTTCATTTATCTTCTTTGTTCAAACCCGGCAGTTAGTCTTCCACTCTCTGCTACCATTGTCATCTTCTATCTTTAGCTTTTCTCATAGTTTTAATCTTATCGTCTTACAATGATATTCTGCTTCCTTTATATATTTACTATTCATACATCTTTTAAAGAAATTTTGAAATTTAATGGTCATGCACAAGGCACACCACCTTCTTGCATTAAACTCTTCTTTACCACTATTTTATTTTTACAAAATTTGATGTACTATTAATACACTCCGCTTATAATTTCATTCTTCATGTAAGAGTCTTACAACTCTTATATAGGTAATCAATACCCATAATTTTTCTCTATATTACTCTTATTCATACTTCCTCTCGCCTCGACAGGCATATACTTTAATGTCTTTCAATCCGTTCAGGAATATTAATTATCACATTATTTCTTTTACTTTACCATACTAAGTGGTATATATCCACTGCATTATCTTTTAATACTTATAATTTTACTTGTTCTTATTACATAGGCATATAATCCCTATTTTATTCTTATTACTTTCTTCACAATCCTTATTCACCAGATTACCATAATTCCTTTGCGATTCCACCTGTCTCAATACATATCCTGTGATTATGATAATACGGGCCCATATTACCATAATCACCTATACATATTGATTCTGCTGTTACCACAAGGTTTCATGGGACACTGATTCCTTTAACATATAACACCATTATAAGTACATGGTGATCACTACTAGAAATCTTACTACTCTATAAACATAGCCTTTAATAAATTTAGACGGTTACGGAAAATATCATATAATTTTCCTAACGGTCAGATTTTTGCTCACTTTAATCGTTAACTTAACACTTATTAGTGTTATATATCTACATATTTTAAAAATGCATAATGTCTTAATCATTTAAGACATCATATAACATACTTTTCATAAATTAACATTCCTATAGCATGAGTTTAAGCCTAGGAGTGGAACAAGCCAATCCTAATTCGCTTAAACTATGGCTCTGATACCAACTTGTGACACCCTATTTCTACTGTTTGCAAATACTATGGTTTTTCGTATAAATACATGAGTACAAAAATACGGTTTATCAAAACCGGTAATTTAAATGCTTAAAACAGTGGGTGTACAAATCCATATCAAAACTAACCATAGTAAGCAAGAAAAGGATTAAACCTTGAGTCCAAGATAGGAGCTAACTCGAGCCCCACTCCGGCCAAACTTCATCCCGTTTATAGCAATTCATTTTAACCTGGAATACATGGCAAAACATAGAATACGTAAGACAATAATGTCTCGTGAGTTACATGAGTTTTAGACTCAAACTTTTAACTTCTTTTCCAATCTTTTTATAAAACTTATGAAATAAAACATCTTTTCAAACTTTATAGTAGTAACCTACTATAACTCTTTACTTCTCAAAAATCATTTCATGACATCCTTACAAAAATAACATCTTTCAAAACTTATAGTAGTATCATACTATACTCTTTACTTTTCAAATTCACTTCATAATATACTTTTCAAAAATAACTTCTTTCTTACTTTCTTTGACTGGTTTTATAAGCTTGCTGGATTTTTATACTTAGGGCTTTAATCACTATAAGTGATACCCCAAGTCTCTATGGCTAGAAAGAACGGATCAATCCTCACCATAGAAGTGCTGAGGCAATCTACTTTGCGATAGGGCTTTTTCCCCAGTAGATCCCTTACCTAACCCGGGAAGGTTGGAACATAGTTCCCTTACTAACGCTGCTTGCTACAATTACCAGTCATACAAAACATTTTCTGCTTGCTTGAACATTACTTACATACATATAACTTGTGGCTAAGTGCCAAACTTCATTATTTTCTGTCTTTATGGCTAGATGCCAAATTTATAACTTTCATCACATATGTAAAATATGTTTTTATAACATTCTAAGCTTTATACCAAATCATACTTTCCAACATCTTTTGATTATATGCCATTCATACTTGAAAACATATACAGTTTGTAACCAAAACATTCTTCTTAATCATCTTGTGGCTATATGCCATTCATATTTGAAAACATATATAACTTGTAATCGAAATATACTTTCACATAATTGGTTCATAGGCCAATATATACTTTCACTTAATTTGACTTATAGTTCAAAACATAGCTTCAATTATAGCATTATACTTTCTCAAACAAGTTAGAAATAAAACTCTTGCATATGATTTCACATATAAGATTTTATAAGAAATCTTGAAAATACTTACTTGTCATGTACCCCAGAATGGGTAAAAATACTGCATGTACTCACCTCATGTATTGCTAGTGGATTGACTACACGTTCCTTGTATTTATACTCTTTTGATCCAATGATCATTTGTCAGAACCTATAATTACATGTTATACATTAACATTCATTATAACTGATTCTACAACTCATTAGAGTCCTTAAGATACCAATATAGATCATGGCTAGATAGAATCCTTAAAAAACAACTTTATATTCATTTTATACATCTCCGGTGTACACGTATTGCTCTACAGTGCCATCGGAGAGTCGTATTCTAAATTTTATATTTTTCCAGGACTTTTCATACCATCATGGACTTGTAGTTAAAGTTTGAAGTCATTTGGACATGTCTAGCATCAATTTCAAACTTTAAAAGCCCCTGAATAAACACACGACTCGTGCAAAATTAAGCCTTGGGGGAGCACGAATCGTGCATGTATTAAATAACAACATACTTTGGAGTGCAGGGAGAGCACGACTCGTGCCAAATGAGCACGACCCGTGCTCTTTCTGGGCAACTTCTTCTTGCCTCGGTTTTGCATTGTAGCAGTCCGAGTTTTACACTATAACTTTTTGATTGGGCTTGTTAAGAACTTGATACTTGACTTAATACTTATGGAATCATCCCATGACTAAAACCTTAAGTTTATAACAAGTTTTAATCCATGAAATCATTCCAAATCCCAAAATGTAGAAATTAGGGTTCTTGAACCAATAATCCCCAAATCCACAAAACTCTTGGATTATACGGTATGATCTTAACATATCCTCATGTGTAGAACATAAGAATCATATTAATCACTTGGAATCATGACTGAGATTGAAATTTCAGTTCATCCCGTGAGGAACCAAATTCAAGAATTGAAACTAGAACTTGATTTCTAACCTTATTTACTTGGAACTTCAATTCTTCCAAGGTAATAACTTGATTTCCACCTTTAATCTTCGAGCAAACCTTCAGAAATCGCACACAAGAATTCTCTCCCGATGCTTCTACACGTTTCCTGAACTTCTGGGAGATTTTTCTCTCTTTTATAGTTCACAATATTACCATTTAGTCCCTGAGGTTCCACTTCTTGAACTTTAGCCACCATAATCAATTCTTTATCACATAAAGCTTTCTTTTCATATATTTTTGCCACAACCAAACAATATTCTTACATATTTGATCCTTCATATGGTCAAATGACCAAATTACCCTTTTTTGGTAAAATGACCAAATTACCCTTACGAATATACTTTTATTACACCAACTTCTACTTCTCACAATTTTACCCACAATTATTTTTATACCAAGGTTCAAAATAAGGCAAAAGACTAGTTTGTCCTTCTTTACCAAATTTTCTCCAAATTCTTGGAATTTTACTACATTTCCCGCTGCATTATTTCGGTATTTTAAAAATTTTAAATCTTTACCTTAAACATTATCTCGAGTATAAATTCAAGATTTTTGGGTCGTTACATATATATATATATATATATATATATATATATATATATATATATATATATATATATATATATATATATATATATATATATATATATATATATATATATATATATATATATATATATATATATAGTTCGGGTGAGGACTTCTTTTTCGGTGAGGACTCGTAATGACACCTTAAAAAATTAAAAAAATATATAAAAAAAAACAAATCATAAAATTGAGAATAGTACTATATCATGATCCAAAAAAAATTGGAAAAAAAAAATTTGGATCATTGAGAAACAGTAATGATCCACAAAAAAATTTATTTTGTGGATCATTGTTTCATTATAAAAAAAAATAATGATCCAAAAGTTTTTTTTCGAATTTTTTTCTCTAATATAGTACTATGATCCATTTTATTATTTATAATTTTTTTCAATTTTTTTAAGGTGTCCTCACGAGTCCTCACTTTAAGAAGAGTCATCACCCGATCGTTTATAAATATATATATATATATATATATATATATATATATATATATATATATATATATATATATATATATATATATATATATATATATATATATATATATATATCACCTGAATTATTGAAAGAAAATTCTATTTCTTTTACTTTATCCTCCTAATTCATCCTCCTAACCCACTAAATTATGATATGTGGAATCTATTATTTCTCTCTCTTAATTTCTTCCCTTTATTTTGACATTTGTCTTGATCATGTGATTAGGAAGAAAATTAGGAAGATTTTTTAGGAGAATATAAAACATCTCTTATTGAAAACAAACATATCTAAAGACACCAATATGGAATTTTTGTCGCTTGTTTCTTGTGCATGCATGAATTTACCCGTCAATGCCTTTTAAGTTATTTGAACTCAAAACATTCAATTACCTCGAATAAATCTCACGGACTTCTACGAAACTAGTTAGGCAAGAAAACATACTATTCTAGAAGTACACGTTTATCTTTCTAAAGTCTCGAGCCTTTACATATAAATTAGAGTAAATTACAATTTTGGTCTGTGGTTGTCTCAAAATTTCACTCTTGGTCATCTTTTTGGTTTTTCACGTTCATAGTCCCTGAACTTTACTTTTGCTTACACTATTGGTCCCCTGGCCAGGTAAAAAGACCAGTAAAAAGACCAATATACCCTTTTTAATTTCTTTTTCTTTTTTCTTTTGAGATATTATTATTTTGATAATTAAAAAAAAAGAAAAAATACCCCAAACCCTCCTCTCTCTCACCACCGTCTGGGTTTCTTCACCACTGCTCGCCACTGCTCGCCGACAATGTCTCGCCGTTTATCATCATTGATTTGTCGTGCCTTCACCGCACCCTCTCCTTCTGCTCCCTCGTCTAGTATCAACACAATCAGTATATCAAAATCCAGAAACATTCAAACGGTGACTAAGAAATTGTTTGAAGATGAAAAAAACTGGAAGAAGAAGAAAAAAGAGGAGCTATAAATAGAATTATATCGTTCCAATTTCAGTAACAATCATCCGTTGGGACCATAAAGAGACAGTTTCCCAAATAATTACAAGTAAAAACCTAAATCAAAGCCAGCGACATCGTTTCGAGGAGGGAAATTTATTGTTTATTGGTGAAATCGATTATCATCTAAATATTGTTTAAGCTAGTACAATTTCCCAGTTCACGACGATTGCTTCAATCGGACCTTTAATCTCTCGACGATTGCTTCAATCGAACCTAAAACCAGCAAACATTTTACTCGACCGCAATCATGTGAGCAATTCAATCGGATTGGAAAGACTTGAAGCGATAAGTTGCCAATTGATGGCGCTTGATCCAGAAGTCGGTGAGTGGCCGATTCATGAGGCAAATAAGGCTTTTGAGACATCTGAAGAACAAGTTTCCAACAAACAAGATGAAAAAAAGGCTTTAGAGACATCCGTGACTTCCTCCATTGATGTGAATGATGATACTTCATCGGATTGGAATGCAGAATTCCAATTTGCATATTCCAAAGTGGAGAATGAGAATCAAAAACTATTTGAGCCTTTTGTAGCTCCTAAAGCTGATCTATCTGCCCACATCATGCGTTTTTTGACCATTTGAAGGCTTAAACAACAAAAAAAAAACAAATGAAGACGCCGGAAACGGCGGATGACGGTGGTTGTGGTGTGGCGCGATTCAGACGACGGAAACCAAGTTCAAGATAGAGATTGAACGAATGAGTAAGAGAGGTCGGGAATGGCAGCAGCGATTGCTGCTACTGCCGGCGCTGTTCAAGGGAAGGACACCAGAAACAGCCGATAGCGATGGTCCAAGTTATCGATTTCAGGAAACGGGGAAAACGAAAACTTCTAACAACAACCACGCCCGGGTAATGATTACACAAGAAACGTACAGAGAAATGCAAAGGAAGTTGAGATTTGTGACGATGAGAGTTTTCTCTTTCTGCAAAATTGAACTTTGAATTGTTTCTTCTGTGCTTGTTCTTGATTTGTATGAGAGTGAGAGATTCCCAGACGGTGGTGAGAGAGAGAGAGAGAGAGAGAGAGAGAGGGGGGGTGGGGGTGGGGGATTTGAGGTATATATATTTTTTTAATTCCTAAAATAATAATATCTCAAAAGAAAAAAGAAAAAGAAATTAAAAAGGGTATACTAGTCTTTTTACCTGCCCAATGGACCAATAGTGTAAGCAAAAGTGCAGTTCAGGGACCATGAAGGTGAAAAACCAAAAGAATGACCAAAAGTGGAATTTTGAGACAACCACAAGGACCAAAATTGTAATTTACTCTATAAATTATAAATAATTGCTCAGCTGAGACTTATAAATAATTGCTCAAATAAGCGAGGCTAGTCAAGGAATTTGAATATGTAACATTGAATTTTACATTCACATATTATTTAATATTATTACAATACTAAACGAGTTTTCACGAGTTGTGCATAAATAAATTTATATGTTCACAATAATAATCATGTTTTTTGTTAAAAAAAAATTCTAAGCCATTGCCAAATAACAAATTTATATAATAAAATAAAAAAATTGACGTATCGCTAATGAATTATCTTATATCAAGACATTAGTTTTAAAAGAATCAGAAAATAAATGTTTTTTTTAATTTGATAACATAATAAATAAACAATAATTTAATTTCATTAGATAATGCTAAAAATAAGAAAGCCAACACATAGTCTAGTTAGAAACTGTCTGACGGCCACGCAGTGGTTGATGCGGTAAAAAATACGAGATAAAACCTTATTAATTCAGTAGCTAGCGGTAACCAATGGTCGAACCAAGGAGTTCGTTGTTGGCACTATGTGTCAAAATATAACCGATCTATAGTGTCACTCTATAGACGACGACTATTCGTACACTTGATCCCAAAAAAACACGAAAATCGAAAACTAAAACTATCGATCTATACCGAAGTAATAAATCACAACCAATCGAACGAAACTAATCTGATTCCGAGATCAAACTCAACAAATCAAAAGCAATCAAATCAAAACAATAAACTAAAGAACAACAATTGATACCGAAAACGTAAAATTGCAATAAAACATAAACAAAAGTAAACTTACATTCAAACTTAACCCGAATCAGAGCTGAATGCTTTTGGAATCAGGAATCAATCCAACCTCCGTGGTCGATGGTGTTCTACAAGTCAGAACCCTCGATCGCATAAGAGTAAAACAATAAACGATAAATCAAAACTAAAACGAAAACTAGCCAACTAATGAGTATAAACTGTAAAACTACGAAATCTAAGTCAAAGAAGCCTGAGTTCCACTCAAATGTCTGATCTTCGGTCCTAAAATCCAAAGTGGGACCTCTATTTATAGTTGTGGAAAATGACTCTACGCCGGGGGTAGGCATAGTACGCGCCGCTGGTCAACCTTATCTTCCCGTTTCTTTGCACTTTGAATTTCAAAAACTCGTCCGGCTTGGTTCTCATCCACATGCTCGGGTCACGGTCATCCTTCCTCTGCGTCGCGCGTGTTACTTCGACTTGACTTTTAGCTTTATTTTCAACTTTACTGATTGTATACAAATTCCCCCTGTATTTGCACTAAAGCACAAAACAAGTCGTTGGCACTAAAATTGAGTAATGTTAGCATCTTAGAAAGATAATTCTACTAAAACATAGTCCAATAATACCTAAAATGGTCAACATTGCAGGTGTTATCAAACACCCCATACTTGTGCCTTGCTTGTCCCCAAGCAAGTAGAGTTTTTAACAAATTCTAAAAAAGACTCAAACATCTTTGAATATATTTAGTTTCAAAGTTTATTGCACTTCAGAAAGTTAGATAAAAACGATTTTTAGAAAAATGACCAAAATACCCTTTCGGAATCACGCCTTTCTAAAGAAACCTTGATTACAAATTTTCAGTTCACAACCGTGCAAACTTACTCATTCAGATTCTAAAGGCCGCTAAGGAACTTTCCATGACTTTCGATGTTGTTCCTATAACGAGCTTTCGAAAACACTATCCCAAACCAGACGTTCTTAGGTAGTGAGGTGTATAAATGCCCTTCGGGCCACCCTTTTCGATTCTACCGGCTCAAACAACAAAGGTCACTGATTGAGAATTACTTCCAAACCAATCCTAAGATACTCTAAATCCAAAATTTTCTAACTTCTCAAAACACTCAACTTATTTTAACTAAACTAGCCTGCTTACAACTAAACAGTACTTCTTGAAAAATACCACAATGTTACAAATATTCAAAACATATTCGTTTCCAAGTTACAATTCCTTAAAAGTTTTGAAAATTGCTAAAATTTTCGAAAAATAATACTTTTTCTGCAAAAATTTAAAACTACTTTTTCGACCGTCCCACCCCACACTTTAAACCGTACAACATCCCCGTTGTACAAAAGAAAATTTTAGAACAAGGGAGAAAAAGAGTTACCCCCAGGATGGTGGCATTCTTGCATCACAAGATCGTATGTATCAGGGTTGACTGTTCGTATCGTCTCGGTGAAGTTTCTGGGAGTCGGGGCACAACAGTAAACACGTTGGCATAACACAAGTGCAGGGATACGGAGACCCCACACTTGCGTTATGCAACTCCCATAGTTCACTTTCGCAGTTGGCTCATGCACACTCAAACAAATAATATTAAACGAAAACAAAAAAATGTGCGATATACAAAAATGAGGTTTTATACAAATGTCGTGCAACATCAAAAGGAAAATATAAAAGATCATGCCTCATCATCATCATGCTGGGTCCTAGATGGACCAGCGTCGTCAGATCCTACTGCAGGGAATGATGGCATCTCCTCTATACCAAGGTGTATAAAAATCAAAAGCTGAGTCTCGGCCATCCAACGCTGCTGAGCCTCTAACCTGGCCAGCCTCATGTCAATGCCTCGCAGTGCTGCCTGGACATTTACAAGCTACTGCTTGGCCTGTAGTGTAGGCTGAACTAGTGGCTGCTCTAATCTCCTCCGCCTCTGTGGTCTGACCTCGGGTGCCTCAGCCTCCACAGCTCCGGGGCCGCATGGTGGGATCACTGGCCCCATCTCATACTTGCCCACGACTGACATCTGCACCACCCCCATATTCTCCAAAATCTGCCCCTTGATATGGTAGGGCACTCGTGGCCTAAGGCCTTTAGCAACCTCAAATGTAAGAATACGATAGGACCGAGCAATCCTCGTGATATAATGCCCTCCCGTTATCGGGCTCCCAGTCCTAGGCCCTTGGCCTTGTGAGTCAAGAAAACTGTCAGAGTGTGTGGCAGCTTGAGGAAGCACATCAGGTCAGAAAGGAGCCACAAGTAGAATATATCCTCACGTGGCACCTTCTCACTACTCTTCCAATGAGCAATCGTCGAGGCAATGATCCGGTGGAGAACTCGGTGAAGTGGGGAGCGTAACTGACTCTCATTGGCTCCCCGAGCCTTGAATCTATCATTGGACATCTGTGCCTAAATGACCTCATCTACATCTCGCTCAGGCTGGTCCTGCATGCAAGCCTCCAAAAAGGCTGGAAAGTGGACGCTATCGTTCTCCTCTTTAGTGTAAATATTAGGGGTGGCAATGGGTTGGGTTGAGCCGTTAACGGGTCAACCTGTTTAATTAAATGGGTTGAAAGTTTGTACCCAACCCAACCTGTATACTTAAACAGGTTGAGAAATTCTAACCCAACCCAACATTTTTAGTAAATGGGTTGAAATCAGGTTGACCTGTTTAGTGTTTTTTCAACCCAACCTGTTTAATAAATGGGTTAAACCTGGGTTGACCTATTTAAAATTTCCAAAAGTACCCCTTAAAAGTTAAACATTGTAATTTATAAATCCATAAGTAACCATAAACCAAGTTCATAACAAACCTCAAACCAAGTGCTTACAACCATAAAAATTATAAAGTCGTAATTCAACAACGAATTAATATCAAAATTTTATGTAACTTGACTTTCACTTTCACCAACTCGTCCACGACTTCCACTTTTGGTATGATTGTCATCTTGATCATCCATCTTCTACGTCATGTAAGAAGTTAAAGCTAACCTTCTCCAAATACCCAATCTCTTAACCAAATAATAGTCTCAACTATAGAGAGGTGTCAAAAAGCTTCTATAAGCATCAACTACCCTACCACCCGTGCTAAAGGCAGATTCTGATGCAACTTAATTACCTAATATAAAATAATTCATATATATATATAAACGGGTTGACGGGTTGAAATCAGGTTTAGATTTTCAACCCTAACCCAACCTATTTAATTAAACGGGTTACATGGGTCAACCCATTTAATTAAACGGGTTGAGAATATAAACCCAACCTGCAAATTATTGGGTTGGGTTCGGGTGGGTTAGCAGGTTCGGGTTAGAATTGCCAGCCCTAGTAAATATTCGTACAACGAGCGAACTCGCGTAGGGTGCACTGTCGGCTCTGCTCACCGAGTCGAAATGTGATGAGGTGGCCAGTAGGGCCATCCGATCGTAGCTCGTAGCGGCAGGTCGAGAAGAACTCCAGCATGAGCTCTCTGTAGGAAATGTCATCCCTCGACCCATCAATCTCTCCCAACCCTGGCACGTGAAACTGTAAGCCCCATACGGGTGTGTCCATGTGCGGTTGAGAAGTGGAGGAAGCTGATCCTATAGCCCGACATGTGTCATGAACTCCCGATCAAAGTGCAGTATCGGCTCGAAAACCCGTGTGCTGATGTCCTTCAGCTTCTCATTGTACCTCCGTGTCTCCTCCAATGTTGAAGGAAATCTCATGAACGTGTACTCTGTAATGTATACAGACCTGGCTGGACATGGTGGAGCTATCTATACAACTTTGAAAAATTGTAAATAAATTTGCAGAACTGGTTATTCTGTTGTTGCTGCTGTGGAGGTTATTCTGTTGCTGCTGCTGCTGTGGAGGTCCTCGACCTTGGTTCCACTAGTGGTTGTAATTATGGTTGGGCATCCAACCATCGCCTCCATCCTCAAATTCCAGGTCTCCCAACTGAGCCTCGGTATGATGTTGTTGCATTGATTGTTGTGGTATTTGTTATGGTGGTTGCTAGAATTGTGATGGTGGAATCTATGGTGGTTGGTGTTGGCGTGGAGCACCATTGCAATTCGGTACTCCCCACGTCGGTACATTTCCCACAGGGGGTCCACGAGGGTTAGGTAAGGGTTAAACTACAGGCTGAACTACTGGCGGAATAGGCACATGGGCTAAAACTAGGGATGAGCATGGGTCGGTTTGGGTCGGTTTTAGACCCAAAACCGAACCCAAACCGATCAGTTCGGTTTCTGGTTTTTACAAACCGTCGGTTTCGGTTTCTAGTCGGTTTCGGTTTCGGTTTTTACATTCGGTTTTGGGTCGGTTTCGGTTTGAACCCATGGTTTCGTGGGTTGTGGGTTTAAACCCGTGGGTCGGTTTTGAAACAAATCAGAAACATAGAAGTTATAAGTCAATTCAAGAAATTGATACAAAACTATAAGTCTATAACTTCTGATAAGGGTGCTGCCACGATACTAAACACACCCAAAAGCCATACAAAATTAACTTCTGATAAAGTTGATACTATTAGAACACTATAACTTCTGATAAAGTTCAAAAAATTCATAAAATTGATAAACACTGAAAGGAAGCCATACGAAATTCATAAAATTGATAAAAATTGTATAAAATTGACTAATTGAGGGAAAGAAAATACGTACCGTTATGAGAGGAGCCTGAAAGTGAGTCGACGATCCCGAGTTCCCGACTGGTTCCGAGTGGAGCCTGAAATCTGAGTTGAAGTTGAAGATTCGACTGAAATCGCGGAAGTGTTGACTGTTGAGACTTGAGAAAGACTGAAAGTGAGTCGACGATCCCGAGTTCCCGACTGGTTCCGTCTTCGCGAGCTGGCGTATTCCATCGATAAGGATTAGGATGTCCGATCTAGGGTTTGGTCGTTTAGGCTCCATTTGGATCGGTAAGGATTAATCGGGAAAGTGAGCAAAGACACACATTTGAGATACGATCTGTAACTAAGGACTCACTCCCGATAATAAATTAAATGGTATATCAGTAAATAATAAATATTAAATAGTAATAATATATTAGTAGATTTATGGGTCGGTTTCATTTAATGGGTCGGTTTTACCGGATTGGGTCGGTTCGGTTCCTATGGGTCGGTTTTGAGAGCAGAAACCGAAACCGAAACCGACAGTTTCGGTTTTACAAAATTCAAACCCAAACCACCGGTTTCCGTTTTGGTTTCGGTTTTTCGGTTTCGGTTTTGTCGGTTTTTGTCGGTTTCTCGGTTTCCGGGTTCGGTTTTGCTCATCCCTAGCTAAAACTGTGTTGCCACCATGAGTACTTGCAGAGGCTCCATTGGTTACCTCGCCATAAAGCTCACCGGTAACATCCTCCATCATTACATTGTCAGAACGCATTTTGAATCATCTACGACAAACGCGGTTCTTACGTGCAGTTTTCTTTATCTCGGGATCAAACAGAAGAGGTGACGTTTGTCCACCTCGACGCGTACGCATGCATTAAATGCAAACGACCCTCACAATAAAACTAATTAAACTAAAAAGAAGAACGTTGACTGACACATTGTGTCTAGCACACAACTCCCCGGCAACGGCGCCATAATTTAACGGTGCGCAGTCGTTGATGTGGAAAAAAATACGAGATAAAACCTTACTAATCCACTAGCTAGCGGTAAGCAAGGTTCGAACCAACGAGTTCATGGTTGACACTATGCGTCAAAATATAACTGATCTATAGTGTCACTCTATGGAAGGCGACTTTCGTACACTTGATCCCAAAAAGAACACGAAAACTGAAAACTAAAACTATCGATCTATACCGAATTAATAAATCACAACCAATCAAACGAAACTAATATGATTCCCAGATCAAACTTAGAAAATCAGAAGCAGTCAAATCAAAACAATAAACTAAAGAACAACGATTGATACCGAAAACGTAAAATTGCAATAAAACGTAAACAAAAGTAAACTTGCATTCAAACTAAAGTCGAATAAAAGCCGAATGGTTCTGAAATCAGTAATCAATCCAACCTCCGTGGTCGATGGTGTTCTACAAGTCAGAACCCTCAATCGCACAAGAGTAAAACAATAAACGATAAATCAAAACTAAAACGAAAACTAGCCAACTAACGAGTACAAACTGTAAAACTACGAAATCTGAGTTAAAGAAGCAAGAGTTCCACTCAAAGGTCTGATCTTTGCTATCGAAATTCGAAGTGGGAGCCTCTATTTATAGTTGTGGAAATGCCTTTACGTGCCGCGGGTCAACCTTATCTTCCCGTTTCTTCACACTTTGAATTTCGAAAACTCATACGGCTTGGTTCTCATCCACGTGCTCACATCGCGGTCATCCTTCCTCTGTGCCGCGCGTGTTACTTCAACTTGACTTTCAGCTTTATCTTCAACTTTACCGATTTTATACAAATTGCCCTTGTTTTTGCACTAAAACACAAAACAAGTCCTCGGCACTAAAAATGAGTAATGTTAGCATCTTAGAAAGATAATTCTACTAAAACATAGTCCAATAATACCTAAAATGGTCAACATTGCCACGTGTTATCACTGTCCTGTGGAAAATTTCTTTTTGATCTATTGATAATAATTTTGTTAAATATAACGGATTATTGTTTTCATATTATAACTTTTCAACTTCGTACAAAGGCTTTAACCAACTACAACTTAAAAAATATAAGTAAAATTTTTTTGATTATTGTATTAAATGATTCTTTTAATATTACAAATCTTAGACATTGAGATAAGATCAATTAACAACTACAACATTTAATAAAGTTAGCAAATTGTAGTGAAATATTATTTGAATAGCAAAGCTCCTCAAATCTCATCTGAAATTCATTAACCGTCAAAATTCAAATTACACTTATCATACTTAATTTATGCTTATAATAGATATTGTTGATATTATATAATATTATGTCTTAATATATTAGATAAACAATAATTTGATTTGTAAAATAATAAGAAGGGTTATGAAAAAATATATGGGAATATTAAATATTAGGAATCTAACTTGGTTCAATACTTCTAATTTAATAGCTTAAAATTAAAATAATATGAATGACTTTTTGTAGTGATTAATTCCATACTCTAATAAATAATAAATAATAAAACCATTAAGTAGTGGTAAAATTGTTGGAATATGATCATATAAATACATAAAGACACGCAGCATAAGACTAACAAGATCAAATCACATAATATTCATGAACATTATCGATGATATTGCGGTTTATAACAGTTAAATCAACTTTGAAACTTAAAAGAATATACCTCAGCAAGTCTTCTTCTTTTGCTTCTGGTTAAGGCCACGATTGCAAGGATGAACACGATCCAAAGTAGAACCCCTATGACGATTCACACCTATGATCTCCAAAAAACCAGACAGATCAGTATTCCACTTGGGAAGGGAAGCAGAAAACTCAAACCCTAGAGAGGGACGAGAAATCGTTGAACGAAGTGAGGGAGGAGGAATTGGCGGCTCACTTAAGGCTTGGGATGCCCTAGGGTTGAACCCCAATGCCTTTATTTATACTGCAAAGCTCTTACGGTTTCAAACTGAAGGAGTCTTTTGGCGGCCGCACCTCCTGGATTTGTTTCCATTAGTTGAACCTTTAATCCGTTACAATCCAATCCCTTTTAATTAATTACTATAAATTAATTACAAATTAATTTATCAATTAATTTACTGATTTAGTTTCTAATTAATTTATTTTTCAATAAATTAATAAACTAATCATCCTTTCATATTTTCTGACTCTTTTTGTTTTTTGGGTTATGAGGGCAACAAAAAAAGATCATGCTATTATTAAAAATAGGGTGATTCTATACATACCCCCTACTATCTAGTCATACCCCCTAATTTGATTTTTTTATTTTTTGTTGTTTTTTCTTTTGTCTTTTGTCTATTTTGTTTGTTTGTTGTCTTTTTTTCCTTTTTTTCTTTTATTAATAGTATTTGATTTATTATTATTATTATTATTATTATTATTATTATTATTATTATTAGAAAAACAATAACAATGAATTTACGTTTTATAATTTTTATGTTTTAGGAACAATAAACAATAATTTTTTTAAATTAATTACGACACAATGAACGGTGTTTATAATTTAATAAAATTATGTCAAATTATATCAAAACAGTAATATCAAATTTGAACGAATGTCAAATTAATGAATTTAGTTTTTATAATTTTTACGTTTTAGTAACAATAAACAATAGATTTTTTAAAGTAATTACGACACAACGAACGAATAAAAAAGAGGCATTTGATTATCAATAAACATGAACGATTATAATTTTATAAAAGGTAATAATAATAATAATAATAATAATAATAATAATAATAATAATAATATAGAAAAAGACAACAAAAAACGAAATTAGGATAAACAAATAAGCTAGTCAAATCAAGGGGGTGTATTGATTAAAAAACTAATATAATCAAAATCCTTTTTGATTTGATGGTATTAGGGAGGGTACAGAATGAAATAGAGGGTTGCTATAGCACAATCCTTAAAAATATTATCACTAGTTGATGACCTTGGACACTAATGACAAAAAAAATAAGGTACACAACCCATTAATATGATTAATACATGCATTTTGAAAAATAATTTGTTTTAATAATTTTACTAATGAACTACCTTAAATAGGTAAAACATTTGTTAACTCAAACGGATTATTATTTAATATTTCTACATGAAAAACCGACGTTAGTAGCATATATATATATATATATATATATATATATATATATATATATATATATATATATATATATATATATATATATATATATATATATATATATAATTTTAGATATTATAACGAATAACAAATAATATAAAAATTACTACAACTTTTAAAAACATGAAAGCACCAAAATATTTATTATAACATTTGTAGTTGAAAAACACATAAAACACTCCTAAATTATATAAAAATTTTGTAGAAGCAATTTCATTATTTTATAAATCACGATCCAACAAATAACAAAAAGTATAAAAATATATAAAATAATACAACTTTTAATAAAATAAAAGCATCGAAACATCTAGTAAAACACTTGTATTTAAGAGAAACATAAAACCATCAAAAAATAGAAAAAATATGTATAGTTAATTTCATAATTTTATATATTACAATCTAACGAATGATAAATAGCAAGAAAAAACTAAATACAACAACATTTAACAAAATAAAAGCACTTAAAAATCTATTATAACATTTTTATTCCAATAACACATCAAACCTTCCAAAATTATACAAAAATTTGTAGAAAGGATTTCATACTTTTATATATCTCAATCCAACTAACAACAAATAGTATGAAAAAGTTTAATATTAAAACTTTTAATAATATAAAAGCATTGAAACCTCTATTTAACATTTGTATACAAAAAGTACATCAAAATTTTTAACTTGTAAAAATTGTTAGAAATGTTTTCAAAAATATATTGAAATAAACATAAATTTGATGTATTTTCTCTATTGAGAAAAATCATTAAATTCTCACTTTGTTGTCTTCTTCTCTAACGATGAAGGTTCATTGTCTTTTAGTTTACTTTTCTCCTCAAACACTTTTATCCCAAGAAAAATATATATTGCAGTAACCATTCATGTGGCAAAACTCTTTTTTTCAACTCTTCATATTTGAATCATAAACATCTTCAAAATCATGTATTATTTGTGTAAGAAAAAACTACTTATATTACTACACATGTATAAATGAAAGTAATACAAAAAGTTATTAGTAAATATCACTAACTTTCAGGAATATGAATGATCATTTAAGTCACAAATCACTATGGTTTGAAATAACAATATTTCTAACCATATGAGTTATATATATATATATATATATATATATATATATATATATATATATATATATATATATATGTGTGTGTGTGTGTGTGTATGTGTCTGTGTGTGTGCGCTAATAGCCAACATCCGTTCTCATCTTACTGATATTGTCCTAAATGACCTTAATAATTATTAGTAGATATTCATTTCTAAAACTAAATTCATAAAGTTTATAAACTTATTTGAAACATATAAATTACAAAGTATATTAAATTAATTGTCATATATATGGTGGAATGTCAATAGCCAACATTTGTTCTTTATCATATTTATATTATACTAAAGACACCATAATCATTATTAGTTTATATTCTTTGTAAAACTAAATTCATAATTTTTATAAACATATTTAAAAAATACAAATTATAGTTTATTAAATTTAGTGTCATATATATGGTGAAATAATATATATAAGTAGGGATGTCATCGGGTCCGGGACCGGACCGACCCGGGGTTGATGTGAGGAGTAGAACCGAGAATCGGACCCTATCTAGTATCTTCAGTTTCGGGTTTTTCATCAATTCTGGTTCCGGTTACGGACCAGGTAGAACCGTAAATCTTTGGAAGGATGGGTGTTGGGCCAATGGGTGTTCACTAGGGATGTCATCGGTTCCAAGATCGGACCGACCCAACGACGGAACCTACCCGAGTTGATGTGAGGAGTAGAACCGAGAACCAAACCCTATCTAGTATCTTCGCTTTCAGGTTTTTCCTCGGTTCCGGTTCCAGTTATCCGGTTCCGGACCGGGTAGAACCGTAAAGCTTTGGAAGGAAGGGTGTTGGGCAGTAGGTGTTCACGTAGGAATTAACACTTCACGTATAAAGCAACTAAACCCATTCCTGATCAGGCCTTCGTGTACAGACCCATTCATTAACAGATTAATGTGTGTGTTTACATATATATGGTTGTGTGTGTTTATCCTTACAAACCCTTATCAGACTTTCTTAAACCACCGTCATGTCTCAACTACAAGTCTCAACCACAAAACTGATATGAATAATGAAGAAGCAAGAAGAAGAATTGAAAAAAGATACACACAAATTACACAATCACGTATTCACTACAAAAACAATAATAACCAAATAGATTTTGTAATAAAAAAAAATTAAAAAAATTAATATCCAAATATAATTAAGGGTATAAAATAAATTGTATAAAATATATAGATCAAAATAGACAAAATCAATAAATAAGTTAAAAGATTAAATATTATTAATTAAAAAAAAATATTCCATCGAAGTTTCTATTCAATTCAAATAATGAAAGACTTTAAAATCAAATAATAAAAGACTTTGAAAAAATGTAGTATTAAAGATGCTCTTATATATTTGTCTATTTTGCCAGAAAACTAGATTGTAAAACTAAATTTTTCTTTGCATAACCATGTCGGTATCAATAATCAGTCCTATTATTTTATCCATATTTCATCAGAAGCAGACAATTCGAACTTGATTATTGAAAATAATACCCACACCACCATCAAAATCCGTCCACACAATCGCCGTGGTTTCCGTCATTCTTCAAACCCATACACACACCATTTTTCTTCAATCTCGGAGCTCGATTTCCCCAATATTCCATCGCATCCAAACACCAACATTCTACAGCAGTTCCTTGGACTCCGGTGATTAAAATAAAGGCAAGAAAGGACTACACTTTCTACTCAATCTTTGATGCTTTTCTGCTTTATCCTTTTTCCTGTTCAGTCAACTTTTAACAATTTCATGGAATTTTCAATTTATGGTTAAATGGGATCTACATATACTACCGTTTTAGCTTCCCCTTTTCCCTGTTTTTGCTCTCTTGGATTCTGGGATATTGTTCTTCGAGGTAAAATAGGTAAACTTTATTGGTAGTAGTTCTTAAAACGAGTTTTGTGCCATTGTTTATTGAGAATAGGTTTTATTCAATCACTGTTGGGGTCAGTGCGTACTGGGGTTTTTACAATTTTTCGTGGGTCTCTATATATAAGAATCTTCTTATTCGATCAAAATTAGGGTTTACGCTCCCCCCCCCCCCCCTTTTGAGAATTCTGTTTCCCGTTTGAATCCAGGTTGGTTTTTTTATATTGAACATGAAGTTTAAGCATTTAAATTGTGTGTTGTTAATGGTGATTGCAGATTCGGTAATTGAATGGCTTCATAATCTATTGTGTTCTTGAACCTTGAATACTTCTGTAGTTTTTTGTGTATAAACCTGTCTAAATTTGCTCAGAATTTTGGGTTTTTTTTCAATTGAATTGAATTGGGTTTTTGTGTATATTGTTGAGTGTTTTTTAAATTGTGATTGATTGCAAAATACTATGCAAGATAATCAATTGTAATACCAATGCAAGCGATAATGTTTGGGCTTCTTATATGTTTTTGTCTTTGTAACTGTGTGCAGTGTTTCTTTTTATGATTATTTAACAAAATAATGGATAAAATTAGGATAATATAAGGGTATATAAGTAAATTTACTCTATCATTTGATAATCGCCTCTTTTTGTAGCTAAAGTTATGCAAGTAATTTTACCCCAAGGGCATCTCTAATTCAAACTCTAAATTCAAACCCCATTGTTTCGTCAATTTTGGTGCAAACTAACACCATTTTTTACACAAAAGATGGTGTTGGTATTTGGTAAATAATAAAAATAAAACATTGTATTATACTATTCATTAACCTCATATGTTGTGTGAAAGTTTCCCTTCAACTTTGAATTTCTGCGTAGTTAGTTTATTATTCCTATAATATTTTATATTTAATGTTATTATAAACTAAATTGATATCAATTTATTATATAAATCAATTTAATTTTTATGTTCCAAATTTATCTAAAAATATGTATTTTCTATGTTGTAAACTCTTTTCAAATGATTTTCTAATATTAAGATAATTAGTTCTACATGACCGACTTATTTCTGTTATAATTGTCTAATAATATAATTTATAAAATTGGTGTAATAAAAAATGTGAATTGTAAAAAAATAATTAGTAAATACAAATGGCTGTTTTTGAAAAACTATACAAGTTAGAAAAAAAAAAAACCTTTAGAATATTGTTTTTTAGTGTTAAAAGGAATTACTCTTTACACCAAATATTATAATACTTTTATCATTTGGAATTGGTCTTATTCATCCAAATAAGTCACAATAATCAGGTAATATTACACTTTCAAACTGCCCACATAAACACACGTAAATTCTCTTTTTTGTTTAAACATGACATTTTTCTGTAATTTTGTGATTTAAAGAATCAATTTCCTGAATTTTATTTTATTTTCATTTTTTCCAGGTTTAAATTCATGGAATCTCCTCAATCTGTTGTATCACCATTGAAGAACTCATCCATTTACTCCGACACCCAAAACCATAATCTCGATCATTTCCCCAAAAACCCTAATTTTACCTCAAAAAAACCCGATCAATCTCTCGGAATTCTTGAAGTTTACGTTCATCACGCTCGAGACATCCAAAACATCTGTATTTACCACAAACAAGATGTTTATGCCAAAATTACCCTCACCACCGACCCTGAAAAATCCGTCACCACAAATACGATCAACGGCGGCGGACAAAATCCCGTTTTCAACGAGAAAGTTTCAATCGATGTACCCACTCTCGATACTTCAATCAAATGTGAAATCTATATGTTGAGTCGGGTTCGGAATTACCTCGACGATCAATTGCTAGGTTTCACGGTAATCCCTCTTTCCGATGTTATCTTCAAGAAAGTGGAGAAAGAGTTCTCGTTATCAACAAACGATCTTTTTCACTCGCCGTCCGGTTTTGTTCACCTTTCTTTGTCGTACAATGGAGTGTCACCGGATGTGATTCCGATTCCGCCGCCAAGTAAGGAGTTGCCGGAATCCGGGATTCCGGTTCCGGATTTGGATAAACTCGAGTTCCCGGATCCGAAAATTGCGAACGAAAACGAGATGATGGTTTCGGAATATATCGGGCTTAGTTCCGAAAGTTTGGTGTCGGAGAGTTTGGTCTCGTCTGATACAGATGATCAGACGAGCTCGGAAAACGGTGCATCGTTTGGGTTCGATCATCATGGGGTCGAACCCAAACCTGAGTCACCTCCATCAAGCGTCTCGACTAATGGGTCTCAATGTGATCCCATTCCTGATAAATTGGAATCTAGAAATCAAGAATCGGAATCGGAATCGTCTCTAAAAGACGATAAAGTTAAAGGTGGTTCGGTTGGTGACGTGGCAAACAAGCATACGGTGGCGGTGAATATCGAGATGGATCAAAAAGTGGTGCAACAAGATTTTGTTGATTTGTACATGAAGAGTATGCAACAATTTACCGAGTCGTTGGCTAAGATGAAGCTACCGTTGGATATGGAGAACGAGAAGACGAGTTCGGGGGACTCGAGCTCGGATCAGAACACGGGGACACCGAATGGGACACGCCCGCGAGTGTTTTATGGGAGTCGGGCGTTCTTTTGAAGTGGTAGGTGATTTTATGCTCCAGTCATCCGATATCATGAATGCTCGGATGACTGGAGCATAAATGTTAAATGGATTTGGAGGTGAGAATCAGGGGTTTAGAATTGAGAGGGTGATGATTAGTGACTTAGTGTTATGTATGGGACATTGTTTGTCAGGCTCTTTGTGTTTTGGTTATGTTGTTGATTGTATTTTCTTGAGTTATTAATTTTACAAACTTTAGTTTTCTTGACTTTAATTCTGAAGTTTGAGATTATTGTCATATACATTTGAATTGAGATTAATATGATACATAAAGAGACAATAACAACAAGAGGCTTGTAATTAATCGGTTATTTTTTGTTGGATCTAAGATCGTGAGCTTGACCAAGATGATCAGGGAAGTTCAAGAGTTCGAGATAGCTTGAAAATTCAACGTGTATATATTCTCATTAGTTGCAATATTGCCACCATGTTTTACTTGTAATTCTTTTTGTTTCAAACTAGAGGTAGCATATCGTGCGACACTAAAAGATCTATTTAAATTTGTGCAAATAGAATAGACAATACATAGTTTACAGTTTTACTATGTATAAATTTATAATCCGGGTTTGCGAAAACAAATATATTGACGTATTTTTTAATGTTTTTGCATTTCTACATGCATGAAAAGGAATATATTAAAGAAATTTAGAAAATTGGTTTGCAAAGAAAATTATTTTATAAAACGGAAAATCTTAAAAACATGCATAAAAACAAAGATGTAAAACAAGTTATAAAAATATAATTTTGTAAAAATAAATCAGTAAAAAGTCAGCAAAAGAAGTCGTAAAAAAAGATACTTTTCTTAGAAACAAAATAAGTTTCAAAAAACCTTTAAAATATCATAAAAGTTTTGGGGGAAATTTGCAAAAAAATTTAGAACAAAATTGAAAAAAAAAAAATAAAGGTTTGGCCAAATTTGTAAAAGAAGAAAGTTGGA
The DNA here is from genome assembly GCA_023525715.1 of Cichorium intybus. Lineage (NCBI taxonomy): Eukaryota > Viridiplantae > Streptophyta > Magnoliopsida > Asterales > Asteraceae > Cichorium > Cichorium intybus. The sequence goes on from CM042015.1 coordinate 33,731,196, forward strand.
TGAGGCAAGGTCCAAGTTTATGTCCTAGGCGGCAGACGAGCAGGTTAGCCAATGTCCGAGAAAACAAAAGGTAGATGGATCAAAGCTTCTACCTTCAGGAAGAGGAGGCAATGCGTCTTATGTCTTAAACGGTGGGGTTGCATGATTTACCAAAAAAATGTCAGATATGTTTTATAGAACCTACGTAAAAAATTTTAAAAAATAAATAACATTACTATTCAACCATACATTATTCAAAAACGTACATTATAACGATATATATAAAACATACTTTTATAATGACATAAAGTGGAAAACGGATTTAGAGATCAAAAATATGTTATGTTTGATATATATCAGGTTGAGACAAATTTATATCATTATGTACATAAAAATGTGAAGATCTCAATGATACATTTTACACAAAATATTGGGTAAGGAAAGTTATAATAGAAAGTCAAATTAAACAATTTATTTTAATTAAACAAAATTACATGTTTTGCCCCTAGCGATTCTGTCTCATTGCAGTGTTCGTCCAACTATGGCAAACGTTACAAGCTTAGTCCATATTCCAAACTAAATTAACAAGATTGGTCTTTGCCCCTTGGCACCATCTCATTCTTCTCGTTAACCTCCCTCATGCACAAGGCACATGAAGGTATTTTAGTCTTTTTACCAAACTAAGTTGGGAAGGTAAGAAAAGTGCGGTAAAAATACTAAAATGTCATCAAATGTCTTCTATGTGAGGGAGTTTAACGGAAAGAAGGAGACCGTGTCATGTGCCAGTGATAGACCTTGCTAATTTAGTTTTGATTAGAGACTAAGCTTGCAACGTTTGCCATAGTTAGACGAACAATGCAATGAGACTGAAATATTAGGTCCAAACATGTAATTTTCTCAATTAATTATATAGGGAAAATAATAATAATAATAGAATATTAAAAATCCGAATTTGTTATGTAATGCAAAGCCTTATGCTTCATTTTGACATTTACTTCAAACCGATAATAAACAAATCTTCGGTATATTTTCTTAATTTCGCTGTCTTTTTAGATTTATATGAGATGTTTTGGATCTTTTTGTTAATTCTACCTATAACTATAGATTTTTTTTTTTTAACCTTAGTAGCTTAGTTTCAAAAGAGGTGGTAGTTTGAAGTTTGATTGTTTGAATAGATAACACCAGAGTTTGAGTCCAAGAGTTGGGAGTCCAACAATATCAATGGGGGATTCCATTTGTAGTCAGTGAGTTAGTTTCTGTTGTTCCTCAATTCTTGCAAGTCATTGTGTGCATGATTTACACTTATATGATACTCCTTAGTCTAGTTGTATTGTATCCAACGAGTTTCCTCGAACACATGCTACTCCTTGAGGCTTTAACTAGATGGTCTCCTAATTCGAACAGACGGTTGTGTACCTGATTTACTTTTCACGTGATATTCTTTTTGGGCTAGTTGTTTCATGAGTTTCTTGTTAACCAGTTAGTTTCTCAATCTTAAGGAACCCGTTGTGCATCCGATTAACCTTTTACATTATACCCTTTTGAGGCTCATGGCTCGGTTAGTATTATTGGAAATCTAACATTTTGAGGTTTTGACGAACTAATAATCTTTGCAAATATTAGTTCCAATATCGAACTCCCTAAATTAGCACTTTAAAAGATTCTTGTAGAGGGATCATTGTATATATACATAGAGTCGATATACATGCCATGGAAACCAAATAAAAGAACACATACAAAGACAACATGATTCAAAACAAGAAATCATTCCCTCACATTTTCTTTCTCACATAGGCACCTCAACTATTTCATTTGCTCTTGTATACATATGCCGTCGGCAAACCCAAGCAACGTGACCATCATCCCTATATCTAACTCTCCACAATCCAAACTTTTCCGCTATATCCTTCCCCGTGGAACATCCCTTTTCCCTCAAAAAATCCACAACCCATTGCTGTGCAGCCTTCATATCTTGCTGAATATCACTTGACCTCCCTCTGCTCCGTCCACCGGCCGCCGCACCTACGGCCCCAACCGCCCCAGCTGTAGCAGCAGCACCGGCAGCCCCCAAAATAAGAGGGTTTCCGGCCAGATGCGCAACTTCTTTACTCAAATCCGGTATCATCTCCCCCATTCCGGCAGCTATATGAGCTCCGATTTTTAGGGCAAATGTCAAGAGCTTCATAAACCCTTTCATGTACGGAGCCAAAGACTTCACCGCTCGATTATCTATCTGCATCATCTCGCACCCGATTTGATCTTCAACAACATGCATTTCGCCTCTAAACTCGCACAACATGTGAAGCCGGAGCGCCGTCATGCCGGAGATCATATTCGTGACCAATCTCCTCGAGTAATTCTCGGTTCTTACAAAATAAAACATATTCGGTACCTTTCTTTCCTCTATCTGAACGCTGTAATTTGCTAGAAAGTTAACCTTGCGATGAAGCTCCGTTAATAACCTATGTTCGTAGTATCTCAACCCTTGGATTTCTTGTTTCAAATCCCTAATTTCCTGCTCGATTATCTTAAGTCTCTGAATCACTTCTTCTACCCCTTTCGCAATTCCGGCAAACGACGGGTCAATTTTTCCGGTTTCATGGCGATTCGATTCATCTGAGTTGTTTTCCGTCGGGACTTGTAACTCCATAGCCAGGTCGTAAAGATCATGATACCTCCGATGAAGTACTTCCCTAAAATCATCATCCGATAACAAATCCCGCGCAAAATCAAACCCAGGTTTTAACACCACCCGCCCTGAGTCATACACCGGAGTCCAAGTATGCTGATAATCATACATACCATCCGCCGGAACTGAGAGCAAAGCTTGTTTTAACTGAGCGAGCGGTACAAATTGGGTTTTCCGGTGACGTGGGGGTGTCAGATTCTTGACACATTCTGGTCGGAGGATGTTTTCAGTCAATGTTACTCCATTACAGAGGCTTTGAATTGCTGGGTAAATAAGCTCACGAAAGAGCTTTAGGGTTTCAGTTAGGTTTTTAGTAGAGCAAGCAAGAACATCAACATAGTACCCTAACTGTCCTCCAAGCTCGATCCTAATATGGACTCCATTGATGTTTATCAAGATTAGAAATTTTTCTAGATTGTATGTTGCTCCATGATGGCTCTTGAGTCCAATGATTTTATTGTGTAAATGAACCTGTTTCAAGAAGGAATTATTAAGATAGTAGTTAATAGAGTAAATTACAGTTTTGGTCCCTGTGGTTTACACCAAATTACAGTTTTTGTCCAAGTTCTGAAAATCTTGCTCCGGCGGTCCCTGTGGTTTCCAAATCTTTCACTTTTGGTTCCTGTAGTTTCCAAAATTTTCATTTTTGGTCCCTCTCTCTGTTAGCATTTGTTGAAACCACAGGGACCGAAAGTGAAAGATTTGGAAACCACAGGGGACCAAAAGTAAAAGATTTAGAAACCATAGAGACCACCAATGCAAGATTCCCAAATCTAGGACAAAAGCTGTAATTTTATGTAAACCGCAGGGACCAAAACTGTAATTTTCTCTAGTTAATAAAACCAAATTTGTAAGTACATTGCTATTACGAGTAATTTTAAAATTTAAACCTGTAATCTTGCGAAGAATCCCGGAGTGAGGAACATGTGACTCGAATCGTGACATTCAAGATGTCTTCCAACAAAAACAGAATCCGATGTAATCGATTCCCATTTAGGAGTTCTTGTTCTACTTTCTTCAAGTAAAAAAGGAATCAACAACAAAGATTCATGATCATACGGATCTTGTTTATAACAAAATTCAAGCTTTATCATCATGTCCACCAAATCACTCGCGTCTAAATTCTCAAAAATCCGCGACCCCGTACCCAATATTTGACTATGTAAACTTCCTTTCAAAATCTTCTCGAACTCTTTCCTACTCACAAATCCGCCGTAACTTTGTTCATTCGAAGTTAACTTTTTAATAATTTGACCAATCACTTCGCCGCAAAACCATTGGAAATCCAAAATTAAAAACCCTAATTCTTCGAAATATATAACTTCTCCTATACGGTGAAGACATGTGGCGACTGCTTTTCTTCGTGTTTCCATTTTGTTTAGTATTTGGTTGTTTCGTGATTGGACTCGAAGAGATGGAACCCTAATTTGGCATAAATCGCTGAATTCCTTCCATTTCATTGCGGGTTTTTCGTGATTTTCGGACCTCCAATCGGATAGTAGTTTTGTGAGATCGTTGCAGAGTTCGTAGACTTTTGGGACTTTTTGTAGAACGGTTTTGGTGGTTTTGCGAATGTGGTGTGTGAGTTTACTCACGGATGCAGATGATCTCGCATCGATTGTGAATACAGTTGGATAGAAGTCAACGTATCCCTCGAATTTGTCTCTTAGTCTTTGAAGAGCGTTCATCGTATTCTGGATATCTGGCGATAAATGAATAAACATAATTCAAACCGTGCAAGCTTAATAATATCTTTAAAGTTATGTTATTGAAGTGTACAATGAAGCTTATTTTATTAATAAACTTATGTTATTGAAGTTGTATATAATTTTTACACAACAAGCATACTTCAAATACTGCAATGCAAAACTAATTTTAGTATCTTTAAAATTATGTTATCAAAATATATAAATAGTTTAAGCACTAAAAGACTCTTAAGCACATTAAAAGACTCTTTATCCATAAGTTTATGTTATTGAATGTAAGTATGAAAATTAAACACTAAAAAACAATGTTTTAAAACCCAGGTTTTTAGTTGACCCGGTATGGTGACCGGGTCACGGGTCAACCGGTCCAACCGTTGAGTTAACCCGGTTTTTACAATTTTCATACGTTTTATATTTTTTAACATAATTATATATTTATAAAATATAAGCAATGTAATTTCACTTTTTTTATACTAAAAAATATATTTTGTCAAGTCTTTATAGGAAAATTTTACTAAATTTGATGACCCAATGGTGGATTAATTTTAAAAGTTTGAGCCTTGAATTTTTCAACCATGTTGTTAAATCCCAAATTCTGATTTTTTGTTTCAACAGCCGGGTCAACCCGGTTCCGGGTCACCAGTCCAACCAATTTTTGAGAAAACCGGCCGGTTCAATCCGAGTCGGAAATTAGCAAAAATACGGTCATAATTGACCCGCTCTCTTCAACGGGTCACGGTCCAACCGGTTCGACCGGCCGGTTCAACCCGGTTTTTAAAACGCTGCTAAAAAATTGTACACTAAGCACAAGAGGATATGGAATTATTTTTTTAAAAGATTAAAAAATATTGGGAGAATTTCGTATGTGCCTTTCTTATTGGCGCCCTTTTGGATTTGGTCGTGGCATTTTTTCACACAACAAACCTCAAATAGTAGAAAACTAATTTTAATACCTTAAAATTATGTCAATGAAGTGTCCTATAAGTTTAAGTATAAAAAAAATTAAGCACACTAAACAAACCCATAAATAACAATTACCTGTTAATTGGTCGACCTTGTCATAGTGTGTTAGCACCATTGTCACATTAGGTAGCATACATTGTTGAGATGCTGTTCTTGAATTAGAAACAATGAACCTAAGCCAATATTGAAGATCTTCTTCCAACTCAAATGCGGTTTTGGGTTCTTTGTTATTTGGTTTACGGAACAAGCTAGAAACAATCACAAAACATGAAGCACTTCCATGTCCCGGAAACATGAGATCGTGAAGTGAAAATAATTCGTGTTGGCCTCCCAAATTCCATATCGAAAACTTTGTGTCTTCATCTTTCAATGTTTTTACTTTCATTCCCGGCGTTCTTATCGCTTGCTCAACTGGATTTACGAGAGTTTTTACTTGTTCAATGTAATGTAGCTTTGAAGAAGAGAAGTTTTGTGATATGGAATTGCACAATGTGGTTTTCCCTGCACATACACAATCAATATCGGTTACGGTATTGTTTCGTTTTTTTAATTAACAACTGCATACCTAAAGCACTGAATGGCTAAATGATGTATTTTGTACCGCGTAAGGGTTGTTTCTTTTTCTTTTTCTTTTTTCGGATCAAGTCGTGTATGGGTAAAGTGATTGAATGGATAATGATGTATGTTTTGGAATATATTATGTTGTTTTAGACCGAATAAACCATCTCAACGAGAAAAATAACAATTTTACCCTTCTATTCCAAAAAACAAATTTCACAATATTTTTCAAATTTAACAATATTTTTCAACTTTTAATATTATCATCAATTTTAATGTGAGAGGATTTGATGGGAAAAAAGGACAAATAGGTAGAATGTTAGTGTCTTGATACATGACTTAACTCATGAAGTCATCTTGGTCATATTAAGAAAAAAAAGAAACGGCTATTTGTAGTTATCCAGATTAAATGCTTAAATCATTAAACTCATTAAGTCAAATAGAAACAACCCCCAAGTGTTGTATCATGTATGAATAAATATTATTTTTTAGAAGGGATGAACCTAATGAAAGTTAAAAACCATTTTGTCTTTTATGTCTAAACCCTAAAATTTACCTTAACTGAATCCTAAGCCCTAAAATTTACCTTTTACCCGGTCAGTTTTAAAATAAGTCTGATTGGGTGAGACATCAGTGAGCTCTTACTCAATCAGCTAATATCAAACAACAATTATTTATTATAAGAAGTTGTGAACATCCTAAACATACATAGATTTCAGTAAAATTTCAACAATTTGGTATCAAACACCTAATGTGCAATCCAAATTGTCACATTGTGTCAAACATTGTCTCCCAAAAGTACAATTTGATCATTGAGAAAAAGATCTGAAAAAACTTACCAGCGAATTCTTGTCCACAGATGAAAACTCTACAACTCTTGGGAACAGTCATAGGCATATCTTTAAGCAAATCAACTTCAGGTTCCGGTTCCGATTTCGCATTTTGACCTAATTTCAAATAAATTCCTTCCGCTTTTCCACAATTCTGAAGTGGAGTTCTTGCAAGATCGATCTCTTCAATCCATGGATTCACCTGTAAAGTCTCCATTATCGTCTTCAACACTAAATCACCATCAACCCCTTTACAACCCTGCAACGACAAACACTTCAAACTAGCATTTCTCTCCAAGTTCTTAAAAATTCTGATTATATCTTGCGGTTTTAAACTTTGATCTTCGTATATTCCCAATTTTGTCACAGTTTGATTCGTGCTCAACATCTGTAAAATCGCTATCAATCCCACCCTTCCGATCTTCGTTCTTTTTCCCCCAAATGTTATCGATTTTAGGGTTACGTTTGCTTGAATTTGAAGAGATGAAAACCTGGTTAATGGACAGAGCAGGTGTTCGACTCCGATCCCGCTAAATCGGTTATCGTCTACACGCAAGCTTTCCAGCCACCGGTTTTTGAAAAGTCCGGCGGCGACGTAAACAACTCCCTTGTCTTTCAAGCAGGTTTTTGAGAGGTTTACTTCTCGTAGACTCCGATTTTGTTCGAGAACCCACCGGAATTCCTTCGCCCACCGCGATCGTAATCGGACGCCAGTTAGGTCAAGAGATTTGACCGTCGTGTTCCACGCCAGAGCGCCGGCAATCCTGCACGCCCCGGAAGTGCTAAGGCGGTATATCCGTAATGTACTGCTTTCAGGTGCGAATTCGACTACTTTTGAGCTATTGTTTTTACCGTGTTCGCCACTCCATAGATGAACCTCCATCGATCTGTTCCTCGCGAGTACTGCAGATATCAATGGGGTGGCGGTGATTGAGCTCGAATCGAAAATGGTCAAGAGCTTCAACGTCGAATTTGCTTCGATCATTTTTGAGAGCTCTTCTGCTCCTTTTGATCCGATTGAATCTTCCCATATTTGCAACTCTTCTAAACACGAATTCACCTTTAAAGCTGAAGCAATGAGAGTTGCTCCAAATGAACCGATTCTCGATTCCGACAAAATAATCTCTTTAATCGATTCATTTTTCCTCAATATCTTCGATAATCCCGCCATGCAATCGGCATTTAATCTATTCGTTTTGAACACAAGTTGCTTTACGTTCGAAGAACCACCGAGGAGAACCTCGAGACTCCTCATTTCCTCCATCTCCCATTCAACTTGATAAAACTCGAGATTTTGCAGCAAAATCTGGGGTTTCGATGATAGCAGTGTGAGGATGTTGGAAAACTGGAAATGTGAATCGTTTGAAATGTTTATATGAATGGAATCTTGAGTTTCTTGATGACAACATGATGTTGGTTGATAAAGATGGAAGGAGATGCTTTTAAGGTCGAGAATTTCAGCTTGAATTGATTCGAGAAGCCATTGAAGGTCTCTTAAGCTCTGGTTTGATGTCATTGACGATGAAGCTCTAATGCGTTAATGGCATTATGTTAAAAATCCTAAACCCAAGTAGGGTTTATTGTCAATATGGTTTCTTTCGGTGTAAAAATAGGATTTACTTTAACTTTTTTAGTTGTTTGCTTTTATTTATGAAACTTTGAAAAACTAACCAGGATATAAAAACGAAAAAGGAAAAAGCGCATCAATTATTTCTCCCACACTCATTATTTAATCGACGTAGGGACAATAAAAAGATGGATCACGACTTTTTTGGTTTAAAACATGATTGTGGAGGTAAAGATTTTATATTTTATACGAAAACTATGATGTTTTAAAAAATGTATTTATTTTTTGTGTTTTCTTGAAAGTATGTTTGCTTGTAAAGGAAATACATATTCGTTGATGCTTGTTTGATGGATGCTTCATAGCATTGATACCATTCTTGCATATCAAAACATCAAAAATGATTTTAAGTTGGGAAAATGACTTATAAGGGTAATTATGTTTCAAAACTGTACAAAAAACACCATCCAAGTTTGGTCTGTTCAAAAAACATCATCCAAGTAAGGCCTTTGTACAAAAAACACCATCCAAGTAAGGCCTTTGTACAAAAAACACCATCGAACTACATGTTTTGTTCAAATTTTACCCGATGATAACCGGCTCTTGCAGGTTAAAGGATGACTTGGCCGGTCACCAAGTATTAGGCCAAGTCATCCTTTAACCTGCAAGAGCCGGTTACCATCGGGTAAAATTTGAACAAAACATGTAGTTCGATGGTGTTTTTTGTACAAATGTCTTACTTGGATGGTGTTTTTTGTATAAAGACCTTACTTGGATGGTGTTTTTTGAACAGACCAAACTTGGATGGTGTTTTTTGAACAGTTTTGAAACATAATTACCCTTATAAATCATTTTCCCTTTTAAGTTTTCCAAGTAAACATTAAAAAAATTGTAAGTTTTCCAACTAAACATTAAAAAAATTGTGTTGGTGAATATCAAAACATCAAAAATGATTTTGTAGTATACATTATGGATATTCACAATCCTTCATGTTTACAAAATTTAATTCCTACAATTTATTCAGTTTTTTAAAGTTCAATGGATTGTCAAATGAACAAGCTATTTTTTATCATTTAATTAGAAATAAGGGTACATATTTTTCATTCAACCGTTTAATGAAGTTTGAATTTTCTATTGATACATCGTCGACGTCATCAACTTGCATTGTGGAATGTGGATGTTCATAATAACCGTTTGGTGTTAAGCTTCTGTTAGTATAAATATGTCCTTTAACTTTAAATTCATGCAATTTTTTATAATAATATTCGATGCATAATATCTTTACTTGGGATGTTATATTTTACTTAAATTGATACTAATTTGTCGTGTATACTAAATTTATTTATTTTATTTAAACTAATTTAAGAAATTAATATTTTTAATAAATATTTGTTACTTGTGAAGTTATATTGTAAGAAGCTAATAAATTTAAAGGTTTCCCAAAATCTATGAAAGTTAGAACAAAAAAAAAAAAAAAATGGGAAGTGATATTTCTATTTAGAGAATTGTTCATCCACATTAAACATATGATTCATTGACTTGTACGATAGCTACAAATGTGTTGTACATCATGTAGATGAATCAATTTTTAAAGTAGAAATATCACTTCCCAAAAAAATATATATACCAAATTTTTTTTTCTTTATGATAGAATGTAATGATTGAAGACAAATCTGTTTACATCAAATATTACATGTTATTTATCATTTTATTGTCAAAATATATGTAATAGGTTGGAGATTGTATTATTCTAGGATAAAAAGACATGATTAAATGCAAAAATCAATCACTTTCATATACACCTCACCCAATACAACAGGAAACTGGACCACTCATGTCCTGTTGTTTAAATTGAAAGGGAGACAGTGATATTTGATACCTAGATTTCATCTTCTTACTGGATGTACGCGGTTGTGTGTGGGATGTTTGACTTTATGGATCAACTAATGCCTTTTATTTCCTTCCTGCAAGTAGCACTGTAAAAATGTCAGTCGGTTAGTCACAAGAATCATAGACGCATTGATAGATGAACAGTATAAAAGACATCACTCGGTGTAACTGATATTCAATTGATATTTGATAGAACGACGGTTTGCTTGGAAATTTTTTAAAAACAAAGTAGTAAATTAAGTAGTTCTTTCTCAATGGTTCATAGATGGTTTGTTAAACTCTCCATGTTAATGTTAAGACCTTACAATCTTAATATCTTAAAAGCAAAACGATATTGATCATACTCGAACCAATTTTGAAACAAGATTTATATTGAGATCTTAGGATTCCAACTAGGATTGTAAACTCTTATTCCATTCCAATTCAATGTCTTCGCTATTTATTTTCTTCTGGGCCTTAGGCAATTCGTAATATCTGCTCAAAACTCCGATGCATAACGTAAAAGTATCTATTTAGTTTGAAAATGAGCCTAAAAATATTGTTAATTCAACTTGAAATTGAACATTGTACAACATAGGAACCCTCACAGAGCATTACAAATTAATCTATTTATTTCGAATTAGGCAAAAAATTACGACATACATGTTAGTCCCTTTGTGATAATGTGTTTTTAGATTTATATGGTCACAATGAAACTCTTTCTCTTTTTTTATTAAGATTTTTTTTTCTAAATTGTTGCAGTTTGTATCTACAAGAATTATGTCGTGTCAACTTCAAGTACCCTAATTTTACACATTTATATATTGTGTTTTGTCGTGTCAACCCATTTATTTTTTTTGTCGAGTTCGTGTCAGGTTAGTTGGTTTAGGATTTAGACATTGTAATATGTCGTGTCGTCTCAGGTCGAAAACACTAAACAAGTTGAAATAGTGGGAGTTGGAAAGACGGCAAGAAACAAGTTAACATTTAAAAATAGTAGGAGTTGGGAGCATAAGGGAAACATTTGTACATGGTAACATGAAGGAGTAGGAGTTGGGTAAGAAGGGGGGGGGGGGTTCTCACGGGGAGGATAAAGTGGCCGGAAGGGGGATGTGGAATATGGGAGAGAAAGAGAAACTGAAAATGAAGTCTTGACCAACGTGACTAAGTGACTTCCACATTACAAAACTATTTAACCCAAAATCTGCTTTTTATATCTAGTTTTGGTTGTGGATATGTCCAATTTACATAAAGAATTAAAAAACTTGCATATAAATAAATGGGTCATTTTTTAGTTAAAATTTTCAGCCCTAACATTACCCACATAGTGTGTCGTGTCAACTAATTTAATTAAACAGGTTGAAATCTCTTACTCAAACTCGTTGATTACGTGTCGAGTTCGTGTCAGTTTTTGCTATCTCTTTATGCATGAGGATGAGATGGTACGTAAGGATTTACAAGATGTAACTCTTTCAACACTTCATCAAATGTGACTAAATTTTGGTATGTTCCTATGTGAAAGATCACTGCTTCAATTTTGGAAGTTTGATGTTGGACGCACAATGCACCCTCTGGTTAGTAAGTTTGGGATATGGACGAGAGTCGCAACATAAAACGTAACATCTATGTTTCATATACACCTTGACGTGATGTCCATGATATGTTGCAAGTCGTTTGGCAATCTTACTTGTTTCCCTAGACCATCGAGAAAAACATCACATACTTTAACCCCAACCTCATTTCTTCTCCTAGAAGGCTGAAAACGAGTTTGGGGGTCATGGATAGCAATTCTAGATGATTTGGAGCTTATAAAGGAGTTTCCTAAGGAATTGGTGTTGGTTACATGCCCATCGTTATAACAAGTTGGTAATATTATTATAAATAGTAGGGTCCTTTTGGGTTATACGCAAGAGACGATTTAGCTAAAAGAGATCGAAAATACACTTGAGGGGTTAAGTTTATTAATATAACAAAGTAAAGGTATACTAATTAGAAACTTAATGGTTAAGTTTATTAATATACCAAAGTAAAGGTATATTAATTAGAAACTTAATAAGGATAAATGACTAAAGTGAAATTATCCACAAGGGAGGGGATAAGGATGAGGAGCACTATAAATACAACCCTAGATCTGAGTTGTAAATGCTGCCAAAACCCTAATTTTCGTCACTCTCCTCCCACCCCTCGGTATACGGCCGATTTCTTTCAAAACCCTAAGTATTATGTGCTAAAACTTCAAGCAAAGGTATATACTACATTAACGGGTGCTGGATCGTTGTCTTGGGTGCGATTACACTAGAGGAGTTCTACTTTGGACTCTCGTCATCCTAACAAGATCAGATCTGAGATCTAAAAGGTATTTCTTAAACCCTCTTGATTTTACAGTTACAAAAGTGTGCGTGATTCTGTGATCCTGGTTGAATGCGATTTTGTTTTAAGTTTCCGCTGCGTTTGTTTTATGTTATCGTATTCCAACAGTGGTATCAGAGCCACTTTATCATGATTTTGTACTGTTTTGATTCGATTAAAATTGTTAAAAATCGTTTTTTTTCTGATTTATCGAATCTGTTCGACGTCCACGCCGCGGTTCTTGAAATATCGCGTCGCGGGTTTTTCTAAAGTTACGATCATTAGGGTTTTGCCGCGTCGCGTTTCCTAGTGTTCCGCGCCGCGTCGTTCTTGTCATGATCGGTTTCTTTTGATTACCACGTCGCGTTTTCTCGTGATCCGTGTCGCGACGGTCGTGTCGTTTTTTTTCTGAAATAAGATTTCTTGTTATAAAATGGTGATTTTAATATTGTATGATTGTTTAGATTAATGATTGACACTGAATGCTTGCATGCTCAATAGGATTAATAGCTAAACACAAAGTTTAAAATGCTTCAAAATTTAATGGATGATTGTTTAAATTAATTATTAACACTGCATCCTTGTGTGTTTAATATAATTAATAGTTAAACATAATTTTCAAAGAATACTTAAAAGTTTAAGTAATATATATATATATATATATATATATATATATATATATATATATATATATATATATATATATATATATATATATATATATATATTAGAATTGTATCTATATGTATAACTTAAAATAAAAACATTGGTCAGACCATGACTATGCTCACTTACTCTAAATGTGTAGATGGTTTAAGGAGGTCTCTTTGTTTCCTAATGAGGTCGGTTTTTAAATAGCATTCATTGCTTACCACCCTCACCCCTGTCACATTTTATCGAGTGGAGTTACCGAAAGGGTTTGATAGGACAGTGTTTCAAGATAAAAGTATTACTGAAAATACACAAGTAAGAAAAATTGTTAAAAGTTAATAGAATTTTTCAAAAGTAAAATTGGCATTTTCAAACCCGTTTTAAAAGTTTAAATTGACCCTTATGCCAATTAAAAGGTTAAAATGTTTTGACAAATCGAAACAAAATCCCGTTTTATGAAAATGTAAATCTCATGCTACCCATAAAGAACCACACATTTAACCAGGCCCTTCCGGCGTGGGAAGTGCTATAGCCAACGCGTCGGATTGGACTCGGCCAAAATGATGTGATACTCGCGATAACTCATGAATCATGGGCCGGGTGTCATATGGGTCCTTCGTGGTCGATTTACCATCCAAACCCGTGATCCACGGCATACCCGTCACGGGAGAGAGGATGAGCATGATGGGATTAAACATGCCATTGATTAGATTCAATGAATCCCGAAAGACCTAGAAGCTTCATAGAGATTGACGTTGGCAAAGAGTATTGCCTACCTAAATAACTTTTGAGGGTGACTACGGCATACCTCTTCACCACCAGAAGTGAAATATGGATTCTAGCCTTAAGTAAAATTATTGTTTTGGGTTATTAATTTTTTAAGGATTAATCAAACTAATTAAAATCTACTTTTCATATAGATGGCTCCAAACACAAATGCAAATTCGAATTCGGCTACAAATATCTCACTAATGCAACTCCTCTATAAGGATAAGCTGACGGAATCCAACTACTTGGACTGGATGCGTTCCCTTCGGATCGCCCTCCGGTATGATAAGAAAGAATGGGTCCTGGATACAGCTTTTCCTGAGGCTCCCGCTGACGATGCAACTAGAGCTGTTAGGGATGCTTGGCAAAAGCATAAAGATTAGTTGGATGAGGTTGCTTGTCTTATGTTGGCGACCATGGTTCCGGAACTCTAATTTCGAGACCGTTGGGGCGTTCGACATGGCCGACCAGCTCAAGGAAATGTTCCAAGAGCAGGCTAGACAGGAACGATACGACACCATGATCGCCCTACTAGACTGCAAGCAGCAGAAGGGAACCGCTGTCAGTGCACACGTGCTTAAGATGAAAACATACGTTGACAGATTGGAGCGTCTTGGATTTCCAATCGCTCAGCAATTGGTTACGGATATCATCCTCCACTCGCTGAGCAGTACATTCAGTCAGTTCACACTGAATTTTAATATGAATGGATTGGAAAAGACCATAATGGAGTTACACGGCATGCTAAAAACTGCCGAGGCAAATATGTCTAAATCTAATAACTCCAGCTCCACGGCTCCGGTATTGGCAATCAGGGAAGGGGCAATCAAGAAAAGGAAAGCCAAGAAGCCTAAAGGCAAAGGGAAGGGTCAAGTTGGTAACCCCAACTCCAACCCTAGTAACAAGGGCAAGGCTGGTTCTATGATAGTGCCGTCACCAAACCCTGATGAGGCCATTTGTTTCCACTGCGGAGAAAATGGACACCGGAAGCGAACATGCCCTAAATACGTGGAGGAGATCAAGAAGATCAAGCCCAAAGTGTCTGGTACCTCAGGTATATACATGATATAACTCCATAATACTTCTACTACTAATTCATGAGTCCTAGACATAGGATGTGGTACTCACATTTGCTCTGATGTGCAGGGACTAAGAAGAAGTAAGAAGTTAAGGCATGGGGAGCTTGACCTGATCATGGGCAACCGACATACGGCTGCTGTCAAGAGGATTGGGGATTACGAGCTCGTGCTTTCTACTGGATTTTCTATTAATTTATTAGATTGTTGCTATTCGGCAGAAATGGCTAGAAACATTATTTCTTTTAGTGCTTTGTATCGAGACGGTTTTGATTTTGGTTTTGATAATGGAAATATTTTGGTTTTAAAAAATGATTGTCTTTACTTTAAAGCATGTCCTACAAATAGTATTTATGAAACTATCATGAGAATTAGAAGAAATAATAGCTTAATCTTAAATGTTGATTCAGATACGTCCAAAGGTGTATTGGATAAATCGTGTCTATGGCATTGTCGACTTGGCCATATAAACAAGAAACGCATCGCCAAACTCCAAGAGGATGGGATTTTGGAATCATTCGACCTCAAATCTAATGATGTATGCGAGTCTTGTTTATTAGGCAAGATGACAAAAGCGCCATTCACAGGGAACTGTGAAAGAGGCAAGGATTTGTTGGACCTCATACACACCGATGTGTGTAGACCGTTCAGATCAGCCACAAGACATGGAGAAAGGTACTTTGTCACATTTACTGATGATTTCAGTAGATATGGGTATGTTTATTTGATTAAACATAAGTCTGAAACCTTCGAGGTGTTCAAAATGTTTCAGAACGAAGTAGAGAATCAACGGGGCAAAAGGATTAAGATCCTCCGATCCGACAGGGGTGGAGAATATCTTAGTCAAGAATTCTACGATCATCTAAGGAACCGTGGAATTGTTTCACAGCTGACTCCTCCCGAAACACCATAACATAATGGTGTAGCTGAGAGGAGGAACCGTACATTACTTGATATGGTTCGGTCCATGATGAGTCGTGCTATGCTTCCAATCAGTTTCTGGGGCTATGCCTTGGAGACTGCAGCAAAAGTCCTGAACCTTGTACCAACTAAGAAAGTCAGCAAGACACCCTCTGAAATATGGAATGGGACTAAACCCTCATTAGTGAAAGGTTTTTCTGCAACCATGAACTAAATAACCTAAGTTCACATGCAACCTATAAGGATCTATGTTTTCTTCTAATTAAACATATAACAAATCCTAAAGGCCATAAGAAAATTAACTAAAAGAATAAAATTAGAGAAACCAACCTTTTAGAATTTTCTGGAAGCTGAGCAGCAAAAGTATCCTGCCTCAAATGAGATCACACCCAAGCCGAGAGGATTATGGATCGAGATTCCAGAGAGAAACAATAGAATGAGCAACTGATAATGAGGCCTAGGGTTCCCTATTTATAGGGAACCAAAGGGTAAAGCTAGAAACCCTAGCCGCAGCCCATTTTCCGGATTATGTGTACGCGCGTCGCGGCCTTTACATTGGCGCGCCGCGCGCCGCAATTCAACTATTGAATTCGTACGGATATGTACGTGCGTCGCGGCCTTTACATTGGCGCGCCGCGCGCCGCAATTCAACTATTGAATTCGTACGACTTTAATCCCTGACCTCCTGATTAATCCAATTAATGTCACAGAAATTAATCCAATTAATTTCTGATTAATTATTAATCAAACAATATTATTTCTAATTAATATATTATCTCCATAATATATTAACAAACAATATCTTGATTTATTAGTCATATAATAAATCAACCCTTTCTCTCTATTTCACTTTCCAACAAACCTCCAGCCATGAGGGCAACCCAAATGGACTG
Source organism: Cichorium intybus (assembly GCA_023525715.1). NCBI lineage: Eukaryota > Viridiplantae > Streptophyta > Magnoliopsida > Asterales > Asteraceae > Cichorium > Cichorium intybus. The sequence continues at coordinate 33,748,012 of CM042015.1, forward strand.
TGCTACTATTAATTAGGTAAATACTATGTATTAGTCATAGCTTAGACACCTAATCCAACAGTCTCCCACTTGGATAAGTCTATGACTATAATTACCAATTTAACCTCTAATTAACCAGCACTTTTAGCTTCCTAGAAACGCTGCCAAACTCTGATCTAATCAGTTCTGTCCATAGATAAGTGATCAGATGATCCTCCGTCCAACAAGATATTTTCAGACTCAAGACATGGATAAAATCAATCCGGTCTGATTCACTGTTCCTCGATATCCGATTTGCATATGACTCTTAGACTACCAATTTAGTCCCGGTTGGCCAACCATTTTAGTCAACTTCAAATTCATCGAGAGGCCTACATATATCTGTTCCCCGTTAGGGTCACGGGACGAATAAGCTTCGACTCATATACTGATGTCTTTTACCAGACAAATCACTCACAACAATACGTTTTATAACACCGAGTTACCGATGCGTTTTCGTATTATCAATGAACAACCGTCTAATAAATCATAACTCATATGTCTTAGCTTAAAGATCAAAAGATATTATCGTCTCAACATTGCTCGTGATGAAATCCATGAAGCAATCTATTGAGCGCGGGTTTATCCAATACTCAAATCTTCATTTCCAAGTACTCACGAATGGTGCAGCAATCCAATTGCAATGTCTAACTCCTTAGACAGTCTATTACCAATTCATGACAGTCTTACTTCACACTTACTCCCCAAAAAGTGTAATCGACTGTGGATATTTGAATAATCCAATTATTCAGGAAGTAAAACATGCAAAATAAAACACAGTGATAAAGTATTGACAAAAGTAGTAAACCATTACTCATTAATAAATCTCTATTATTAAATCACAAGAGTCAAATACAATACATTGTTACAAGTTTCGAAACCTATCTAATTTACATAAACTTTATATCATCTCTTAATCCAATGCTCCTAGCATGCTGATTATGCTTAATCCTACTCAGAGCCTTTGTCAAGGGATCTGCAGGATTATCTTCCGATGATACCCTCTTTACCACGAGGTGACCTTCTTCTACCTTATGCCTTATGTAGTGGTACTTTCTGTCGATATGCCTGGACTTTCCATGGTCTCGCGGTTCCTTTGTCAAGGCGACCGCACCTTCGTTATCGCAGAACAGTTCCACGGGCTCCTGAATACTCGGGACTACTCCAAGGTCACCGATGAAGTTCTTCAGCCAAGCCGCTTCCTTAGACGCTTCACTTGCTGCTATATACTCTGATTCACAAGTAGAATCAGCCACCGTATCTTGCTTGGAACTTTTCCAAGTTACTGCTCCTCCGTTCAGAAGGAATACCCAGCCAGACTGAGACCGACCATTGTCTCTATCCGTCTGAAAACTGGCATCCGTATATCCTTCAACTCTCAATGTATCACTGCCTCCAAGGACCAACACCATGTCCTTTGTCCTTCGCAGATACTTGAGTATATTCTTTACAGCTATCCAATGCGCCCTTCCAGGGTTACCCTGGTACCGACTGACCATGCTCAAGGCAAAGGCCACGTCAGGGCGGGTACACGTCATAGCGTACATGATCGATCCTACGGCCGAAGCGTAAGGTACCCGACTCATTTCAGCTATTTCTTCGTCTGTACTCGGACTTTGAGTCTTACTCAATTTTGCATTACTTTGGATAGGCAGCTCTCCCTTCTTGGAATTTTCCATACTAAACCTTTTCAGTACTTTTTCCAAGTATGTACCCTGACTAAGTCCAATTAGTCTCTTCTTCCTATCTCTCAATATTCTTATCCCGAGAATATAGGCAGCCTCTCCTAGGTCCTTCATGGCGAAACATTTCCCAAGCCAAGCCTTGACATCTTGCAAGGTTGGGATATCGTTTCCCATGAGTAGTATGTCATCGACATACAGCACCAGAAAGGTGACTATACTCCCACTAGCCTTGACATATACGCAGGACTCATCCTCGCTTCTAGAGAAACCAAACTCTTTGACTTTCTCATGGAAACAAAAATTCCAGCTGCGAGAAGCTTGATTCAATCCGTAGATTGATCTCTCAAGCTTACACACCTTATTAGGATACTTTGCATCGACAAAACCCTCTGGCTGATTCATGTAGACATCCTCAGTCAACTTTCCATTAAGGAAGGCGGTTTTGACGTCCATCTGCCAAATTTCATAGTCATGAAATGCAGCTATGGCCAGCATAATCCTAATAGACTTTATCTTGGCTACTGGTGAGAAGGTCTCGTCATAGTCAACCCCTGGGGTTTGAGTAAAGCCCTTCGCAACCAGTCTTGCCTTGAAAGTGTGTACTTTTCCGTCCATGTCGGTCTTCTTCTTGAAGATCCATTTGCACCCGACTGTCTTTCGACCTGGTACGTTGTCAACCAAGTTCCAAACTTGATTGTCATACATGGACTTGATCTCGCTATCCATGGCCTCTTTCCACTTGGCAGACTCAGGGCCCGCCACTGCTTCCTGGTAGTTAGCTGGTTCATCCAAATTTATCAGTGTCCTATCACTGACAAACGTGTCTCCATCCGAAGTTATATGGAACCCATAAAACTTGGGTGGCATGCTAACCCTACCGGAACGCCTAAGAGGTAAGGATACATCTGTCGGACCAACATGAACTTCTTCCTCATGTTGGTTGCTAGTTTCTCCAATGGTTGCGTCATCTGATGACTCTTGAATTTCTTCCAGATCAATGGTACTCCCACTGTCCTCTTTGAATATGAGCTCTCTCTCTCGAAAGACCGCTCGTCTAGCTACAAATACCACGTCCTCGCTCGGTCTGTAGAATAGATATCCAAAGGACTGTTTGGGATAACCAAGGAAGAAACACCTTTCGCTTCTTTCTGCGAGTTTGTCTTGAGTCTCTCGTCTGACAAAAGCCTCACAACCCCAGACTTTGATATGTGCCAACGAGGGATCTTTCGCCGTCCACATTTCATGAGGTGTTTTAGCAACCTTTTTAGTAGGGACAAGATTGAGGATATGGGCGGCAGTCTCTAAGGCATACCCCCAGAAGTGAATGGGAAGTGAAGCTCGACTCATCATGGAACGGACCATGTCCAACAGGGTTCGGTTGCGCCTCTCTGCAACACCGTTAAACTGTGGTGTCCTGGGAGGTGTCAACTGCGAAACTATTCCGCATTCCTTTAGATAGTCTAGGAACTCGATACTTAGATACTCTCCGCCTCTGTCGGACCTGAGCATCTTTATCTTCCTGCCTAATTGATTCTCTACTTCGTTCTTAAACTCTTTGAACTTTTCAAAGGTGTCCGACTTGTGCTTGATCAAGTAGATATAACCGTATCTACTAAAATCGTCGGTAAAGGTCACGTAGAACCGCGTGCCATCCTTTGTGGTTGATCTGAATAGACCACACACATCCGTGTGAATGATGTCCAGCAGACCCTCACCTCTTTCAAAAGATCCTTTGAAGGGTGATTTAGTCATCTTGCCCAACAGACAAGATTCGCATACATCATCCGACCTGAGGTCGAATGATTCCAACACTCCATCCTTTTGGAGTTGGGCGATGCGTTTCTTGCTGATGTGCCCGAGCCGACTATGCCACAGACATTCCTTTTCTACACCACTAGTAGAATCAATATAATTTACACTATGTCCTAAATTGTCAACACATTCAACAGTTTCATACACACCATCACAAGGATAAGCAGTAAAAATCAAAATACCATTTTTGAAAACAGAAATCGAACCAATTTTATTATCAAAAGAAAATTGAAATCCTTGTCTGAACAATGCGCGAAATGAAATAATGTTTCTTGCCATTTCTGGCGAATAGCAACAATTAAATAACTCTATACTAACATCACTACTAAGCACTAAACTGTAAACGCCGATCTTGGTAACAGGGGACGATATCCTATTGCCCATGATCAAGTTCAGTCTACCGTGCTCCACCTCCCTGCTTTCCTTTAGGCCCTGCAGATCAGAACAAATGTGAAAACCACATCCTGTATCAAGGACCCAAGAATTAGAAGATGGTGGGTTTTTAGAGATAGTGTATATACCTGCTGTCGATGGCTTTACTTTCCCATCCTTGACATCCTGCAAGTATTTGGGGCAGCTTCTCTTCCAATGGCCCTTCTCTTTGCAGTAGAAACAGTTGGCTTCATCGGGGTTGGCCACACAAGGAATGTGGGAAGTCTTGGTTCTCGAGCCATTACTGGATGACCCGACTTGAACCTTTTCCCTCCAATTTTGCTTAGGAGGGCCCTTCCTTTTCTTTCCTTTGCCACTTCCGATGGCTAGGACGGGCTGATTAACCGAGGGTACACTTTTACCCTTCATCCCGTCCTCAGCTACTCGAAGCATGCGATGCAACTCAGTCATATTAGCCTGATTGTTGTTCAAATGATAAGCCAGCCTGAACTGGTCATAAGAACTCGGTAAGGAGTTAAGCACTATGTCAACGGCCAACTGCTCCGGTACAGGCATCGCAAGCTTTCTAAGCCGCTCCACGTAACCTTGCATTCTTTGCACATGAGTGCATATGGACTCTCCATCTTTAGGTTTGCTGTTCGTGAAGTCCTTGACCACCTCGCACCTCTCGATGCGCTCTTGCTTGCGGAACTTTTCCGCAAGCTCCTGGTGCATCTCAAAGGGCCAGTAGTCTTCGTATATTCTCTGCAATTCTGGGTCCATTGTGGCGATCATGATGCAGGCCACTTTGGTCGCATCATCAGAATGTTTTTGGTACAAGGCAATTTCCTCGGGAGTAGCAGTTTCAGGGTCAATATCGACAAGCTCGGTCTCGAGGACATACTCCTTGTTCTCGTACCTCAGAGCCATCTTGATATTTCTAATCCAGTCATTGTAGTTTGTCCCGTTCAATTGAACCTTGGAACACAGTGAGAGGATTGAGGGAACACTGGAGTTTGAGTGGGGAGCGGATTGATCAGCAGAAGACATCTATAAAAGAAGGTAAGTTTAATTAGATACATGTCGGTCCTTATAATAACCCAATATAAAATAAGGCTAGGATCCAACTATAACAATTTGCAACATAGAAGAGTGATGCCGTAATCTATAAGCAAATTTTATAAAGGTAGGCGAATGACGATTCAGCCAATTCCACCGCGGAAAAATAATCTTATTATAAATGGAATTCCTAGTTTCTTATGAGATTTATTGAACTGTTCAATAGCATGTTTAATCTCGGATATGCCCCACCGTTTGTGACTGGGATGCCGAGGATCACAAACCGGGTGTGAATAACCATGCAAATTAGCTTGGTACTCTCGGGGTCCATTATCATCTCAAATTGATGTGCTGGTAAACCACACACGCTCCATCAACAATGATAACACCCGAGACACCCATTGCCACTCTTTATGAACCCCCATTGGTGTGCCGGTAAACCACACACGCTCCACCAACGTTTCATAAAGTGCAATGTGCAATTTCATGGGGTAGCATCAAATTCACATTTTTCTTAAAGTAACTAGATTGGGATTTTGTGTAAAGGTTCTAGTACTTTGATCATTATACTTTTAATGATTATGTGGTCCTATCAAAACTGTTCGGCTAACGACCCTCCACTGATCAGGCGAGCGGTGGGTGAGAGTGTTCACCCATTAGAATGCCATTTTACAGGCAGCCTCCTTATACCCACTTTATAGACCAGCTTCGTGAATGAGGCCTACTATTGAATTGACTGACCAATTTTATCTTATACATATAGTATTAACAATTAATAACATATATAAGATGTATTTTAAAACCCTTTAAAATATTCAAGGCTTATCTTTTAATTTTACCAAATTTAACAATTAAATTTTGAATTAAATTAAACCTCAAATTCGATTTAATCAATTTTAATTACCAATTAATTAAATTAATTAAATCTAAATATTTTAAACATTTTAAAATATTTTTCTGGATTTTTCTATTAATTTTCGACAATTTAAAATTAATTAAATCCTTTTGAATTATCTTTTAATTAACAATTAATTAAATTAATTCAGTTGAAGATAGGTTTATCCAAATTAATCAAATTAATTAAAACCTATCCTAAACCACCTAAAAAATCGAATTCAAATAATGGGGTTTAAGGTTATCCATTCAATTAACAAATAAAGTTACCAAAAATAGAAAACCTTCTAAAACCCTAATTGTGATTTTCGAAATAGGCAAGGGGGGAGATTAGGGTTTCCAAAACCCTAATCCTAGAAATCGATCCTGATATATATTAGGGTTTATGGCTTTAAACCCTAAAACAGTTATAGCAATTCAATAAGAAAACAAAACAGGCTCTGATACCACTGAAAGGTTTTTCTGCAACCATGAACTAAATAACCTAAGTTCACATGCAACCTATAAGGATATATGTTTTCTTCTAATTGAACATATAACAAATCCTAAAGGCCATAAGAAAATTAACTAAAAGAATAAAATTAGAGAAACCAACCTTTTAGAATTTTCTGGAAGCTGAGCAGCAAAAGTATCCTGCCTCAAATGAGATCACACCCAAGCCGAGAGGATTATGGATCGAGATTCCAGAGAGAAACAATAGAATGAGCAACTGATAATGAGGCCTAGGGTTCCCTATTTATAGGAAACCAAAGGGTAAAGCTAGAAACCCTAGCCGCAGCCCATTTTCCGGATTATGTGTACGCGCGTCGCGGCCTTTACATTGGCGCGCCGCGCGCCGCAATTCAACTATTGAATTCGTACGGATATGTACGCGCGTCGCAGCCTTTACATTGGCGCGCCGCACGCCGCAATTCAACTATTGAATTCGTACGACTTTAATCCCTGACCTCCTGATTAATCCAATTAATGTCACAGAAATTAATCCAATTAATTTCTGATTAATTATTAATCAAACAATATTATTTCTAATTAATATATTATCTCCATAATATATTAACAAACAATATCTTGATTTATTAGTCATATAATAAATCAACCCTTTCTCTCTATTTCACTTTCCAACAAACCTCCAGCCATGAGGGCAACCCAAATGGACTGTGCTACTATTAATTAGGTAAATACTAATTATTAGTCATAGCTTAGACACCTAATCCAACAATTAGCGCATTTGAAAGTCTGGGGTTGTGAGGCTTACGTTCGTCGTGAAGCCATCGACAAACTAGAACCCAGATCAGAGAGGTGTTACTTTATTGGTTATCCTGCTAGTTCTTTTAGGTATTTGTTTTACAAGCCTTCTGAAAACAAGGTGATTGTTGCACGAAGGGCAGTCTTCCGAGAGAGGGAGCTGATACACCAAGAGGCCAGTGGGAGCCAGATTGATCTTGATGAGATTCAAGAGCCAACCAATAAAGGACCTGATGTTGGCACTTGCACTCAATCAGAGGTTGAAAAACCTATTGAGCCTCAGCCAAGTACATCTGAGGAATCTGACATACCTCCACTTCCTGTCTGGAGATCTGATAGAGTACGTCATGCACCTGAGTTTTATGGTTTACAAATTACTGAAGGTGATGAGTCAATGGTAGATGACGATGAACCTACCAGCTATCAGGAAGCAATGGCAGGCCCAGATGCTGCCAAATGGAAGGAGGCTATGGAAAGCGAGATGAAATCCATGTATGATAACCAAGTTTGGAACCTGGTTGATCAAACACCTGGCCTTAAAACAGTTAGGTGTAAATGGGTCTTCAAGAAGAAGAGAGACGTGGATGGAAAGGTACACACATATAAAGCCAGACTGGTGGCAAAGGGTTATACTCAAACCCAAGGGATTGATTATGAGGAAACTTTTTCACCAGTGGCAATGATTAAATCTATCAGGATATTGTTTGCCATCGCAGCATTTTATGACTACGAAATATGGCAAATGGATGTAAAAACCGCTTTCCTTAATGGAAAACTTTTAGAGGATGTGTATATGACACAACCAGAGGGTTTTGTACAGTCTAAATATCCCAATAGAGTGTGTAAACTTGTGAAGTCGATTTATGGACTCAAACAAGCATCTCGCAGCTGGAATCTCTGCTTCGATGAGAAAATCAAAGAGTTTGGATTTTCGAAAAGTGAAGATGAGCCATGTGTATATGTCAGAGCTAGTGGGAGTGTTGTTGTCTTCCTTGTGCTGTATGTTGATGACATACTACTCATAGGAAACAATGTCCCAATGTTGCAAAGTGTTAAAACTTGGCTTGGGGATTGTTTCGCTATGAAGGACCTGGGAGAAGCAACATACATACTTGGTATAAAGATCTATAGAGATAGATCTAGGAGACTCATTGGTTTAAGCCAGAGTACATACATAGACAAAATCTTGAAAAGATTAAAGATGCAGGATTCCAAGAAAGGATTCGTGCCTATGCAATGTGGTATGACATTGAGTAGAGACCAATGTCCTAGTTCTAGTGATGAACGAGAAAGAATGAGTCGAATCCCATATGCTTCAGCAATGGGATGGATCATGTATGCCATGTTATGTACAAGGCCTGACGTCTCTTGTGCCTTGAGTATGACGAGTCGTTATCAGGCCAATCCTGGTGAAAATCATTGGACCACAGTCAAGAACATTCTTAAGTATCTTCGGAGGACGAAGGAAGTGTTCTTGGTCTATGGGAGCATGGAAGAACTCACTGTAAGTGGTTATAGTAATGCTAGCTTCCAAACCGATAGAGACGACTCCTGTTCCCAGTCAGGATTCGTGTTCTTACCGAATGGTGGGGCAGTAACTTGGAAGAGTACTAAGCAAGAAACAATAGCTGATTCGACAACGGAGGCTGAGTATATTGTAGTTAATGAAGCTGCAAAGGAAGCCATGTGGATGAAGAAGTTCATCAGGGATCTCGGTGTTGTTCCTAGCATTGATGGTCCAGTTGAGATCTTCTGTGACAATGAGGATGCTGTCGCCTTGACGAAAGAACCCAGAGCTCACAAGCGCATAAGGCATATACACCGAAAGTACCATTATATCCGGAGGCTTGTTGAAGATGGAGACATCACGATTAGTAGAGTTATATCAGAAGAAAATATTGCTGATCCATTCACTAAACCATTATCTCAGGCCAAGCATGATTCTCATACTAGGTCAATAGGCATTAGATTTGCAAATGAATTGGTTTGAGTGTATTTACTTTAGTTTGATTCGTGTTGGGAACTTAAGCAATGTGCTACTCTATTTGTTTTGAAGATTATTATGTGGAGAACTTAATATATGCACGAAGGCAGTTATTTCATTAGTTAAGCATTCTGTTCCAATTTTGCATGTTTTATTGACTTCCTGAATAATTATTTTATTATTTAAAATGTCCACAGTCGGTCATACTTTTAGGAGTAAGTATTGATTTAAGGCTGACATGAGGAATTAATAAATTGTCCATAGAGATGGACATAACATAGAGATGCGTTAATTCTCATGTGTACTTAATAGGGATTAAGTATTGGAGTAACCTGTACTTAGAGATTACTTCATGGAATATGTCACGAGTAATTCTAAGATGGTAATATCTTATATTCTTCAAGCGGAGATGCATTGATTCTTAGTCCTGCAGTCTGTTATGTCTTGGTTTTCTCCAACGTTGTCCGTAACTGGCAACCATACTAGTCAAAGTTTATTTGTTCCTTCTGCCCTAACAGGAGAAGCGATATCCGTGGGCCCCTCAATGATTTGGTGTTGACAGCAAATGTACGGCCGTACTCGAACTGAATTGATATAGAATCAATAAGTGCAGTTTGTTGTGCTCATCACAAATCTCTATCGGGAAACATAATCTTGAATGTTTGAGACTGACAGAATTCCATGTCAGACGTTCATATGGATATCTAGTAGAACAAAGGAATATTTGATCACTTGCCTAAGGGCTGTTTCATTAGATGAACACGGCACTTGTCTAGGATGACATACACCTTACTAGGTTAAGGAATATTAGACCATACAGTTGTTATAACAAGTGCAAGTGGGAGACTGTTGGTTACATACCCATCGTTATAACAAGTCGGTAATATTATTATAAATAGTAGGGTCCTTTTGGGTTACACGCAAGAGACGATTTAGCTAAAAGAGATCGAAAATAAACTTGAGGGGTTAAGTTTATTAATATACCAAAGTAAAGGTATATTAATTAGAAACTTAATGGTTAAGTTTATTAATATACCAAAGTAAAGGTATATTAATTAGAAACTTAATAAGGATAAAGGACTAAAGTGAAATTATCCACAAGGGAGGGGATAAGGATGAGGAACATTATAAATACAACCCTAGATCTGAGTTGTAAATGCTGCCAAAACCCTAATTTTCGTCACTCTCCACCCACCCCTCGGTATACGGCCAATTTCTTTCAAAACCCTAAGTGTTACGTGCTAAAACTTCAAGCAAAGGTATATACTACATCAACGGGTGCTGGATCGTTGTCTTGGGTGCGATTACACTAGAGGAGTTCTACTTTGGGCTCTCGTCATCCTAACAAGATCAGATCTGAGATCTAAAGGGTATTTCTTGAACCCTCTTGATTTTACAGTTACAAAAGTGTGCGTGATTCTGTGATCCTGTTTGAATACGATTTTGTTTTAAGTTTCCGCTGCGTTTGTTTTATGTTATCGTATTCCAACAATTGGAACCTTGGGTGAAAGCATTTCATCATATAGTGTAAGACCCGTATCCTGATTATAACATATACTTAAAATAAGACTGTTAGGGATTATATAGTCATTGGTAATTATAAAGCTAAGAAAAACTTTAGTTACAATTTCATATGAAAATCAGCATTTTGTGTCGTTTTTAGAAAAATCATAATTAATTCTAGAAAAATCGTTTGGACCTCAAACCAGTGCACAAAGTTTAAAAATTGAGTCTAGTACAATTACCAAAAATAATAGTAAGCTTGAAAATGACATTATTTATGGTAAAAAATGCAATCTTTACTGATTAGTTCGGAATTGACAGATTAGATAGTCTGTTTTCAAAAAATCATAATAAATCATAGAAAAATCGTATAAATACATACCATACATCCCTGGAAAGGTATTGAGATGAATTTACTGAATATCAAATAAAAACGTGAATTTAATGGGCTTAAGATCGGCTAAACCAGTCTTGAACAGACTGATTCTAGAAGGCCTTTAATTTCAACAAAATTATATTATTAAAATCTTTTGTCAAAAGTGTCATGCCATTTTTTATTCAAGAATTCAAGTATAAATACCACCCAAACATCTCATAAACCACACCAACAAATCTCAATCCAATATATAGAGGTTTCTAAGCACTAGAGTGTAAGAAGTGAGTGAAAGGAAGCTCAAAAGCCTAGCGAAGAAGTTATAGGTTCCGACGACTGGTCATAAGGTAACTACAAACTTTTCTATAACTTAATTAGGTATTGTAAAATAGTTTTTGTGTTAAGAAGTAGAATATTTAATAAGTATAACATATGTTATGTTATACTCATTTCTAACAATAGTAAACAAAAACCTTAAAATGTCGTTATTATAACAATTCGTAATTCCGAAAATAATACCGATTGATTTACTTACGAGGACGGTGACTAGGCCGATTACTTGGGATCTGGTTGTTGGATTTTCCGAAAGGCTAAAATGCTGAAAGGATCCTGCCACCCCATCTAATCTTCTACCTGGCTGTTCTTTACTTGATAAATCATGGAGTATCGTATTGGAATTACTGAAGGGTTTAATGATGCGACTACAATATAGTTAAGGATTAAGAAATGATAGATTTCTTATTATGTTAACAGTTAAAGTTGAAGGAAATACAAAGCCGAGAAAGATAAACGATATAGTCAACTATAATCAGGTGAGTCTTCTCACTATACTATAGGTGATATTGCATGCGTAGGAAGGAAGATATGTTAGACTAAGGTGATCTTACATGTTATGATAATTGTATGAATTATTGCTATGAAAACGATTGTTCGTGGACGGAACGGGATAGCCCGCGAGCCAATAGGCGGAACGGGAATAGCCTGCGAGTCATTAGACGGAACGGAAAAAGTCTGCGAGCCAATAGGCGGAACGGGAATAGCCTGCGAGTCATTAGACGGAACGGGAAAAGCCTGCGAGCGATAAGACAGAACGGGAACTGCCCGTGAGTCTTCAGGCGGAACATGGATAGCCCGTGAGTCTCACAGACATATGAATGGTTATTGTGTGTTGTATGTTATGTGATGGATCGTATGGTATTTTGAGGAACTCACTAAGCTCCGTGCTTACCCTTTTCCCTATATAAACTACTGTTTCAGGTACATCAGGTACAATGGATGGCAAGGCGTGACGTGTATACACTGTGCTGCTTCATTGGAGGACTGTTTTTGAATTAATATTCCGCTATATTATGATTTCGTTAACTTCTGTTAATCCTGGGGTGTTTTCATTAAACTTATAAGTTATGGAATTTTGTCAAAATTAATTAAGTGGCTTTTCTTATATTGAAGTTTTCGTTTAAATTTTTTTTAAATTTACTCAAAAATTTTGGGATGTTACAAGTTGGTATCAGAGCACAGCTTGAGAGAATCAGGCTCACTTAGTGAGTTCTGGACTCAAGTTGAGGCTTAAGAGTTTTCTTAAAACATTTTTACGAAAGAAAGATGTTTTATGAAGGGTGAACTGAAGACACAGTGTGTACCGCCAGCCGACGCCAGTATGAGAAAAGGGTTAAGTATTTAATATTGTGGATGTTAAAAAAAACATATGGTATATGTTTGCTGAAATGCCTGGTAGAGATCACACATTGTTGTATTATTATCTGCTATTTGCTAATAGAACTGTATGCTAGTGCCGATAGGTTGCTTAGAGATTTCCACTAAGTTGTATACAATATGGACTGAATAGTCATAGAATGTGTGAGTTGACCTTATTGCATGTTCCTTGTTTGGTTGTTGCTTTAGGGAAGATTCTCTTATTTGAAAGACTGTTTAGTTCGATATTGTATACAACTAAGTTCGCGAAACAACTTGTCATCACTGGAGGAACTTCCGTCTTAGTTAGAATAGCAGGGTGGGGGTGGGATTCCAAGTATTCCTAGAAGGGTTGACATATGCCTTGTAAGGGCATATGTGTTAAAATTAGCGGTGAGAAGCGAATTGGATATTTCGAGACGGGTCTTGAAACGGACATGGATAGGTGTGGAAGGTAGTAGTAGAGCTCCTACTATCGAAAGCACAGGATCCGCGTTTGAGTCGGGAGTTCGTCACGAAGGATCCAAGGAGCTGAGTATGTGAGTGTCTAGCATAGTTGACTTAAATGCTAGTGTAATGTGGTAAACCTTTATCCATTCGATTGGTGAATATTGATTGTGAGGTTCAGTATGAACAATTAAGATGTGATCATACCAGTTTGGTTGGACCGATCATGCTTAAGTTGATTACTGAACTTAAAGACTGTTAAAAGGGAGAATGTCAAAATGCTATTGTGTTAGCTATTTTCATGCAACTAATGGGCACACAAGTCAGACAGGGACTAAAGGATGCAAGTGTGATTTTTCCAACTCACGGTCAAAGAGGTGCAAGCGGCGCTTGAGATGATAGCGGGTATTTTTGAGTCGACTCTGTACATGCCTAGTGCTGTGTAATAGGGGCTACCTACCCTTGTATTGATCTTGCTTGAGTGATTGATCAAGTCGTGTGGGTTGAGAGTCTGGATCACTCGCTCGTGATTGAGGAAACTGACGATAGAGGTGTTGACTAGGGTCGCAAGCGGATGAGTAACATATGGTGGTTGATGTAAACGTCTCTACATTATCAAAACATGTTTATTGAGATGGTGTTTGCCCCTGATGCAAGTTGTTGGCTGAGCAGAGTGGGCTTGGTTTTCGTTCGAGAGTAAGGGCTCGTAAAAAAAAATTATAAATCGAAGAAACAGACTTGGACTTTAGTCCAAGTGGGGGAGGAATACAAAATTAAGGGAACAACATGAATATTGTATAGAATCGATAAAATCATTAAAATTATAGTAACACGTCGATATATTTAATTCATTACTATAACTTTATATTAATACATTAAGAAAAGTTTACAGAACTACTAACCTAAACTGGAGAATCAGAAAGATGTGAGAAAAGATCTTCTACACTCCACTCTTTGTCATCATTACGTTGACTTGTACCTTCTTGAGGATTTGGAAGGGGTATGCTTCCGGTTATTGGAGGAGGAGCTCCAAGGTATGGGGTCTCAATAGGGTTGGAACCCGTAACCCCATGATTATGGGCTAAAAATCGACTCGTTTGGGGAGTGTGTAAGTAGGGAAGTGATGAGGAAGGATTCCAATTCGGAACCAGTTGGGGATAGCTATAAGAAGGAGGAAACCAGGCTAGGTCACCTACAAAGCCTCCAAAATTATCCTCACTCCTAGGCTCGAGTAAACCAGGATTAATACTACTCATACCAGAGTTAGATGGCAGAGATTGCTGCTGTGTATGAGTTCTTGATGAAGTTTCCCCATTTTCCAGAAATTTTCTTTTCCTAAATACAACCTTATGAGCAGCTTGTATTAGCTTCTTTGTGCCGTCTGTTAGACCCGATTGTGACCCTTCAATTATCGCTTCTTTTTCCTTTTTTAGGTTGGGTATTAAATCTCCCGATAATTCTGTTGCCTCAATAAATTCATTACCAAATTCCTGTGGCACAAATAACTTTAGTAATTTCAACCTTATGATATAAAGGAATTAAAAAAATGTAGTTCTTTACCTCAGCACGATCAATAAGGGTTTGCAAACTTGTAAGTTGTCGTTGGGGCCAATGATTGATACCTAATTCTCTACAGCGTTTTTTTAATTGTGTCGTTCCAATGTTGAGTTCCTTCGCAGCTTTCTCAATTGGTTCGTTAAAGTGTTCAGCTATTATTTCCCTACTTAATAAATGTCTGAAACCTCTTCCACTGCCACCTGCTATGTTTTCTGAACTAGAAGATTCAAATCCAATTGTATTGTTATCATTCTGGATCATTTGAACATGATCCTGATTTTCTGACCCAAAGATGGACATTGATTCATCAAAATTAGTGGCCTCTATCGGTAATAATTGTTGGTTTTCAACTAAAATCTCAGGATTCTGAAATCCTTCTAGATTCCTTTGAATCACCTGAAGGTGATTTTGGTATTAAAAACCAACCCCAAACTCGGGATTCATATCAATATTGATGTTATCAATCGTCTGTAATTGACTGTCATTTTGAATGTCAGCCATGAATCCTTGATTCATGGGGATGATCTCACTGCTCATTGAGGGTACGTCGATGAATGGATTGTACTCAGTTAGACCATCCACAAATGGGTCTACAAATAACACATGTCAAATGATAAAACAAAATAGAATACTTATAAATGGATCATTCAAAAGAATTTAACCTGGTAGAAGGCATGGAGTCTGATCAAGTGCAAAGTCAGATGCATGCCCCGGATCATCTGAGTTAATGTTCAACTCAGGAAAAATTTCCGGCTCACCGTGGAGTTGCTCTATTGGTAGTATATCTGGAAGACTGTACCATAATTCAAAATCAAATAAAACATTAGAAAGGTAATCGAAGTATGGATAATAGATGTCTAGAATGTTAGAGTCACCGAACTTTATTAAGAATGCTTGGTTTGAAGTACCCTCTCCTTGCTGAAAACCAGGTCCAGGGTTCGATAAATCGCCCATTGAATATCTGTTTTCCATGACTCGGCTTTAAATATGAGTTCGTTTACGAACAAACTAGTGGTAAGAGAGGATGAGACTGAAAATGAATGTGGAAATGAATGATACTACATACCTGTATATATAGTGTCTTGCAGCTGGAACCGAAAGGACACACGGAACTGAAAGGACACCTCACATTTTAATTACCGAAATTCAAACTAACTACAGTAGATGCGACTTTTCACTACCCCAAGTGACATTTTTTTTCAAAATTCGCTGCTTGAATCCGGTGAGAACGAGATAATGAAGAGACTCTTGAAATAAAACAAAATTTTATGTTTCCTAATAATGGAAATAGTTTAAAGAGTGTTCAGTACTCCAAAAAAAAAAAAAAAAAAAAAGAACTTACGAAAGATGATGTAGATTTTATATTTTTCGGTGAAACAAAAATTTTTGGAGATTTTACAAATATAGATTTATTTAGCCAAAAAGTATTTAAAAGAAAATATTGAATTGAGACAAATGTGTGTTGAAATATGCGAATTTATATAAATACGAAATAATGTTAAAAATTAGGTGTTGCAAGTTAACTAGGTTAACTAATTAGAAAGTACTAAATATGCACTGTAGATAGTAGCCGGTCAAGTTGATGTGTGGAACTGTGAGAAACAGTTAGAGTTTTTTTTACATCCAGAGTAACTAGAAGAAAAAAAAATATGGAGTGAATGAGAATAATAGGACCTTAAGCATTATTACAGAGATATGTGAATGTTGAAAGGAAAGATAATGAAACCTTGTAAAGGTTCGACAATAAGACGAGGAGGATTTTTGAAGACTCGATGGGAAATATATAAAGGCGTTCGAGAATGCGGATTTCGGGACGAAATCCAAATAAGTGGGGGAGACTTGTAAGACCCGTATCCTGATTATAACATATACTTAAAATAAGACTGTTAGGGATTATATAGTCATTGGTAATTATAAAGCTAAGAAAAACTTTAGTTACAATTTCATATGAAAATCAGCATTTTGTGTCGTTTTAAGAAAAATCATAATTAATTCTAGAAAAATCGTTTGGACCTCAAACCGGTGCACAAAGTTTAAAAATTGAGTCTAGTACAATTACCAAAAATAATAGTAAGCTTGAAAATGACATTATTTATGGTAAAAAATGCAATCTTTACTGATTAGTTCGGAATTGACAGATTAGATAGTCTGTTTTCAAAAAATCATAATAAATCATAGAAAAATCGTATAAATACATACCATACATCCCTGGAAAGGTATTGAGATGAATTTACTGAATATCAAATAAAAACGTGAATTTAATGGGCTTAAGATCGGCTAAACCAGTCTTGAACAGACTGATTCTAGAAGGCCTTTAATTTCAACAAAATTATATTATTAAAATCTTTTGTCAAAAGTGTCATGCCATTTTTTATTCAAGAATTCAAGTATAAATACCACCCAAACATCTCATAAACCACACCAACAAATCTCAATCCAATATATAGAGGTTTCTAAGCACTAGAGTGTAAGAAGTGAGTGAAAGGAAGCTCAAAAGCCTAGCGAAGAAGTTATAGGTTCCGACGACTGGTCATAAGGTAACTACAAACTTTTCTATAACTTAATTAGGTATTGTAAAATAGTTTTTGTGTTAAGAAGTAGAATATTTAATAAGTATAACATATGTTATATTATACTCATTTCTAACAATAGTAAACAAAAACCTTAAAATGTCGTTATTATAACAATTCGTAATTCCGAAAATAATACCGATTGATTTACTTACGAGGACGGTGACTAGGCCGATTACTTGGGATCTGGTTGTTGGATTTTCCGAAAGGCTAAAATGCTGAAAGGATCCTGCCACCCCATCTAATCTTCTACCTGGCTGTTCTTTACTTGATAAATCATGGAGTATCGTATTGGAATTACTGAAGGGTTTAATGATGCGACTACAATATAGTTAAGGATTAAGAAATGATAGATTTCTTATTATGTTAACAGTTAAAGTTGAAGGAAATACAAAGCCGAGAAAGATAAACGATATAGTCAACTATAATCAGGTGAGTCTTCTCACTATACTATAGGTGATATTGCATGCGTAGGAAGGAAGATATGTTAGACTAAGGTGATCTTACATGTTATGATAATTGTATGAATTATTGCTATGAAAACGATTGTTCGTGGACGGAACGGGATAGCCCGCGAGCCAATAGGCGGAACGGGAATAGCCTGCGAGTCATTAGACGGAACGGAAAAAGTCTGCGAGCCAATAGGCGGAACGGGAATAGCCTGCGAGTCATTAGACGGAACGGGAAAAGCCTGCGAGCGATAAGACAGAACGGGAACTGCCCGTGAGTCTTCAGGCGGAACATGGATAGCCCGTGAGTCTCACAGACATATGAATGGTTATTGTGTGTTGTATGTTATGTGATGGATCGTATGGTATTTTGAGGAACTCACTAAGCTCCGTGCTTACCCTTTTCCCTATATAAACTACTCAGGTACATCAGGTACAATGGATGGCAAGGCGTGACGTGTATACACTGTGCTGCTTCATTGGAGGACTGTTTTTGAATTAATATTCCGCTATATTATGATTTCGTTAACTTCTGTTAATCCTGGGGTGTTTTCATTAAACTTATAAGTTATGGAATTTTGTCAAAATTAATTAAGTGGCTTTTCTTATATTGAAGTTTTCGTTTAAATTGTTTTTAAATTTACTCAAAAATTTTGGGATGTTACATATAGGAGTAAAACTCCCATTCTTTGTGATCAATTCCCATTCACTTCCATGTTCTTAAACTAGGTTTGTATGTGAAATTGAGGAATATGGAATCGATGTATTACATGTTACCTTTAGTTAAATATATGACTATTTTATATTGATTATAAGCTAATATGCATCAATTAGACAACATTATTGGAAATATTGCCCAATGCCTCAATAAGTATGATATATTTCTATAAGTAGAATGGTCCTTTTGGGTTACACACAATAAATAATTAAAAGGACAAAATAAATTAAATGTGGAATTAAAATAGTTCATTTGTTAATTTATTATTCTCAAAATTAACTGGAAACTATGGAAGGGACAAAAAGTAATATAGCCAAATATACTAAGTGATAATGGTCATCATTTATGGGCTTGATAGGGGGTTTAAGGGATCCCACATGGAATGGGGCTGAAGAAACCCTTAGGATCCCACATCTATATACGAAGGCTCAAGGGAGGAAACTTGGAGCACAAGTTTGAAACGCTAATTTCCCCCTAAAGGAGTCGTCCCTTACTCTCTCCCTCCTTTCCCTTTGCTCACTGTTTTGGGCAACCAAAACCCTAGGGTTTCTCGAACCCTAGCCGCCACCTCCTTCATACATTCCTCTTGTTCCATTGGCTTAATTCCCTATTTACTTGGTGCTTAATTCTTCTTTGTAACGACCCGAATAATGCATATTCAAGTTATTAATAAAATTAGAGTACAGGGAAACCAATCCCAACCTTTTTTTTTCATATATCATTCATTCACAAAATATAAAGTTAATGCATCATTGGGGTTACAAGCTGATATTCAAGAGTCACGGTAAAAGTATCATACATTTTTCATACTACAAAAGGAATCCAAAACAATTTATTCTTTGTGTATCTAGTTCACTAGTAGGTCTACTAGTGCAAGAAGTCCCTCTAACTTCATTATACTATTTATCTTCGATTCCTGGATACATGTCACAATAACCACCACAAAAGAAGTAACACAAATTGTCTTGTGAGTACATAAAACAATCATCAACATATACATCATATAATTCATTGACAAATAAAAATAATTATGTATCCATGACGATACCACACAACTAACGACTCCTATTTGGGTCGGGCTGGCCCCTTCGCACAAGGTCTTACTTAAATGGGGTTGTTCCTTAATTGTTCCTTCCCATATGGGGCTATTCCCCAATTGATCTATCTCGATTGAGGCCATTCCTCAAGCCACCGAGGCAAGCCTCGTCATGGTCAGATGGGCGTCATGTGCTCTCATCCCTTCATGGGATGTATGTCTAGACATACTCTCTACTTGACCCAACCATTGACCTAGGAACTCTAGGATCTAACTCTACCAAGTATTTTATGCACACATTCCAACCACAATACTATAATATAAAAACACATTTGATAATTCCAATATAACATCTTTGACATGTATCCAAATGGTTGGGGTATCATGTACTCACCTTGGCTTGGTTGGCTTGTCGAGATGAGTCCCTTGCCTAGAGCGCTTCCAGTCCCCCCACTTCTCGCTCTTGAGTTCCTATATTCATACACTTCTCATTAACACATGGTTTTATGTGTTCGTTTTGCCAATTACCCATTTACATCCATCTTGATAGCTGTTTGGCCACTCATTAAGTCTCATGACTTAATACATTAACACTTTTAACAAACAATTGTTTTCCATAATCATCCTATTGAATATGGCAACACAAACATCTCATCTAGCATGACACACACATATACACCTTAGGAAGGTGTGTCTTGAGAAGTGATAAGTTGTAAGAAGTTTGGTCTGATGCTTATCCACCTCGGAGGTGGATATGTTAACCTCATTACTTCTTTTATGTGGGTGTGTGTGTGTAGAGAGGGTGAGATGACTTTTCTTGAAAAACTGCTTCTTATTTTCTCTCTCTAATATCGTAAGCTTGAAGCTCACCTTCAGCATCTTCTTCAACTCAAATTTTGTTTGAGTTTAAACCATACACTTTAGCCACTTGAGTACCAATTGTGGTTTGGTATTCAAGTCCATAGAAAGTATTAAAACACAAGAGTGAACTATCATTCATCAAGTTGTTAAGAAGCTTATTAGTGGACTACTATTGAGAGGAGCTATATTGGTCCTTCCACCACTTCAACAACCGCCAACACTTGAGTTTGTCCAAAGGTTGTTTCCTTTTCTTTATATGGTTGTTTTGTTTTTATTCACATGCATGCAACATGCAACTTGTTTTGGGGATAAAACAATGTTTTTGTTTTAAACATGTTTTGCTTTCGCTATCTTCTTTTAAAGTTACATATGATTATAATTAAGTAGTCAATTTAACATGATATAATTTATGAGTATCAAATAATGGCAGTCGAATAGGTTTTAACTTATTTAAGTTAACCATTTAGGCATTTAATGAAAATTCACATTTTAATTAATTATAATATTTATATTATGATATAAAGGTCAATCACTAAATCTTTAAGGACATTCACCAACGGAGTGTAAGAAGGCTTTAGCCAAGAAAACCCCTCGTCTTCCTCCGCATCTACCGTAAAGTTTTCCCTCAAACAAGCCACCTCTACCTCTCTTAATCCTCCAAAGGCTCAAGACAAATATCCCTCAAACTACATGGCGTCAGCGCTCTCGTAACAAAGAGAAAAAGGTTGTGGATTTTGAAGAACCCACAAATAAATTTCTTGAACCTGTGACATCTAAATCTGGTCTTGTTACAACTGCAACTATTGAGTAAACACACACATATGAATCATATACAAAATCCGAAGAGAAAATAAATATAAAGCAACAATAGAAAAGCTTAACAATTTTTGTATTAGGTTAGGGTTTTTCGATCATGTTTCAAGATAAGTTGCTTTTAATTTGTACATTCGTTATATATTATTAGAGTATCTTCATAACTTCAATATGGTCAATAGATTAAAAATGATCCTACAATCATTAATGATGAAGGAAACATGTGTGTATGAAGCGGATTTTACAATGGTTTTATATCGACTTTTTGATTAAGATTTAGTATATAATTTTACAACTCCTGCACGCTTAAAATGATTATTATAAAAAATAAAATGATTCAATATAAATAATAATCTATTATATATTAATTTTCAAATTTTATTTAATTAATTTATTTTATTGGTTAAACACTGACTTTCAACTAATATATGAAAATAAAAGCATCTAGTATATATATATATATATATATATATATATATATATATATATATATATATATATATATATATATATATATATATATATATATATATATATATATATATAAGCGATCAGGTGAGTACTCTTCTTAAAGTGAGGACACCTTAAAAAAATTGGAAAAAAATAAAAAATATATATATTTATATATATAATAAAATGGATCATAGTACTATATTGGAGAAAAAAAATTCGAAAAAAAACCTTTTGGTCATTATTTTTTTATAATGAAACAATGATCCAAAAAAACAAAAAAAAAAAATTGGATCGTTACGTTTTTCAATGATCCAAATTTTTTTTGATAATGATATAGTACTATTCTCGATTTTATGATTTGTATTTTTTATATTTTTTTAATTTTTTAAGGTGTCCTTAGAAGTCCTCTCCGAAAAAAGAGTCATCACCAGAACGGGACCCTAATATATATATATATATATATATATATATATATATATATATATATATATATATATATATATATATATATATATATATATATATATATATATATATATATATATATATATATATATATATATATATATATATATATATAATATCCTATCATAATGAATAAGTAACTCAAAGCCACATGTCATCACCACATTCATTTTGCCACATGTCATTTTCTCATAATTTTAAATTTCTTAAAAAACTAATTGGTTTAAAACATTTCTAACTCATTAATGATCGGTTTAATTATCATTCAATTTTAAAATTAATTGTTATCATTCAATTTCAAAATTAATTGTTTATAATATCATATTATTTTTAATGTGTAGAATGATTTGGGAGACAATAGAGAGACAATTGACGTCATAATATTTTGAAGAACGATTCCAATCATAATAGTGAATTTGATTTTAGTACCGGTGACATTCTCATAATCAATTATATTTATCAAAATACAAAGTCGTAATAGTAAAAATCAAAAACAAGATGTCACGATACACAAACAAATTTTTTATGTAAAATTATTAACGTTTAGATATTCTTAATTAATAAATTTTTTGTATCATCCCGTGTAATACACGGGTTTCACAACTTATATATATATATATATATATATATATATATATATATATATATATATATATATATATATATATATATATATATATATATATATATATATATATATATATATATATATATATATATATATATATATATATATATATGGAGAGGTTCAATAGAGAACCAGTAAAATGTAGAGAACTAGAGAACCGTTTTGGACCAATCATTTTATAAGGGTATATTAGTAATTATGTATTTTGGTTTAAATTATAATAGAATAAATTAATTGTTAATTCCCTAAAATCCAGGGATTTGATTAATAGTTACGTAAAAAAAGTAATTATTTTTTTCCCTTTTTTTAATTACCAAAAATTGATAAAATTATCATTTAATATAATTCTTTTCTCAAGAAACCTTTTTTGTTTTTTTATAAATTAAAGTATCAATGATATTGAAAATTTTATTATTTTATCAGAATATTTGTAATAATGTATGAATAGACGCATTTTGTATTCATATATCAATATTTGTATTCATATATCAATATGGTTGTAATCATAAATGAATAAAGCACAAATTGAAATCAGCAGGTAAGGAACGACCCCTAAGGTGGACTTAAGGCTTCTTTGACTCCAAGTTTCGGATTTCAGCAACATCTTTTGGTATTTCTTATGTTTTCACTTTAATTTCATTGTTAGTTTAGTTTATTTAGCTTTTAGCTTAGTGTTTCTAGATTGTTTCAACCAGTAGAAGTAGGTTAAAGTTGTTAATTTTGATTTTCAGTACACTGGCCCTTCTGGTTTTAGTTTTAATACAAGTAATCATTCAGTTTATGGTTTTATTGCACTTTTCGGTATTTATTGTGTTTGAATGCTTGTTGAATGCAATTGGTTTGTGTGTTTACTTCTAGATTCTGAGATTTGTTTCTGATTTAAGTAAGTAATCTTAGGTTAGAACTTGGTTTGGTTTAGCTTAGTTTATGTTTGAATTGGATTTTGGTGCTTGATTTGGAATTGTCTTTTTAGTGTGTTTTTGGGAAAGTAGAGTTGGTTCCTCTGGCTGTAGTGTGACAGTATAGTTGGTAAGCTATCATCTTGTCTTGACCACCAAACTCCCGTGGATCGACCCTTGCTACAACTATACTAGTGTGTGTGAGGTTTATTTTCTTATTTTTGACCGCATAACGACCCCTGCGTTGTCAAATTTTGGCGCCGTTGTCGGGGAGTTGCGAGCTTAGTTAGTAATTTCATTTTGGTTTTGGCGGGCGTTTTGCACTAGTGCATGCGTACCCGTCGGGGTGGGCATACATCACCCTTGCTTTTTGACTCTAAAATCGAGCGAATCGCGCACAATAACCATGTGCGTAGGCGTTTAGTAAATATGAGTCCTAGTAATGTCACAATAGAAGATGTTACCAATGAGCCCTTGGGCGAGGTAACGGGGGGAGCACCAATTATACCCCCAATTTCTGAATTTCATGTGGGAAGCACAAGTGCTAGTGGTGGTGCGGTTTCAGCCCCCGTATCGGTACCATCATGCACTCAACCTGTAGTTCAACCTTTAAACCAACCTATTACCAACCCATTTAGACATCCCGTGTCGGCTGCAATGGCCTGGGGAGCACCGACCCATGATGGCAACCCATTACCGCGACCGCAGATACCCATTTCCCAACCACAACTTCCACAACCATTACCATCACAATACCAGTAACCCATTTTTAAACCACAACCCGTTATTCAACCTATACCACCACAAACCCAAACCCAACCACCTCAAATACAACCTCAGCAGCCACAGTACCAGTACCAAGAGGCCGACCCAGTTTATGACGAGGATGACGAGGGATGGATGCCCTATTATCCAGCCCAGCCACAACAACAATGGAACCAAGGTCGGGGACCTCCAATGAGATTTCAACAACCACAACAACAACAAGGGCAGCAGTACTACAACAATGAGCATCATAATGGTAACTTTGTTCCACCTTTATATTTTGCTCAACCGAAAGGGAAATCGGTTGCATCACACTTCCAACCCAGGGAGTATGATGATGCCTCGCCCATATATTTCCCTGAGAATGTTGAAAATCAAGTAGAAATTAGGCCGCATCTTCTAGGCATATTACCTAAATTTAGGGGCTACAAACAAGATGATCCTTATAATCACCTGTACGATATTCTAGCTATAGCCAACGCGAACACCCTTAGAAATACAAATAGGAATACTTTTAGGTTAAGACTGTTTCCCTTTACTTTAAAGGACAAAGCCAAATATTGGTTTACTTCACTCCAACCTAATAGTATTACTACTTGGGAGCAAATGAAAGTAAAAATTTTGCATGAATTCTATCCGGCTAGCAAGACCACGGAGATCAGGCGAGCCATTCAGGACTTCCAAAAGAAGCCAGGGCAAGCATTCCATGATGCTTTTGACAGATTAAAGGAGCTTCTGAGATCTTGCCCACATCATGAGGTGTCGCGGTGGCAGCCGGTGAGATATTCTTCGATGGGGTAGACTTAACAAACTAGGCCATGCTCAATGCATCATCCAGTGGTACAATAATGATGCAGGAACCGGATGATGCCTGGCGATTCTTGGAGCAACTCAGCAATGGATCAAAAGAAAATTTCTCTGCTAGGAAGCCTGTGAGTACAGCCGCAGCAGTAGGTGCAGATGCTGACTGGAAGAAGGAAGTGAAGAAGGAGATTGGTGAGTTAAATAGAAAATTCAATAGGTTGATGTCTACCTTGCAGAATGGACCACAGAATCAGCAACAGGGCAATCAACAAGGACAAAGGACGCAAAAAGTTAATCAAGTTCACGGCCAAGGTCAAGGACAGTATAATAATGGACAATCTTACAGGCCTTACAACCAAGGAACTCAAAATTTCAACAACCAATTCTATAACAACAGACAGAACAACTACCAAGGACAACCCTCCAATCAATCTAGACAATTTCAGCTTGGGAATAATAGTGGTCCTAGTGGGAGTAATAACAGCAATAGGGGACTGACCAATGCTAGTAACCATGCCCCGGAAAGCCAGGAAAGCATGATTGCCAAAATGTATGAGCTTGTGAATGCTAGTCAGCAGCAAACCAAAGCAAATGCCAAATCCATTGCCAATATGCAAAGACAAATAGCTCATATGGCTGAGGATCAAAGGAAAAGAGACAGTGGCAAATTACCAAGCAATACAGAAATAAACCCAAACCACACACAAAGGATAGGAAAAGAGCATGTGAATGCTGTTGAGACTGAGTGGAGAAAGGTCACTGAGGAGGATCTGGTGGAAAAGGAAGGTGTAAGTAAGATTGAAGAGAGTAAGGAAAAGAGTGAGGAAAGTAATCAAGTTAAGGAGGACAAGGAAGTCCAGAAGGATGAGCGACCAGTTGTAGCTGGTGTTAAGCAGAAAAAGAAGGATAAGAGGGTGAAAAAGAAGCAGGAGGTGCCTAGCATGCCAAGTGGCCCATCAATCAACCAGCCTCTATGGGACGAACTGAAGAATGCGCCAGAGGATATGAAGATTCTGTAGGAGATGTGTAAAAAGAATAAGGCACCAACACCGGACATGGTAAGATTGACTGTCAAGGCAAGCGAGGCTTTGTTGGGGACATTTCCTAAGAAAGAAAGGGACCCTGGGTCACCGTTGATCACTATCATGGTAGGTGATGTTATCATTAGGAACATCTTGCTGGATCTAGGAGCAACTGTTAATGTGTTGCCAGGACACCTTTATGATAAGTATAAGAATAAGGAACTGGAACCTGCAAAAACGGTGTTACAGTTGGCGGATCAATCAACAAAGGTTTCTCGGGGCAAGCTAACAAACGTGATAGTCAAGGTCGGTGACTTCTTTTATCCCATAGATTTTCTGGTGATGGAGTATGAAAGTTTAGAAGATGCACCTGCATTAATTTTGGGACGTCCATTTTTAGCCACGGCTGGGGCTGTAATGGATTGTAAGACTAGAGACCTGGACATCTCTTTCGGAACAAGGATACGTAGGCTGAACATGTTTGGGTGCCCGATATCGTTGCCACCGGGGTATGACAACAAGTACTTGAATAACAGACCACTTATGGCACCAAAGGAAAAGGATAAAGGCAGGAATCAGGTTCAAGGAAATGGAATTGAAGAAGAAGAAATAGTGTGGGAAGCAAAAAGACATCCATTGTCAACAATGGACAAGATACAGCTTTTAGATATGCTCGAAATGATGGAGTTGAAGCACCAGAAATATGAGAAGGACACACGGTGCAGGGAGGCGAAAGTCTTCCAGATTCTGGATGCTCAACAACAATGGATCAGTCAAGTGAGCGATCGAATGACACAACTTACCACATTGCTAGCAACATTGGTCTATGACTTTGCACCTAAGATGAAAAGGATGATGCCACCAGAAGAAAGATAGGAATAAGGAGCAGAACGTCTGGCTAAAGACGTTAAACTTAGCGTTTGTCGGGAGGCAACCCATCTGTAAATAGGTTAGGTACAGTGTTTTTAGAGTTAATTAGGAAATATCATCATAATCATTGTATTAGTGATACGAGGTAAGTGTGGGATCAAACGAAGAACTTTGGAGAATTTAGAAGGCACGATGTGGGAATGATTAAGGCGTGATGCGGGATCGCAAGTTAACCCGATGCACAGGGGTTGATTTGGGGACACGCGCGACGCGGATCACATCCAGGCACGTCGCGGAATTTGATCGGACAGAAAACCACCTTATAAGGTACATTCTTAATCGCACACACACACACAAACCACGCAGCACAGAGACAGAGCACCCCCCCTTATCACTCGATTTTTATCGTTTTTCTTGCGTTCTAGTGTTCTACTACTACGGTATGTCTTATGGAACTTGTTATTTTAAGTTATTACATGCATTTGAATGGTGAATTTGATTGAAATAGCAAAAACTAGAAAACATAGAAAATCGGCAATGCTGACTCGTAGGGTGTTGTATTCGCAAAATCCACACCCTAGGGAGGCTAGTCGGTAGTTAGGGTACCTTGTAGTAGCGTTGGATTGAGTTTAACAGGTGAAATCATGGATTTTTGGGGATTTTTTTCGTATCAGACATACGGCTCGACGCGCCAAGTTCTTGAGTCGCGTCGCGCGTGTCTGTGCGAGGTGAAGGACTGATTTTGCAAAATATTTTGTGCATGACTTTTGTGCAGATGGCATACAGGGAGGATCACTTATTTCTCCAGTTCCCCCAGATGTTAGATGAGACTCCGCAGTACGAGGCTCGATACGATGAGCTTAGTTCTTGATCGGTCCTTTGCGCCATTCAGTTGGATCGGGCGATTCTGACCCAGGCAGGGCTCTGGGCCTAGCTTGAACCCTTCATTCACCGCACATAGACTGACGGATATCATACATTTACTTTCCATGGTTGGGACAGGCTCATGGCCAATGAGGAGGATGTGGTATACAAGGAGCTCGTTCTAGAGTTCCTTTCAACTTGCCGATACATACCGGCATCACATGAGCCGCGAGCCCAGATGGTCCGATTTAGACTGGGAGGAGAGAGTAGGGAGTGCAACCTCCGCGAGTTTGGCAGACACGTCGGGATATACACTAAGACGGAGCTACGGAGCCATCATTTTGCACCTTTTCAGCGTGCTTGCATCATGGGACAGCCTTAGCGGGAGGCTAACATGGTTATCTGGGCAGCGATGTCCAATGATCTGTTCGAGGCCGGGTCGGCCAAGGAGAGCCAGCTCCACGACCCACTACATCGTTTGATGCACCGTATCATATCTACTTCTGTCATGCAGAAGAAGGAATGTGAGAAGGTGTCTGGGGAGGACATGGCTTTCATGTGGGTGCTCTCCGATCCTACCAGATTTCTCCACCTGCCATACACACTGCGGTTTCTCTGACGACCCGGGAAGCAGGCATATTCGACAGCAGTCCCATGACCAGCGGACATTACATTACCCTCCTGGCCCGACCCTACGACCTTTTGACAGCTGAGATCATGGCGACTCTGACAGTGACACCACCCTCACGGACATCGGTCCGTTACTTTTAGACCATGAGGCTTATTCACCAGCCACGCGCGGGTGTTATTTTGAGGATGCTGACGGAGGCACCACAGGGTCCCCAGGCAGTGGAGGAGTAGGGGAGACGACAGAGACGTAGGATGGAGCCACCAGCTGACCCACCAGTTCAGCCCCAGCCACCACCGCAGTTAGCAGACGTGCTGACTGCTGTACGGGATTTGAGGGAGAGGATGGAGTTTGTGGAGGAGCAGCAGGCTTGGATTGGGGATGCATTACTTACACAGCTTACTCTGTCTGGACATCAGCCGTGACCCTTCCCCACCAGAGCCCATGATGATGAGGCGAGTCCATCTGGGACCCTCCACGATGATGACTGATGTATTTTTATCTTTCTATCTTTTTAAGACATTGTATATGACTTATGACTATCTTTTGCTTTAGTTTTTATCGTTTATATGCTTTGTTTATCTTTTGCACTTAATTTGTTTGTGAGTGTTTGCATATGAATACCAAATGGGAGTCTATGGAGGAGTTGTTTCAAGCAAGTATGGGGTCATTGTACCCCTACACTTGCTATTTCACCGGCATGTTTACTATTGTGCCACAACTCCTGAAATTCTGAATCGTGAGCAGTTCATATTTTTGTATCATGTGACAATTGAGTTCCATCAAGCAGTCAACCTTCTAAAAGGGGTAACTCTTTCTCGTTTATTCTGAAATAATTTTTTGTACAGCGGGGACGTTGTACGGTTTTTAAGTGTGGGGTGTGGACGGTCGAAAGAGTGCTTTTGAAATTTTTGCGGGAAATGATCAATTTTTAAAATTTTTAGCAATTTTTCAAATTTTAATAGATTGTAATTTTGAGACGAATATTTTTGAATGTTAGCATTGGTATTTTTCAAGAAATACTATTTAGTTGTTATCATGCTATCTGTTTAGTCAAATAAGTTGAGTTTTAGGAGTTAGAAGATTGGAATATTTTAGGATTGGAATTTAGGAAGGAACTATCAATCAGTGGCCTTTGTTATTCGAGCCGGTAGGTCTAAAATGGGTGGCCTCGAAGAGGCACTTATGCACGTTACCACCTAAGATCATCTGGACTGGGATGGCATTTCCGAAAGCTGGTTACACGGACAACAACAAAAGTCATGGATAGTTCTTTAACGGCCTTTAGAATCTGAATGAGTACGTACACTTCTTTGTGGACAGAAAATTTGTAATCAAGGGTTCTGTAGAAAGTCGTGAATTCCAAATGATATTCTGGTTATGTTTGCAAAACTGTTTCAATCTAACTCTGGGGACAATAAGCTTTGAAATTAAACACGTTAAAAAATGTTTGAGTCTTAGTTAAAATCTGTTAAAAACTCTCTTGCTTAGGGACAAGCAAGGCACAAGTGTGGGGTGTTTGACAAGGCCTAGTAATATCAAGTATTTTAGTCGTTGTTAGGACCTATTCTTGGTGAAATTATATCATATATGTATTGGTATTTCTCACTTTTTGTACTAGTGCTTGTATGCAAGAAATGTTATAAACAGGGACTAAAAGCGGACAATTGGAAGAAGTTTTGAGGATAAGGCCAAATTAGTCGAATGAACACGCGCGCCGCGGGAAAGGATGTATGCGCGTCGCGCCACGTCAAAGATGAGGCGGTAAAGAGAAATTCAAATAGCGAAAAAACGGGGATAAGGCAATACGTACGACGCGGCTTGAGGCTTTGCGCGCCGCGGATTCTTAATTTTCACAAGTATAAATATATGTCATTAGGTCGAAATCCGCAGGCAAACAATGTCCCCTAAGGTGAACTTAAGGCTTCTTTGACTCCAAGTTTCGGATTTCAGCAACATCTTTTGGTATTTCTTATGTTTTCACTTTAATTTCATTATTAGTTTAGTTTATTTAGCTTTTAATTTAGTGTTTCTGGATTGTTTCAACCAGTAGCAGTAGGTTAAAGTTGTTAATTTCGATTTTCAGTATATTAGACATTCTGGTTTTAGTTTTAATACAAGTAATCATTCAGTTTATGATTTTATTGCACTTTTCGGTATTTATTGTGTTTGAATGCTTGTTGAATGCAATTGGTTTGTGTGTTTACTTCTGGATTTTGAGCTTTGTTTTTGATTTCAGTAAGTAATCTTAGGTTAGAACTTGGTTTGATTTAGCTTAGTTTATGTTTGAATTGGATTTTGGTGCTTGTTTTGGAATTGTCTTTTTAGTGTGTTTTTGGGAAAGTAGAGTTAGTCCATCTGGCTGTAGCGTGACACTACAGTTGGTAAGCTATCGTCATGTCTTGACCACCAAATTCCCGTGGATCGACCGTTGCTACCGCTATACTAGTGTATGTGAGGTTTATTTTCTTATTTTTGACCGCATAACAACCCCTGCATTGTCATGGTCGTTATTATTGTTTCTACCATCAAATGCGAAAACAAAGAGGGGGAACCTATGATCATTGTTAGGTTGGATTCAAACCTACAAAATCAGGTTCAATGATATTAAAAAAACAATTCACATACTATAATGTTGTGTATGTATATTCACTGATGATAAAAGTTGATTATAATGGTGTTCTAATAATTTATGAAACCGTTGTAATAATCATAGATGATTATAACCGGCGTTCTAATCATTTATGCAACAATAGTTATAATCATAAATAAATACACCTCTAATTCTTTGGATAATTAGAAAAAGTCATTCACTAATGAAAACCCATGGCTAATGAATGCAAAATAAAAAATTCCGTATTCATAACAGAATTGTAACAAGAAAAAAATCAATAATTAATATGATAGACACGTAATCAAGTTAACAAGTAAAACATTTAAGAAAAAATGACGAAAAAACTAAATCAAAAGTTGACCGATTAATTTTCTGAAGAAAAAACATGAAATACCCACAAGGGACAAATATAAAACTTGAATAGTTACTAACAAATGATTTAACCCCTTTTATAAAAAAAAAATACGTCTTTAAAATCATATATGCTAAAATGTGTGTGTAATTCTATTTTCAAGCCACTTACCTAACCTAAAACTTGCCACGGTCACTTTCATGACCTCAACACGTGTCTTGAAACTATAAACCCTTCGATGTAAGCTTTGAAAATTAAAAATCAAATCCCAAAAAAAGAGAGATATAATACGCTTGATGTCACAATCAACTTTTGTGTACAAGTGATTTATTAATGGGAAGTGATATTTCCAGTTATGAAAATTGATTCATCCACTTAAATGTATGATTTATTGAGTTATACGATAGCTTCAATTGTATTATACATCATGTGGAAGAATCAATTTTTCAGGTGGAAATATCACTTCCTTTTATTAATTGGTATTCAAGTATAAACTGCACATATACATTTGATGTCATACCAGCAAAAAAAGTCAACAAAACCTCTCAACACCAACATCCATTGATACGTGATACAGCCCTTCTCGGTGACTTCTCTTTTTTTTCCTCTACATCGGTAGATAGTAAACCAGGTGGCATGTTCAAGACGGTGGTGGAATGGTGCCGATGGAATTTCTATTGTTGGACGATGTCAAAAGGAAGAAAAAAGGAGAGACGGAAATCAATATTAGGGTTTAATATTGAAGACGTGATATAGAGAGATAAGAGAAAGGGGAAGATTTTAGGAGTTGATAAATATAATCTAAGATGTAGTGACCATAATACCCTTATTCTATTATTAAATTAAATTAATTGAATTTAAATTATTAATAATTATATAATTATCATCTTAATTATAATCATAGATTTTAAAAAAATGGATGGATGAGATCGGTTCTTCCGTTTTCTACCTTTTACTATATGCATATATATATATATATATATATATATATATATATATATATATATATATATATATATATATATGTATGTATGTATGTATGTATGTATGTATGTATGTATGTATGTATGTATGTATGTATGTATGTATGTATGTATAGGGATAGATTCAACATAGAACCAAATCATATTGGCTAACCATAGAATCACGTGAAAATTGTCTATTTTCATTTATAAACATATGTAATTTTCATGTTCAAAGATAAACATGTGCAATTTTTACGTGGTTCTATGGTTAGTCAATATAATTTGATTCTATATTGAACATATCATATATATATATATATATATATATATATATATATATATATATATATATATATATATATATATATATATATATATATATATATATAAAAGATCGAATATGAACTCTACAAATGGTAGGAACCGCAATCACAAATTTTAGGCGTATATTTATGAAATCAGATAGTTTAAATTTAATGTGAAATAAATTATTAAATCCTAAAGTTTAGGGTTATTTGTAATAAGTATTGAAAATTAGGATGAAAGCGTGAAATTCGGAGGGGCATATCAATAATTTAAGTACACCCCGACTGACAAATGTCTCAATCTAGTTAGTGTTTTTTATTTTATCCTGAATTTATTATTACGACATAACTTTTTTTTCTTTGAGAAACAAGAAAAAATTCAAAATTCTTAAAATTTAATTATCTACAAATTGATCACAATAAAGTAAACTTCAGAAAATATGTATTTTTTTTAAAAAAACCTAGATAAAAGATTTTTTTCTCAAAAATCATAAAAATTTAAAGGATATGTTTTTACTCAACATGATCTAAAATATTATGATCTAAAATGTTATAATCCAAAAATATAAAGAAAAAGCTGAAAATAGATTAAAAAACATTGAAAAAAATAAAAAAATATGTATAACTTTACTAAAAGAAGAAATAAAATCTAAAAAATGAAAAATATAACAAGAAAACCATCTAACTTACATTACATTGACGTCATTGTACGTGATTGCATCACGTCGTAGGATGACGTTTGACTTTGTTACCCTTAACGAAACGGTTGATTGAAAATTGTTCTTGCGAGTCTTATCATTTTTGGGTCCTACCGGATCCGAATATATATATATATATATATATATATATATATATATATATATATATATATATATATATATATATATATATATATATATAT
This sequence comes from Cichorium intybus, assembly GCA_023525715.1. Classification (NCBI taxonomy): domain Eukaryota; kingdom Viridiplantae; phylum Streptophyta; class Magnoliopsida; order Asterales; family Asteraceae; genus Cichorium; species Cichorium intybus. The sequence goes on from CM042015.1 coordinate 33,781,635, forward strand.
ATATATATACTAATAAAGGAGGCATCTTAATGCCACTTGGCACTATTTTAAGGCCATTCTACCACGTGTCAGTCAATAAATCAGCCAACAATTGGATAGCATAATTATAGGAGCTTGTGTTAATTCAGTCCCATAATTCTCGACTAACCGGTTCCTAATTTTTCTCCCCAGATTCTTTTCAAGATCCATCCCCTGTAACTTCAAAATCGATTACGGTGTTGATCTCCTTCTTCCACAATCATTTGTCTTCTCTTCGATCTTGCACCTCTTGGCTACTTACCCTTTCGATTACTGTGCCACTACCACAACCACCCTAGCCATCCTCACCTACCACCATCGATACCGTCACCCTTTATTACCGTATAAGAGATGATTCGGCAAAGTCGGGATCCAAGATTTCTATAGTTCTGGCACCGCTAGCAAGGATCAGCAATTTGATTTCATCTGGTAAAATTATGATCCTTTGATTTCTCAGTAATAAACTACTTGTGTTTTCGAAAAGTAAACTGAATTTATTGGGTTAATATAGATCCATGTATGTGTTTTTAACATGAAGTAAGACAAAAGCTCTTTGAACGATTTCACTGCTTCAAACATGTAGGTTCGATTTGATGATTTGATTATTTCATTTGTAGTTCTACTTCTGGATTTTCAGGTTCTCACATCTAATTCTGGTTTTTACCACTCAGATTTCCTTATAAAATCAAACTGCAAATGTATTTCAACCTGCACATTGCTTACATAATAACATACTTTTACATTTTCTTCATCTTTGTATTGAATATTGAAAGGGTTATTGACTAAAAACAGAGATTAAACATGGGTCTTGAAGATCTATTTTACCTTTCTATACCATTTTATGATATGGAAAAAATACAATTTTTACTTCTTTTCTTCTGTTTTTTCGTTAAAGGTGTTTATGTACAAAAACCTCTTCTTACTATTTTTAAAGAAATATGGGTTTTTCATCAAATTCATTCATGTACTTGTGTGTTTCTCATGCCTTGGATGAAATGTTACTAGATGAGTTGCAACTGTTTTTGCTACTGGAAACAATTTCTACATTTCAACTAGAGATGTACAAAAAAAAACCGGTTTGCCCATATAAAACAAATCCAATCCTAATCCGAAACCTGTCAAAACCGGTTTGTTGACCAAACCAGCCAAGCCAAACGGCTCCGGCAGTTTGTAATCGGTTTAACCTTCAAACTCCTAACCGGATTAGACCCTCAGTTCATAAACCGGTTTTACCCCGAAATCGGATCCGAAACCGCTACCTAAAGCTCTCGATAACCCTGAAATCGGATATGATCCCGGATTAAACTGATATGAAAACACAGTAAAAAAACCGGTCAAAACCGGATCGGATTCGCCTTGGATCGGATTGAAGCCTTTGTCTCCGAAATCGGATCCGGATCCTGGTCCGATCGGTTTAGCCAAATGTGCATCTCTAATTTGCACCCGCTTCACTTCAATGTTAACTATTTGTAGTGGAAGTCGACTTTACTCTTATCTTAGTCAAGTTCAAAAAATGTTTTGAACAAACTACAATTATGAATTGGAAGTGAAACTGAAATCCCTGTAAAGATCTTAGCTACCATGTTTTGATTATATGATATCAATGAAACTAAAAGTTATACTAAGATGATCCCATAAGCGTGAAGTATCATGTATTAATTTCTTGATGTTGCATTCTTATAGTCTTTTTTTGTGGGCCCTGTTAGTGATTGCTACATGTCCTTATTTAGGAGCAACAATAAGATTTTAAGTTATCCCGATTAGTGCTTTAATGTAATTTAATATATATCTTTTGTCAATACACATATCGAATGCAATGAAGTAATATGTTTATTTCTTAATTACTAGCTATGCATATGAATCTCCAACACCAAATACCATTGACCATCTCATAAATGAAAATAAAAATAAGGACGTCCAAAAGAAATTTATTCATATTTGTTGATTCTTGAAAAAGACCACTCTCACGCAATGTCAACACGTCTCGGATTTTAATTATTGTGTTTTTTTTTGGGTAAAGATGACAGTACCTCTGGTAAATTTTATTAATAAAAAGAATAAATACAATTTGAGGCTGGGGACTCCCCACCTAAGGAAAAACAAAAAATCCATTGGGTTAGGCCCCAAAGGACAACAAGGCTAAACTAGGAACCATAACATGAAATGGAACCAGAAAACATATAGGAAACATAAAGGATAACAACCTGCAAAAAAACAAACCAAACAAGCAGAGACATGTATAGAAGAAAAGAGAATAACAAAGAATTTAGGTGAGGGCCCATATCCTTTTAGCAAAATTAACATTTGTGCAAGGTTTCATAGATAGACTCAACAATCTACAACGGACATCATCCTTTACACAATTCACCACTGCATGATACGATCTTTTTTTATTTTTGAAAATCCGGAAATTTCTTTCTTGCCAAATGTGGTAAACAGTTCCAGCAAGCACAAGCTTTCGAATAATTGACCAAATAGTCTTACTCTTAAATATGGGGTTGAGAAGATTAATGATATCAGACCAGCTATCAGTGGGGGACGAGAGATTCATGACATGTTGAAGGTCATGCCAAACCATCGAAGGGAAAGAACATTCAAAGAAGAGATGGGTAAGGGAATCCGAACAATCCTCACAGAAGGCACATTTGAGATTGGAGTTATGGTCCCATATTTTGATTTTATCATGAGTCTTTAGACGATTTTTAAGAGCAACCCAGAGAATGAAAGCATGTCTAGGAATATTCTGGGAGAACCAAACCAGATGATACCAATCGACAGGCTGATCACAGGGGCGTATAGATTCCCAAACCGAACGGACCGAAAAAGGAGAGAGATTACCGTCACTAGATCTCCAAAGGAGTTTATCAGGAACAAATGGGGATAGAGAAGGAGGGTTATGAAAAAGAAGATTAGTATGGGAGTCCCTCCGGCATTGGGGGCGAACCCAAGATCCGTTGTAGATAAGGTCAGCCACCTTAGTATCAGGAGTGAAACCCGCAGCATGGATTTGACGAGCAGTCAAGAACTTAGAGAGGGGACCAGCAGGATGCCAGTTATCGAACCAAGCCGATGTAGAGCATCCATCACCAATCTGGGAAACAATATACTCTCTTATCTTACCTCGCATATCGAGCATGTTTCGCCATGCAAATCCTGAACCGCATTTTTTGGGGGCATCCTAAAAGTTACGGCCACATAGACGGTAAGAATGGATCCATTTGACCCATAGGGACTCCTTCTTAGAAAGGAGTCTCCATACGTGTGAATCCATAAGGGCAACATTCCAGACAGCGAGGCTACGAATACCAAGGCCTCCATGCTCCTTAGGGAGACAGACAGTCTTCCAAGAGACTTTAGCTTTACCACGTTTCAATTCACCATGGCACCAGAGAAAACCCCTCATGAGCTTCTCAATATCGTTAGAGATAGATTTAGGAAGAATAAAAACAGAAGCCCAATATATTTGCATAGAAGAAAGAACAGAGAGGATGAGCTGGAGACGACCAGCAAAGGAGAGAGACTTATTCTTCCAGTCATTAATCCTACATTTGACTTTATCAACAAGGCTTTTACAGTCCTTGTGGGCAAGACGGGTGGTGATAAGAGGGACGCCAAGGTATCGTACAGGAAAAGATCCCTCAGGAAACCTAACAATACGGTCAATGGCAGTCCTTGTCCTCTCACCAACATTGCAGTAGAAGGCTTCACTCTTCGCTACATTAGGATGGAGCCCAGAGACCCCAGAGAATTCAGCAAGAGAATCACAAATGATGCTTACCGAAGAGCTATCGCCATGACAGAAGAGGAGAAGATCATCGGCAAAGCAGAGATGAGTGATACTTTGCTCTTCGCATTGCCAGTGGAATTTAAAAGAATCAGACTCAGTGATTTTTCTCTTGATCATTAGGTTAAGCACCTCCATGACAAGAGTGAAGAAATAGGGAGAGAGGGGGTCACCCTGCCGAAGGCCTCTTTTACCATCGAAGAAACCGTGTGTATTACCATTGATACCCACAGAGTAAGCCGTAGTGGAAACACATGTCATGATCCATTCAATCATACGGACGGGGAAACCAAATCCAAACAAGATGGTGCGAAGAAAAGACCAGTCAACCGTGTCGTAAGCTTTTTGAATATCGACCTTAAAAGCACACCTTGGTGGACCACGATGTCGATGATAATCACGCATCAGCTCATGGACAAGAAGAACGTTATCGGAGATCAGACGACCAGGTATGAAAGCAGACTGGTTTTCATCAACCAGAGAAGATAGATGGTTCTTGATACGGTACGCAATAATCTTGCTGATACACTTGTAAACAACATTACAGCAAGCGATCGGCCGGAAATCAGTGACTTTGGATGGGGATTCAACCTTAGGGATGAGAGCTAGCACGGTGTTGTTAAAAGACTTAAGGAGTTTTCCAAAAGAAAATAACTCCTTAACCGCCAAACAGACATCTGGCCCCACAATATCCCAAGTAGACTTGAAGAACTTAGCCGAGAAACCATCAGGTCCAGGGGCTTTATCATTGCCCATCTGGAACAGGACATGCTTAACCTCCTCATTGGTAACAGGAGTAATCATGGCAGCAGACTGGATAGGGGAAAGCTTATTAGAGAAGAGGGAACAAGGGTCACGAATAGAAAGGGAGGGGTAGGCAGAACCCAAGAAAGTTTGAAAGTGGGCGACAAAGAGGTTGGGAAGGTCATTCCCTGAGATCCAGTTTCCGTGAGCATCCTGGATAGAATCGATACGATTGCGAGATAAACGGCTTCTAACCGACTTTTGGAAAAATCCAGAATTTTTATCTCCCTCACGAAGCCAGTCAACCTTAGCCTTTTGTTTCAGGAACCTCTCTTCATCCAGGGTAGCCTCGTTATAAGCTTCGAGATAATTGCATTGTTCTTCGCGGAGATCCTTATTAAAAGGGTCCCGATCCAGAGCAATCTGAATTCTATCAAGCTCAGTACGGAGGGAGATAACATTAGAGAATAGGTTGCCCTGGCTGCGTAAAAGGTGACGCATGGGAGCTTTAAGATTTTTAAGGTTTTGAAAAACCTTGTACATCCGATAGCCGGGGATATTAGGATTCCAAGAATCAGCAACTACCTGTTTGAAATCGTTCTTATAAGTCAGGAAATTAGGAAACTTGAACGGTTTAGGTTTGAACGTGGATCGATGGGGGGAGAGAGAGCACAGCAGGTGTATGGTCCGACGAACGGTAAGGGAGAAAATTGACAGAAGCAGAGGGAAAAGAAGCAACGAACTGCAGATTTCCCATAACACGGTCGATTTTCTTGAGAATTCCACCAGTACCATTTGGAGACTTGGTCCAGGTGTAAAAGAGACCTTTATAGTTAATGTCTTCCATCTCCACCCGATTCACACAGTCCCTGAAATCCTCCATGGCACGAGACATAATAGAGGTCCCGTGGGTGCTATCTTTCATGTCAAGAGCAACATTAAAATCACCCAACAGAATCCAAGGGGCATCTTTAACCACATTCTTATGGGCCGCAAGAGAAAGCCAAAGAGAGCGACGCAACATGTGATTATTATGAGCATAGATGAAGGAGCAGAAGAAGGATTTTTTAGAGGCAAGAATATTAACTTTGAAATGCATAACCTGATCATTTAAGTCGAGAAGCATCATATCAACAGCCAATGGGTCCCAAGCAACGACAATTCTAGTCCCCCGAGGGCAGAAAAGACCGCTGGACGACCAAGACCAGGAGCCAAAAGCACAACTACAGATATGATGAAGATTAGAGAAGGAAGCACGAGTCTCGACGGTAGCACATATTTGCAGATTTTGATCGCGTATAAGATCTCTCAAAGCTTTCTGATGAGAAGGCTTACAGAGACCGCGAGTATTCCAAGCAGCGATGTGCGTCATATGGAAACTGGGATGGGGGTGGAGTCCTTCTACTCGGACGTCGGAGCTATCATAGGGTGATCACTATGGGATGCCATGTCATCAACAATGAACTGGGCAGTCTCACCGTCATCAGAGTCGACCTCAATATGCTCATCGTCATTGGTGATGTAAACAGAATCCGGGTCAAAGTCATCAGGAATAGAGGGGGAGGGGTCATGTATACTTGGGAGGGGGTAAGAGGGATCGGGAAGATCCATAATGTCATTGGAACAAGACTCAAGAACAGAAAAGGCATTGAAGATAGGAGTGGAGCAGTTAGATTGTTTAGGAGGTTTGGAGGGAGATAAGTGTAGGATGGGTTTAGGGAATCCTATTGGACGGTCAGAATTCTTCTGGGTGATATTAAGAGATTTAAGAGCAGTGGGGGGCGGTGCTTGTTAGGAATTGGTCTAAACTCGAAAAGAGACTTATTATTATTATTTTTTATTTTTATTATAAGGGTTGTTTTTAGGAAAATCTTTTGCCATCATAACCTTTTGGGTATTTCTATTAGAATTACTTTGCGAAATATCATTATTATTATTTTCGTTTATTGAGCCTTGTTTCGAACAAATTTTATTTTTAGAGACGACCGTAAATCCATCATCAAGTTGCATAGGAGTAGTCACTTTCATATGATCAAGAGGAATTTTATCTTTGGGATTAGATTCATTAGTCTTAGCGATGACATGCATACAGTTGTTAGTTTCATGACCATAAACCATGCAATGAGAGCACACAGGGGGTTTCCATTCATATTCAATACTAAGAGTATGAGTAGAAAACTCAAAAGTATCTGGATCAGGAATACGAATAATCACTTTATCCACCCAAGAAGATTTAGTGGGGATCTCAAGAAGGACACGAGCATATACAGATTTGCCTGCGGCATATTTGCACATATTAGCCGTATAAGAGTCCATAGCTAGGGGCTTTCCAATTTTTGAAGCAATATGGCTAAGACCATCATCACTCCAAGCCTCATATGGAATATCATGGATTTTAATCCATAGAGGAAGTTTGTTGTGATTGTTTTTATGAATAGTTAGACCAGGACGCCATTTTTGCATTACAATCGGCACACCCCTAAAAGTCCAGGATCCATGGGTGATAACATGATGAAGACCATTGTCGTCACTAAATTTAAAAAGATAAACACCTTTTCCATTTAGAAGGACATCTTGAAGACCATGTATAGACCACATTTTGGAAGCTAGGTAATGGACATCCGAAAAATTCATTTTTTTTCCGACAAAATAACCACAAATAGTTCGCTTGAATGTTTCACATACTTTAGTAATGGCCGGTAAAGGAATATCAACGGGCACATCAATATCCTTACTTAAATTAGGAATAAAACGAAAGTTCTCATTGGTGTGTTTTTGTGATCCGCTAATGATGTTAGCGTGAGAGTTATTAAGTAAAGGTAATGGGCGTGTCCATGCATTATTGTCTTTATTTTTATTATGCTTATTTAAATTATCAAACTTAATATTTTTGTGATGTGGTATAGAATCAAAAGCACGTTCATGATTTTCATCTATGTTGTCAACAAGTTTGGGTTGAATTTGGGCATTTAAAGACATTTGGGCTTCTATAATAGAGGACATGAGCTGATTTCTTATATGGGCTGCAACATTTAAAGGAGATCCATGAATGGCTTTTAAATAGGCTGAATTTTTATCCTTATGTGTAGAGATAAGTGGGTTTGGGAGTGGGCCTAAGATAGAAGTGTAATGTCTATTGTTTGGCCGAAAATGAGAGGAAATATTCGGATGAAATTGTTTTGTAATTGGAAAAGGTGAGTCAACATGATCATGGTGTTCTTTATAGTGGGGAACAAAAGTGGAAGTTGGAAAAGGGGGGTCAACATGATCATGATGTTCTTTATAGTGGGGAACAAAAGTGGAAGTGTCATAAATAAAGCTATCATTTAGAGGGACAAAAGGATTACCCTTGTTATCTTTCACGTGATTATGCATAGATTTGATGAATTCATCCGTTTGCTGAATAGAGCCGTTATCTTCAGGATCATCTACAGGATATTCAACGGCCGGAGTAGCAGATCGTTCGACCGTTTGTTGAGTATAGCCGTGTTTCTCTTGATCATCTACCGTAGCGTCAACTGTCGGAACACCAGCAGCCACCGTGAAGCTTTGTTTTTTGTATTCGTTTTCTGCAGATATCACGTAAACATCCTCATCGCAACCTCCATTCTCGTTACCCTCACATGAAGAACCGCCCACCACCATTTCCTCAACCAACTCATTTGTATTTCGATCACATTCCATTCTACCATGATATTTGTTCTCACGTTGTGAAGAAGAAACCCGAACAAAACCTGCTTCACATTCTTTTCCACCGCCTCCATTGTTTTTTAAGATACACTCGGTTTCTTCCGCTGATTTATCCTCCTCCACCGTACCTTCAATCTTGTCGCACCATGTGTTTGGTTCCTTGTATCCCTTGATCCCAGGAGCAACAGTAGAAGGCCGATCATCCTCTTCATTGACATTTTTCTCGAGGAAAGAAGACGGTCTTGAGACTATATTAGGGGGGTTCCTTCTTCTAAAGAGAGTTTCATTCTTGCCTTTATTTATTCGCTCATTTGTCGCATCAAGCAAAGAAGATGAAAAATTCTTGAACAAAGATCCTTTGTGATTGCGTGAAAGTCTTTGTAACATTTTTCCATTCCGATATCCCGAATTTATGAAATGAACTTCAGATATATTATTTTTTTGGGCAATAAACTTAATATGTTTATTGTTTTGCAATACCACAGCTTCATCTTCGTTTGTATGATCATTTTGAATAATTTTTTGTGGCTGATCTTCATCAGAACTGAAGATTGTATCCGTAACTTGGGCTTTTTCAGTAGATAAATGTTGTGATTGAATTTGTTGATCCATCATAACACCATCATTTGATAGTAGGATTGAATCACATTTGGTATAATCCCCGTCCATGGATTAATCCAACCAAAAAACCAAAAAAGCACAAGTAGATCTAGAGAGAAAAAAATGGAATATTTTAGAAAAAATAACTATTGAAAAAATTATTGTGTTTTAAATTGTAAGAAATTGTACCTCATTCCTCCGAAGTGCAAAATGTTCATTTACATAATTTCAACACTAGAGAGGATCATGTAACATTTATAAAATCAGTACTTATAAATTTAGATGAATGTCGAATGTAAAATTGCAATTAGGACTCATTTGCTTACTTTCATATTTTATAAATTCTTACTATTGATTTTAAAAAAGGGACTTCATATAAAGTTGTTATTGGCAAATTTTATAACTATAAAAATACTCAAATGAAAGTCTGTAAATTGTAAATTGTAAATCGAGTTTGCCTCTTTTTTTTTATCGAAAAAGGCTTTCTCCGTTTAGTTTTTACGTATAATTGTTGTTGTGGTATTTAGTATATCAAATTATATGATTAAATATAAATTTTTCCTTTTATTTTGGCAGTTTTGGTCCCTCCATATCAGTAAAATTTTAACTTGCTAAAATGTAAGTTAGCTTGATAAACCGGGTTAAAATATAAGGAGGTTGCTAAACCGGACTAAAAGTGGGTTAAAAAAATTTGTTTTTGGTAGTTTTAGTTTGTGAATGTACTTATAAAATTAAGGAATAATAGAAATATGTGTTGTTTTAAAGTAAATGCAAATCATATGAAACTAAGTTGCTATTAGTTTCATCTAACTCGACACTTTGTTGATTATAAATGCAAGATATAGCAATGTACCTTATTGCTTTGTGAGAAATTTTATGCTTCCCATAATACCCCTGCTCCCGAATACCTTGGCCATAATGCACCTGTTTAAGATTTTTTGGCTTCTTTGCAGGTTTTTAAAATAAATATATTTTATGAGGGGAGATGATGTATTTCCTTAAGAAAATTTACGCTATTCATGATATTTTTAATCATATAACATACTTTTCTATGTTTGTAAGGTCAATGTTTTGATGTTTATAAACATTAAAAACATCTAAAAGGAAAAAAAAGCTTAATATATGATAAGTTTAAATGTTTATTCATTTAAAATAAATCTAGAATCAATGTCTCTTTTTGACTTGATATGGACTGAATAACTTAATAAGCTAAAAAACATGACATATTGTATTAAAACACCAACTCTTTGACGCCTTCTGACAAAAAGATTCCGTTCAAACTCAAAAGAATACAATTTCCATTGGTTGTTTGGGAAGCTATGACGATAAACAAAAGTCAAGGACAATTTTCGCTGTAGATCTTGATATTATTTGTCATTAGTTTTTACGTCAAATTTATATATATATATATATATATATATATATATATATATATATATATATATATATATATATATATATATATATATATATATATTAAATTAAATTATTTAAAAATATTTTTTTACTTATTATATAAAATTATATATATATATATATATATATATATATATATATATATATATATATATATATATATATATTAAAACCAACAATTATTGTGTGATTTTAAGAACAAATATGGTGCATTGGATTAAGATATTCAATTGATAAAATTAAAATGACATGATTGTAATTTCAACAAAGAATTTTATTGATTCAAATTTGAAAACATTCTCAGGGTATTATGAACTTTTTGCATAACTGGATTTTAGAAAACTGATTATTCAAATATGTTAATCTAGGAAGAGTATAATTAAGAGTCAAACAACCTAAAGTTTTTAAGGTAGGTGTCACACCCCCAAACCTTAATGATGGAAACGTTCGAGGGTGGATGACTTCATGAACAATATCATAACAAATTGAATTATAGTGATTCCAAGCAACACAACCATCATAAATAATTGTAAAGGTTACATAGTTCAATGTATCATGTTTCGATTACAATTATAAATGATAACAAAAATATGCAAAATGACGTCGTAACGTCCCTTCAACCAAGCTTGTGGTTTACCCTTTTAGTTTCCTGAGAATACAAGTAGTTGAAAAAGTCTCAACAATTAAGTTGGTGAGTTCATAAGATTTAGCGTAAGAAAAGTCCTTTGTTTAAAAAACAATAATGTTGAAAACCAAGAAAATCCAATATTTTCTTATAAAAGTGCCCAAGTCTTAAACGTCAGAGATTAAAATGTATAACATAGTTCGTATTTTTAAAACCCGTTAAAATGTATATTTCCACGTAAACTTATATAAATGTATAAAGTTGATTATTTTCCCATGTGAGACACCCTATAACCATGCTGTGACTAGTTGGCCTGCTGCGACGTTCTTCAGGCGTCGGAATGTTAGACATTTGACACCTCAGACCTGCCGGTCTAGCTGTAGCTAACAGCTCTGGTGCGGGGTTGTCAATCCCATATAGATCTATACTCAAATATCACGCTCTCTTACCGAGACTCTGGTTATAAATTCAGGACTTATAGTAGGTACTTATAAAAGTACTGTGAAGATCCATCTCACAAAAATGTATGTATTCAATCAACTTGTTTACGTAATATTTGTATATGAAAACTCTTGTAATTATCCATTATCATTTTTCCCATGATAATATAGTAATATATAGTAATTATATAATTTTATATAATTATTTCGTCTTGTTCAAAATGTCATAATAACCTTGTGTTCATAAACTATTCCTATAATAGTCTATTTTTAGTATACCGTTGTGATAATCATATTTTTACGTATAATAACGAAATAACTTATTCAAATGATTATAAATATCATCTTTAAGGTATTTCCCACAAAAATGGTGTAATAAATTGGTTATAACCATTTTTGCTAGAAAGTAGTATTTCCGGTTACAAAAACGTAGTTTTTTCTAGTTTTCGTTTTATGACGTTTATATCAAAGATCTAGTATTTTTATACCTTTATTTATAGTTTTGTAACTTTTACACAAACATAATATGTCACAATGTTTATAATACATAGATCTAGCCATATTTCATGTTTTTTACACAACAACTATATTTATAAACTTGTGTAAATCGTTATTTATAACATATAAACACATATAATCTTGTGTAAATCATCATTTTTAACATATGAACTTGTATTCTCCCCCAAAATGTTTAGAAAAGATGAAAATGAGAGGTATGAACTCACCCTTGAAGCGTGCTTTACTTAAAAATAAGGTTGATCTTGCGGGATTTACGGTAGGAAGCAAGATCTAGGCTTCGTAGCTCGAAGGACCCTTGGACAAAACTATTACCCAATGGTTTTATGTAAATGTTAGTGTGTGTAAATGGAATAAAACTTGTATAATTGTGTTTAAAATCACTAGATGAAGTAGCTTACCAAGAATGAGATGATTTACTCTTGAAATGGTGTAAGATGGTGGTGGTTTGTGGTGTTTTGAAGTGGGGATGGTTTGAAAGGGGTGGTGGTGGTGGAATGTTTGAGCCGAGAGAAAGAGTGAAAGGGAGTTGGAAGAAAAAAGGTTGACAATTGTTTTCAAATGTGGTGTAAAGTTAGGTATTATTAGGATTTAATTAGATTTTAAATTAAATAAATTAGTCATAGGCTTTAAAGCTAGGATTTAACTCTTGTACTTTGGAGATTGCATGGGGAAAGGGAGGAGATCAGCCGATGGGTAAGGGGGGGGGGGGTGTATTACGTTTTATAAATAATGCCAAATTAGTTTATAAAAGTGAGTATTTTTATAAAATACGTAAAACGTTTGGCGTATTTTTATATGTTTTTGGAGGAATGTTCTTATAAATAAATATTAGGTATAAAAACATTGATAAACATTTATTTAGATTGACTCGTAACTCGTTAGATGACGGTATACGCGCTTAAGCGCAGTATTCTTCCGAATACGCGATTTTTAGCATTTTATCGAAAATTGTATTTGGCTTTGAAATAAAATACTAGATAGTATTACGTTTCATAATATATGATTTGTTATTCCATATTTGATGTTTAAGGCACCACATTTTGTATTTTGAGTCCAAACCCTGTGTACATTTATCTGTTCACAGCGGTTTAATTGTTGTAACTTTCACATACGAACTCCGTTTTCGACGTTCTATATATCCACAGGTTCGTATTTACGAGTAGATTGTTTTATGAATATTATTATTCTCGAAATAATAATTGTATGATTATCGAATTTTTACGCTACAGTAGTTTACTATCTGTATTTTCGACATTTAATCGATAATTGTTTTTAATTAGAATTTGTAATATTTAATTAATGGTTAATCAGAAATTAATTTAGAATTAATTTTGGGATTAATTAAAAGTACAGGGGCTGAATTATAATTGTTCAATAGTTGAGCAATGGATATATATATATATATATATATATATATATATATATATATATATATATATATATATATATATATATATATATATATATATATATATATATATATATATATATATATATATATATATGTGTGTGTTTAAACTATTTATGGTAATGATAAGGAAGTTGACTTGTATAATAAAAGGCTTATCATATCAAGAGTTCAAATATGGCAGCTATATGTCATATGACTTATCATTCTGACACTATAAATTGAGAGCCCCAGGCCCTCATAATTCACGCCTCATTCAAGGGCTTCATTTCATCTCTCTTTTGTTTCTTGCTTGCTTTGGTTCTGGGTGTGAGTCATTAGAGGCACGAGACTTGTGGTGCTTGCTTCCAAAAGATCAAAAGGTATGTATTCTTTATGAAATTTTTGAATATATCTTTAGTGTTCTTATTAATGTCTTAGTTATAGGTTCAATAGAGAAAACATAGATCCTTATAGGTTGCATGTGAACTTAAGAGTTTAAGTTTATTGTTTGCATATTTCCCATCAGTGGTATTAGAGTTATGATATGTTTTCTGTTGAATATCTATAATTGTTGAACTGTTATTAGGGTTTAATGTTCTTAAACCCTAGCCACCATAATGTCGACTTCTAGCTAGGGTTTTAGAAACCCTAGCCTCCACCCATTCTTTTCGAAAATGAGAATGCCTCCTTAGGGTTTTTCTATTTTTGGTAAATATGATTATTTAATAAATGGAAACCTTTGGCCTTGTTTTTGGAAAACTTAGTGGGCAATGAATAGGATTAAATTAATTGATTTAATTTCTTAATCCTATGTGATTTATTTAATTTAATTAATAGTTAATTAAAAGACATACATTAAATCAAATTTGGGCTTAATTTTAAATTGAATTAAATAGCTTAATTCAAAAAATTTAAAAGGATAAACCAAATATTTTAAATGTTTAAAATACACCTTATACATATTATTATTAAAAGTTTATATATATATATATATATATATATATATATATATATATATATATATATATATATATATATATATATATATATATATATATATATAAGATTAATTCAGTCAAATCGCTAGTATGCCTCATTCACGAAACTCGTCTATAAGGGGGTATAAGGAAACTGCCTATTAAATGGCGGTTGAATGGGTGTCCGCTCTCACCCGCCGCTTCTTTGATCAGTGGAGGGTCGTTAGCAGAACGGATTTGATAAGGCAAACCAAATCTCATTAAAAGTATAATGCTATTAGACAAAAGTACTAGAACTTTAATAAAATCCCAATCTAGTTACTTTAGGAAAATGTGAAAAGTATGCTAACCTATGAAGTTGCACATTACACTTTGTGAATCATTAGTGGAGCGTGTGTGGTTAACCAGCACACTAATAGGCATTCATAAAGGATAGTAACGGGTATCTCATAATTTATTATTGTTGATGGAGCGCGTGTGGTTTACCGGCACATCAATCGAGATGATAAATGACATTGAGGTTACCAAGCAATTTGCATGGTTATTCACATCTTATTTGTGATCCTCGGCATCCCAGTCACAAATAGAAGATCATAATCCGAGATTAAACATTTCATTGAACAGTTTCAATGAATCTCACAGATCTAGGAGTTTCATGGAGATTGAAATTGATAAAAGTATATCTACCTTAATGACCATTATGATGTGATTACGACATCCCTCTTCACACCATAGTTGGAAGATTTTGGGTCCTAGCCTTATTAAATAATAATTGGGTAGTTATTTAAAATGATTAAATCAAACTAATAGATTATGATTTTATAGATGTCTGAAGCCAGCGTGAACACTCCTTCTCCTCGTTCATCACCCATTTCTGAGAGCTTCAGAAAGTACCTATTGAATATGGATAAGCTGACTGGACTGAACTATGTAAAATGGCTTCACAAATGGAGAATGGTTCTTAGTTTTGTAGCAAGCCATATCTGATTGAGTGTCCGCTCCCTACCTACCGAAACATGGCATCACACAGCAGCTTCATGATGACCATGACTTCTTGATTGATGAGTCTGAAGAAGTTCGTAGCCTTATGTTGTTGACCATTGACCCCGCCATCCGCATGGATTTTGAATTCCCGGGGCCATATGAGTTAACACAGCTGGCTGAGGAAAAATTCCGAGAGCCGGTTGAAGAGGAACGAGCTAGGATCTTCAAAGAGCTTGGATTGTGCAAGCTAAAAGAAGGAAGTAGTGTCGGTCCGCATGTTCTCAAGATTGAGAGATACATGGATGAGCTGTGCAAACTTGGTCACCCTATTAATAAGGAGATGAGCGTCAACATCTTGCTCGCCTCTCTGACTAGCCGGTACGATCCGTTCATACAGATCTACTGTAAAGGGGACCAGCACAAGACCTTTATCGAAATGCATTCGATATTGACTCTATACGAGTCGTTCATGGAGATGCATAGTTCAGGAGTGAGTCTGGTTATGAAGTACATCAGGATACCGTCCAGACCGGTTCCTGAGATGTCTCAAACTGGGAATCCACAGGGTCAGATACATTCACAGAAAGATTGGAAGATGCTCCAAAGCCAAACCGTTTGGCAACTCAGGTATATCTAAAACTCAAAACTCCTGATCCTTAATTCCTTGATACAGGATGTGATTGTCACATTTTCTCTATATGCAGGGACTCAGTAGGATGCAGGACATTGACACATAGGAGCAGATTCAGATTGGATCACGAGCTCG
Organism: Cichorium intybus; assembly: GCA_023525715.1. Classification (NCBI taxonomy): domain Eukaryota; kingdom Viridiplantae; phylum Streptophyta; class Magnoliopsida; order Asterales; family Asteraceae; genus Cichorium; species Cichorium intybus. The sequence goes on from CM042015.1 coordinate 33,797,588, forward strand.
TGCAGTTTTGAAGTTTAGTTAGATATTTGATTTTGTTATTAGCTTATAGATGCATATGACACTGTTATCACATAATACATTGTTTGAGGATATTTTTGATTTAATAAAATGACAATTTTCTTTTAAAACATAGTTGTTTAAATTATCCTTGAAATGTTGTGTGAATGTGTTAATTGCATAAATAGTAATAACTTGAATGTTGAGCATCCAAAGTGTGTTGGATTTATAAACTGTGTTGTATGATTGTTAAAGTAAACTTTTATAAGAATCGCTTCAACCAAAGGTCCAGATGGACATGACTTTGGAATCATTTGACTTGGAGTCACATGATGAAGTGAGTTCTTGATAAAATTGTTTGTTGCAAGAAATGTATTACCCAAAGATCCAATGGATAGGACTTTAGAGTCAATTGACTTAGAGTCAAAAGATGAATGCATATCTTGAACGAATTAATAAAGTCATAGATATACATGGAGATGTAAAAGACATTGAGATTATGAGCAACGAACACATTAGTTATTGTGAATTGCTCAAATCTACGAATAAAACACAAATTAGTTATACTTCATAATATTTTCCAATCAGTATGACAAATATAACTTCGCTTATCAGAATAAACGATTGATTGAAACCTTGAACTGTTCAAGGACTTCAAAGGAAGTATAAGATCAACAAAAACCTGAGTGAAAACATAAACTAAGAAAAAGTTTCACAGTTCTTCCTCTTCCAAGAACATTAATAGTTATAATGTGTCTTAGGAAAAAAATCGAGCATTGGTCGAAATAGTTCGATGTATTATATACACTTCCAATTAGTTTTCAATAAATTAGATATTCAACCAGTCAGACAGTAAAACCATATTCCGACCACATCTTAGACTAAGTAGGTTGCACAGACACCGTCGGAAGTGTAAAGCAGGGTTCTCCCCTTACTTGTACATAGAGGGTCCAGGGTCATGTAGCGTTCGAAAGAACCTCATAATAAGTCTGAACCTGATCAGCTGTGTCATTTTCATTGTGTAATGCCCCAAATTCCAACATCGAGTATTTACAACATTTTAATAAAACTGTATAAATTTGACTTTACAAATACAGAACTTGATGTCCGGGAAGCGACAAGTATATATCTTCAAGATCGTTCCACGATCCAGCCGGGCGTTACTACACCTAATTCCTGCAAAACACCACAACGAAAACAACGTAAGTGATAACGCTTAGTGAATAACTCTACTGCAACAAGATAAATTCTATAACAAAACCTTAAAAACCAAACCACACTTAGAGGTTTCACCAATGGATTATCACCTGAAAATCCAACACCAATCCGATATATCATAATATCTAAATCACCATACGTGTAAGACACCATATTTATAAATTAGCACCGGTATTGAAAAAGTTCACCGAAGAATCTTGGGCTTTTCACCAACCCGAAGATCCACCATCACTCGGTTACACCGAGTTATCACCCATCTTGAATTACACAATATGATTGTATACAACCATTAAACACCATATAAAACACCAACGAGTATAACCACCTATAATTACACCGTTGATATTTAAGAACAACTACTAATAGAGTTTTACCTATGTTAACACATAGGGTCATTATATTGTTAATCACCAAGGTAAATACATACTAGCACCACCATATGATATATATATATATATATATATATATATATATATATATATATATATATATATATATATATATATATATATATATACACACACACACACACAAATATATAATCACACAAATAAACACACAACATAACACCGATCAAGTTGAGTGGAGTTACTCACCTCGGTATTCTGGGTTGGTTAGCTCCACTACTCGTATATATCGGTATCGTCTCAACTTCTCGGCTTCCATAAACCTACATTAGGTTTTCAACCACATTTATAAATCATATTTATATACCCTCTTGAAAACCTAAGTCATGAACTTGAAAGCCATAACTTCAATATCAACTTTCATAGCAATAATCCATTTTTTCCAAGAATTTCTCCCCTGTTCTTGATCAGTTTCACTCAACCTAGAATCATTTCTATATAACGATTTCAACTTTACAGAACACTACTCCTTTTTAGGTTTCCAGGGAAACCAATACCAACCCCAAATTATTTTTCTATAATTTACTATGATTTTTGCAAGATTACATATCAAATATTTCCAAACTGACCAGTATGTGAAAAATACATATTTAACATAGGTTAGAGGTAGAATCACGCTTTTCACATATGCAGACAAAATATAATAGACTCGATTTCTGAAAATATGGCACTGGTTTCACATCAAACCGATACTCCTATGATTTATAGTGATTTTTACAAAAACAACATATTTACCTTAATTCTGCAGTTCCGATCGAACAACTATATCTCGACTTCCTACAATCAGAATTACAAATCCTCCTGTCAAAACCTGCGTATGTATCGTCTTTAGCTTCTGTCAAAATTTCACGACGATCTAACGGTTCAATCTCCCGGAATCATTTGCACATTGTAGCATGTTCTTGAGAATTCGGGAAGGGTTTGAGAAAAATCTGATTTTCCCATATTTATACATAAAAGTTTGCCAATTTGGCACAACTAGTCCATCAACTTGCAAACATTACACCCTACACACATATAAATACATTTAAGTCTCATTTTTTATACTTTGGCCACCAACTAATGTGTAAATATTTATAAATCGGTCTGGACGTTTAAACACCAAAATACCATCTTAACACCTCAAGTCCCAAGATTTGGTTCGTTCTTCATTCTTAACATTTTTGGTCCTTTCACCAAAAACATTATTGTCCAAACTAAAACTCATTAAACATAGTCAACATGTTTTTATAGGTTGACAAGAAATGCAAACTTGATTCCGGGTGTTACAACTCTCCTCCCCTTAAGAAGATTCCGTCCTCGGAATCTCTCGGGAACACATCACCACGACCAACTATTATACACCGAATTACCTTTCATGCTACAAGTTCCAATTTTACACCAAGAACTTAACAACTTAGTTCACCTTGCTACTACACCACTATTCAACTTCACCAGCCTTCTGTCACCTTTTACACCTATGGCAGTGATGGTTTGATTGCTAAGGATATACTCCTATCAATCACAACCACAATCACTTTACATACCATCTTTATGCTTAAGTACACCAATTACTTAGCATAGCAACTTCCTACATACAACATCCTCATTTTAAAAGAAGTGAGGACTATTAAACATACTGTCCAAAATTAGTTGTATACAACAGCCAACATCTTCAACTAACACCTGCTATTCACATCCAGTTCTTTGCTTTCCATCTCCTTAAACAATCATGGAGGAGATGATCACATTCTCACTGCTAAAACACCTCAAACCGATCTTAAGACAATTTCTTGTCTTACAACCATCTCACGATACTGACAACACCAAACAACCAGAGTTAACACCACAACTCCCATCCTTTTCGCTTGTCAACTTTTCGACATTTGCACCATTCTTTCTATTCGACTGAGGTTTCACCTACCTCAATCTTTCTTCCTGTAGTTGATAATTCAACTCTTTTCTCACTCTCCTGCCAACTCCCTACTTGTCAAAGTAGTAAGACTTAGGTTTGCACCATAACTCCTTTTTGAGGTTTTCAACCCCAAAGTTTTATCAATCATCCAGTCATTCACCTATGTATTTCAAGGCTTCACCAGTCGGACTTCTATCACGAATTTCATCGTATACACCATATTACTTTTCACCTTTCTTAGAAATAACAAATTATATTCAACCATCATGAAGCAACTCCAAAACAACACTCACTGCTATATTTTTGCAAAATTTTCACCCACCTAGTCGTCTCTGTCACTGCATCCTAAGAGCACAACTTATCACGTTTCACCAGCTCTGATTTGTCCTCCAAGTAGATTAATAGCAACCTCTACTCGATTCACCTAAACATACTTACTTATTTCGAAAATCTTTTCGGAGTAAGTTAGCACCCATTACTGTCACCAGATTACTCCAAATCAATAGGCTCCAGAAATTTTACAACCGTGAAATCTATCATATATTCTACGGGTAGTTCCCCACTCCCTTCACCTTTTCCGACATCATTGATATCACCACTACCTCCACTTTCATTTCTTGTAGCAATTTCACCTTGCTAATAAGTCACCAAGGACAAAATTCATCGCACAGTCATCACCGCTACCTCCCCGACAACTTACTAAAAATAAGCCAGTATCTCTGGCTGTAGTAGATCATTCTTCGATCTACGCACCGTACCCCACAACCTACTCGACTTTCGCCAAGTCTAGTACTATCGCAATTTCTACAGGTATCACCACTTCTATCAATAATAGCATCTGTTTAAATAGCTCGCACCAATTTCAACTATTCACCACCTAGCTTGTAAATATTCACCAAAATTCCCATAAATAGGAATATCATCCTAGGTCACCCACACCAATTTCGGTCATTCACCAAAAATACAAACACTCCCTACTGGGAAACATACAACTATCTTCAAATTTTATACACACATAATAATTATAAAAATTAAAATCCACCAATACTTAAATTTTCCAATTAAGTATTTAATAGACAACAACGGTTTTAGATCGTTAGATCATATCACCAGTATTAATAAAGACTTTACACTAGCCTCATAAGTACACCATATGAAAGTAAGACTTTTCACTAGTCTTATAGGTACACCATGTGAAAGAGAGACTTTACACCAGTCTCATATAAGTATAGGCTTTTAACCAACCTTGAGACTTTTCACCAGTCTCATAAGAATAACATCAATAGATAGATACAAACAGGATTTCACACCCGTCCTGTTGTATACCACCCATAGGATTTAGGCTTTACACCAGCCATATCCCAATAAGTAAAGGACTTTACACCAATCCTTTATAAACACCAAGAATATGTCATAAGACTTCACACCAATCTCATAACACAATATTCCATCAAATACCACCATAGCATATAACACCTCTAAACCAGCATAACAAAACACCATATACATATATGTACACTGACATGTTATATTAACACATTTATAAACACCAGTTTGCAATTTTACCCCATTATCATGAATAATCATATATCAACATTACAATGACTATTATTAGACACCAAATATATAACATAGACTCCACCACATACCAGCATATATATATATATATATATATATATATATATATATATATATATATATATATATACATATATCTATGTGGTAAAAATAACCACCACTCCATACCACTCACTATTTAATAGTGAATGCACCAACTTTCCAAATTTTACTATCGAGAAAAGGAATTATTATTCACCTTATAATTCCACAATAGCACCCTTCACACATAATCATAGACTTCCCGTCCGTGACTATATTAACACCCTTTCTAAATAAACGACTATAATTCGCCAATTATTAATAAATATAACTGACAGTTTAACACCACAACCACAAATGCTAATACCAATCTTCGAGTATACCTTCCACCAATACTCCGCTAAACACCGGAATAACACCTGCTGATAGTATAACACCAGTCATCAACACAACACACCGATTAAGTCAACCATTTATCTAGTTAAATATACGACTAACTAGAATTGCTCGCACCGTCAATCATTCCATTCATATACATTTAACACCGAAGTCAACTTATATTCAGCATCAGTATTTATAAGCTCACCAGCAGTAGTATACAACTACCATTCAAGCATACAACATTCACCACACACCGCCACATCATGTAATTTCAGCAGTAAAACCATTAAGTCTGCTTTAACAACTAGAAGGATTTTTTTGTTGTATTTATATCCATAAAACTTTTCATTCACAGAACACCATGCTTCTAGAGATTTTACTAAATCCCTCATCTTATTACTGCTTCACCTCCTTAGGTCAACCTCCACAACAAACTGTTAACCATAGGATATGGTTATTTTATGCTTTTCCTGACCTTTGTAGTATACACAAAGGCTTGATCAGGAAAAGGCAACACCACCAGTTTACCAATTCCATGAATACTGCAAAGTGTTCACCATTAAAGACAACAACATAATCACGACTTGCACCGCTTCTTGCTGCAACCGAAGTAATCACCTGGGTTTGCTTTTATCTCCCTCTGTCATACATCGTTGACTGAGACTCACCTGATACTTTCACCAGTAACATCTTCTTACTACAATTTTCCAACACCATAAACCACGAGTCTATGCCAAACAGTAGTTCAACTTCGTGATAACATTCCCACTTCAATTCATAGGGATTAGGATCCCAAGAATTTAAACGTACATTCACCCCACCACTTAACAATTGGCATACGACATCCACCTGTAATTTTCACAAATTCCTATTCCTTAAAGGAACTAGGAAGGAATATCGACACCTGGCTTTAACTTGCTCGTCCAACTCCAGTTTCACCCTATTATAGGTTTTGGGAAGGTCCACTCCTGAATAATACTCCCACCTTGAGCTCCAAACAATGAGCTAAGAAGCGATCTTCACCTTCAACTAATAGCAACTACTTCTCCCACCAAAACAGTTAGAACTAACTGTTCCAACTTCCACCTTGATACACTTCAAAATCAGTGCACCACGTCCAAGGCTCTAGAAATTTTTCCATCTTTGAATTCTCCACCTGTGAGTATTATTAATGTTCTAACATGTCCAAAGTTTTCAAACTTCAGACCTGGCACCAAATCTTCCATGTCTCTACTCCGAGCCGAATCACTAATAGTCAACTATTTTTCACCACTTCGTAAGTTGGCATCAAACTGACAGTATCGTCCAGCCTTATATAACTTCTAATTAAGTATCCACCACCGGGCTATCATCCTTCAGATGAATTGTGTCACTTTTTATCATTACACTACACACATAAAGTGAGTATTTAAAGAAGCACCACCTTGCAGCAAGTTCATCAAGTCCTCGACAACCCATCTAAACTTCCAACGACGTCCCATTCCTTTATAGCTCAATATCTACCTCCCAGGTTATATATATATTCACCTTGGTACAGTGTCAAATAATGACGTTAATATGTCCCAAGACACCTCTATCAACACCATACATTCCTACAATACAACTATACACTGGCACTTACTATGGTTTAAGTCTAGGGTTATACACTACTAACACCTAGTTCACTAAAACCTCGGCTCTAATACCAACTTGTAATGCCCCAAATTCCAACATCGAGTATTTACAACATTTTAATAAAACTGACAAATTTGACTTTACAAATACAGAACTCGATGTCCGGGAAGCGACAAGTGGATATCTTCAAGATCGTTCCACGATCCAGCCGGGCGTTACTACACCTAATTCCTGTAAAACATCACAACGAAAACAACGTAAGTGATAACGCTTAGTGAATAACTCAACTGCAACAAGATAAAGTTTATAACAAAACTTTAAAAACCAAACCACACTTAGAGGTTTCACCAATGGATTATCACCTGAAAATCTAACACCAATAAGATATATCATAATATCTAAATCACCATACGTGTAAGAAACCACATTTATAATTAGCACCGGTATTGAAAAAGTTCACCGAACAATCTTGGGCTTTTCATCAACCCGAAGATCTACCATCACTCGGTTACACCGAGTTATCACCCATCTTGAATTACACCATATGATTGTATACAACTGTTAAACACCATATAAAATACTAACGAGTATAACCACCTATAATTACACCGTTGATATTTAAGAACAACTACTAATAGAGTTTTACCTATGTTAACACATAGGGTCATTATATTGTTAATCACCAAGGTAAATACATACTAGCACCACAATATGATATATATATATATATATATATATATATATATATATATATATATATATATATATATATATATATATATATATATATATATATATAATCACACAAATACAACACACAACATATCACCGATCAAGTTGAGTGGTGTTACTCACCTCGGTATTCCGGGTTGGTTAGCTCCACTCCTCGTATATATCAGATCTCATGCAAGATTTGAACAGAAAAATTGCTTCTACACTCAGAGAAAACCAAGATCTAATTCAACTTTCATCACTCCAAGTCATACTCGGAAACCCACTCCTCCGACCTCTCGAAAGTACGTCCACAAGGGATTACTTCCGACTCCAACCATCAAACCTTTTCATAATCATCAAAACATCAACTCCCTTGATTACAAATCAAAATTTCCAAAAATTGCAAGTAATATGAAAAATGTTTCAGTAACTTCAAAGAGACTTGATTCTGAACCTTTGAAACCAAAAATAACATTTTCTGATGTTATGAGAAACAACAAGCAAAATTTTAACTCCATCATAAATCAAAAAGATAAATCTATTTTAAAACTTCCGAAAAGGGAAAACTCCGAAAATTTTGAAACGACTCCGAAAATTTTGAAACGACAGCAAAACAATATCTGTTGTCATTGCTGTAATTATACTACAAGAACTTCTGTTGTCAACAGATCAAAAACTTTCAATCATCAAAAAAAATTGTTTTTCAGAAAACTCCAAAAAGATTTGTTCAAAAATGGGTCGTAATGTCATCCATTTCGGAACCAAAGTCAACCATCAATGTCTCAGAAGCTGAAATCTCTTTAAACCGAACAGTTAAAAACAAATCTTCCATGACTGGAAAAACAAATGGGTCCAAACAAGTTTGGGTGCCCAAACTTACTATCTAATTTTCAGGCATTTAGTGTGGAAGAGCAGGATGATGAATAACTTATCGACAGTGCCTGCTCAATACACATGACCGGAAGATTGGAGTTTCTGAGAGACTACCGAGAAGTCAATCATGGTGGATATGTCACATTCGGAAATGATGCTAATGGAATCATCAAAGGTTACAGAGTTTTAACCAACAGAAATTTCACCATTCAGAAAGTGGCCTATGTCCTCGGACTCAAGCATAATCTAGTCAGTGTAGGACAACTCGTCAACACCGGTCTTCGAGTCGAATTTTGCAAAGATTTCAGCTACATCATGACCGGCACTCGAGACAGATGCCTATTGAAGTATCCAAGGCATGCTAACATGTTCCCGTTAGACATCTCCATGTTTCTGGGAAAACCCAGACTATGCCTACTATCAAAAGCTCACTCTGAAATCAGCTGGTTATGGCATCGGAAGTTAGCTCACTTGAATTTCCGATACATGAACCAACTTGTAACTGGAGAAATGGTCAGAGGAATGCCTCTTCTGAAATTCGACAACGAAAATTTGTGTGCCGCTTGTGCATTAGGCAAACAGAAGAAGAAACCACACAAATTAATCTCTGACTCAAACATCACCCATCCATTAGAACTTCTCCATATGGATCTATGTGGACCATCAACTGTTCAAAGTCTTAATCATAAGAAATATATCCTAGTTATTGTGGATGATTTCACCCACTTTACTTGGGTATTTTTCTTAAGACTAAAGTCAGACACTTTCCTAGAACTCCGAAACTTTATTGTGTCTATTGAACTCAAAGTAAAACTTATGGTTAGACGAATCAGAAGTGACAACGGAACTAAATTCAACAATTGTCAAATCGAAGAATTTCTAGCATCAAAGGGAATCGAGCACAACTTCTCAGCACCTTATACACCTCAGCAAAATAGTGCAGTAGAACGTAGAAACCAAACTCTAGTTGAAGCAGCTCGCTCCATGCTGAATTTCGCAAACCTACCTCTATCCTTTTGGGCAGAAGCCATCGCAACCGCTTGTTTTGTTCAGAATCGTTCGATAGTCAACAAACGACATCAGAAGACTCCATATGAAATTCTGAATGGGAGAAAACCCAATGTTAAATTTTTCCATGTCTTTGGTTGTCGTTGCTTCATCAAAAATAACAAAGATCACTTAGGAAAGTTTGTTCCCAAAAGTGATGAAGCAATCTTCCTGGGTTATTCGTCCAAATCAGTGGCTTGTCATGCACTAATAAGAAGAACAAGAGTTGTAGAAGAAACTTTTGACATAGAATTCGATGATCAATACCTATGGAGAAAGCAAGCTCAAGGGATCTTAAATGTTATGGAAGCTGACATTCCAGTCGGACATCAACCAATCCATATGATAGCGTGCCACCTGGCACCTGCTGACGTGTCCCTAGAACATCTTCCGGAGAGCATCCTCCCGGGAGCACTCTGGCCCAAGCCACAAACGACACCCCGCCAGGATGTCTAGCCTGGAGGATTCAACCCTCCGCCTTGATATCCACGCGCGACATCCGTACCTAACAAAAATCGCGTGCCTCCCATATCGTCTGTATGGACCAATAGGAGGCGGGACAAAGGACGAGGATTGTACACCCAATCGGCGGTCTGGTCCCAACCTGCCACAGCAAGGATCCTGTCGGCCACAACGACAGGATCCACAGGTATAAGTGACGACTCGCTTCGCCTGGTATGATCATCATCACTCTCACTCTCACTTACACTATTCACTAAACCCTAAATATTGCCGGAGATCTAACTTAAGCATCGGAGCGTTCTCCCGGGACCTCCTCCCGGTGAACGGCTGACAATATTTCTTTCTTGTGATTGTGGTCACAGGACACCTCCCTGGCGATCGAAATCACCTCTTGAGGCGAACGTCGACTCGATATCGCATCATTGGCGCCATCCGTGTTGTGACACGCAACGAAAAACCACCGTTTTAATCTCCGGCAATGTCGACTGAAGGACAAACCAGTGATGGTCACCACCCCAGAAGCCCAATACACTCAATGCCACCTTTGGGCCCAATACTGGTAGAAACATTACCAACAACACCGTCGCCACCAAGAACCACCCCCTACTGTTCCCGTGCTCCCACAGACACCTGCTCCTTCATCGGTATTCCCACACACTGTAACCCCACTAGCCATGAGTACGCCGCCACCGTATATACCGTTTACCTACCCATTTACACCATTCCAACAATCAATGGGACCACCGATATACACCCCCTCACCCACGTCTTTCTTCCAATCGTCCCAACCAACAGTAGCACCGTTGTTCACCAATATCGCGACAACACCGACACCGAGATGACCAATACCAATCCCCACACCGCTAAGTACACCCACATCAACCTTGGGTGGCATACCAGCCAGTACACTCCCTTTGTTCTATACCCAACCGCCGGCGTACCAAGCCATCATACCTCCCACCCAAACAACAAATAACACGAACCCACTTCCCCCCCCAGCGTACAAATCTCCGTTCATCAAAGAGATACACGAGTACGACATGCCAAATACAGCCAAATTGCCATACCTAAAAACATATGACGGAACAACTTGCCCAGATAGCCATATCGACACATACGAATGACATATGCAATCGCTGAAGCTGGACGAACGCTTCTGGTGCACGCACTTCCCGACGATGCTGGACGGGAATGCGGGTGCATCGTTCAAAAGCCTGGCGCCAAGCAGCATTAGAAATTTTACCGAACTCAAGGAGCAGTTCCTATCAAACTTCATGCAATTGCGCAAATACAGAGGGGACATCTGAGAGATCATCGGTTGCAAGCAACTGGAGGGCGAAACGGTTAGAGCCTACTTCAAACGATTCAACGAAGCAACACTGAATGTACCAGGCCAAAATGACAACCTGGTGACTGGAGCTTTCACACATGGCCTGCTGCCAGGTCCACTGCCAACGAAGTTTCTGGGAAAACCACCAGCCACTCGCCAGGAGATGAAGGAGCGAGTAGAGCATTTTCTAAGGCAAGAAGAGGGCACAGCCGCCAAAGAAGCATACCTAAAGGCAGCAGCTACCTCTTCATCAAAACCTAGAGACAGCCACACACATTATCTCAGCGATAGACGACAATCATTTAGAAGAGGTAAACCTCCAAAACCCTACAACGGCCATTACAGAGACGACAGGAGGTATAGGCGGACAGACGTTCTGGCTGTCGCAGAGAAAAGCAAAACAATGAGGAAAACGCCAGAGCGCCCGAGAGACCAATCTAAGTATTGTGAGTTCCACAAGTGTTATGGTCACGACACAGCAGAATGCGCTGTACTGAAGAAAGAACTTGACCAGCGAATACAACGAGGGAACCTAAACGACATAGCCAAGTCGATTCACCCAACGAATGATAGAAACGACCCACAAGCGAAAAACAAAGACGCGCCAAAGAAGGGACAAAAGATTCTCGTAATTCACAAACGCCACCGCCGAAGGCGAGAGCAAACCCCAGACATCGACGACCCACTCATCATCTAGGCCAGAATCCGAGACATAGTTATCCATCGCATACACATCGACAGTGGTAGTGCAGCAGACGTTATGTTCGAACATTGCTTCCGCCAGCTGCCACGGGAATGGAGGACAGACTTACGCCCCTCAGCAGGAAATTTAACAGGTTTCACAGGGCATAGCATCATAACAACTGTGATGATTTACCTACCAATCACGATAGAAGATGGCAAACGAAAGAAAACAGTAACGCTTGAATTCACTGTAGTGCGGGAACCATCGGAACATAACATCATTCTGGGAAGACCAGCAGCGTTGTACTTTGGCGTCGTGGCGTCAACATTGCATGGCATAGTCAAGTTCCCAACGGAAAGCGGCATAGCTACCATCCTAGCAACTCTACAGAAGACACTCAAATGCTACCAGATAATGTTGCCCACAAACATCGATGGAAAACGGAAGCGCCCAAGAGACGAACCTAAAGAAAGCAAAGAAATAATCCACCATGACTACCCAGATCAAAGGATACAAGTTCGCAGCACACTACCACTCGAGCTACGAAAGGACGTAATATCCTTACTTAGAAAATACAAGCACGTATTCGCCTGGGAGCCAGCGGACATGGTAGGAGTAGAAAGATCAATCATCGAACATAACCTCAACGTTACACCCGGAAGCAACATCATCAAACAAAAACGTCATGGCCAAGCGGGAGAACGCAACAATGCCATCAGCGCAGAAGTCTCCAAGCTAGTACAAGCCGGCATAGTGAGCGAAGCCTTTTTTCCAACATGGATTGCCAATCCGGTGATGGTCAAGAAAAGCGATGGAAGCTGGAGAATGTGTATCGACTACACCGATTTAAATAAGGCATGCCCGAAAGATTGTTACACGCTCCCCGAGATAGATCAGAAAGTAGAGTCCCTGGAGGGTTTTAAGTGGAAGTGCTTCCTAGACGCCTACAAGGGCTATCACCAGATTCTCATGCGTAAGGAAGACGAGGATAAGACAGCTTTTTATACAGACCACGGCACCTTTTGCTACCAGAAAATGTCGTTCGGTCTAAAGAATGCCGGGGCAACATACCAAAGGCTCGTCGACAAAGTGTTCAAGGATCAAATCGGAAGGAACGTAGAAGTATATGTGGATGACATGGTCATAAAGAGCCGAGCAGAGCAGTCCTTGCTACAGGACATTGAAGAAACCCTTAAAACACTCTCCCAGATACAAATGAAACTCAACCCGGCCAAGTGCACCTTTAGCGTGGAAGAAGGAAAGTTTCTAGGCTACTACGTCACGCGGGAAGGCATTCAACCGAACCCAGAGAACATCAAAGACTTTGTCGAGATAAAATCACCAGCAAGCCTGCGAGAAATACAGGGACTCAACGGGAAACTCACAGCCTTGGGACGATTCATAGCAAAGTCGGCGGAAAAAGACCTCCCACTATTCAACACGCTGAAAGGCTGCGTCGACAAGCACAACTTCAAATGGACGGGAGAGGCAGAGACAGCCTTGGCACACTTAAAAGAAGCAATGAAAGAACTCCCCACGCTGGCATGCCCGGCCCCAGGGAAAAGCTATCTATGTACCTGGCAGCGTCACCAGAAGCCATCAGTGCTGTTCTACCTGTGGAAAGGGAACGCCAACAAAGACCTGTCTATTTCGTTATCCGGGCGCTCCAGGGCCCAGAGCTGCGTTACCCAAAACTAGAAAAGCTAGTCCTAGCACTAATCTATGCAGCACGTCGACTGAGACGCTATTTCTAGGCCCACCACATCGAAGTGTTGAAAAGCCAACCAATTCGCCAAGTGCTACTGAAACCAGAGAAGTCGGGGCGACTGGCCAAATGGGCCATTGAGCTAGGGGAACACGACATTGAATACAAACCAAGAACAAGCATCAAGGGCCAAGCCATGGCAGATTTTCTAGCAGAAATACCAGAGGAAGAAGAGGAAGAAAGGAGTCAGTCGACCAAACAAGATCCGAAAACACACCCACAAACCTGGATGCTCCACACGGATGGGGCAGCCAGCAAAGAAGGCTCAGGAGCCGGGCTAGTGTTGACAAACCCAGAAGGCGAGGAAATAACTTATGCACTCAGATTCGATTTCCAGACGTCGAATAATGAAGCAGAGTACAAGGCGTTGCTCGCAGGAATGAGACTCGCGAGAGAGAATGGGGTACAACATATACTAGCACACAGTGACTCTTTGTTGGTAGCAAACCAGATCAACGGGGCTTATGAGCTAAAATACCAACGGATGAAGAAATACGCAGAGGAAGTGAAAAGGATAGCGGCTACGATGGAGAGTTTCGCAGTCAAACAAATACCGCGCTCCGCCAACAGAAAGGCCGACGCGCTGAGTAAATTAGCATCCATGGCGTTTGACCACCTGTCCAAAGAAGTTTTGGTGGAAGTTCTAAAAAATAGGAGTATCGATGGAAAGGAAGTAACACCGATCAGCACAACTGCTACAACTTGGATGACACCTTTCATCGACTACCTGACACAAGGCCTTTTACCAGCAAACGAGAACGAAGCCAGAAAAGTAAAGGTAAAAGCCCTGCAATATGCAATAAGAAACGATGTCTTATACAGGTGAGGTCACTTAGAGCCTTGGCTAAAGTGCATCACAAGTGAGGAAGGAAAAGCGCTGCTGGAAGAAATCCACACTGGCGAGTCAGGAGCACACGAAGGCGCCAGGGCGCTCATTGGAAAAACCATCAGGGCAGGAGTATACTGGCCGGAAATGCACGCAGATGCAAAAGAAATAACGCGAAAGTGTGTAGCATGTCAAACGTTCTCACCACTACAGCATTCGCCAGCCGCACCATTGACAAGCATTTCTAGCCCATGGCCTTTCCACCAATGGGGCATTGACATCGTGGGGCCGTTTCCAGAAGCGCCAGGACGAGTCAAATTCCTCATAGTCGCCGTAGATTACTTCATGAAGTAGATCGAAGCCGAGGCCGTCGCCTCAATCACGGGTCGGAACATCATCAAATTCATGTGGAAGAACATTCTGATGAGATTCGGTACTCCATGAACTCTGGTCAGTGACAATGGGTTGCAATTCGCAGAAGACCCCTTCAGGACTTGGTGCACCGAGCGAATGATCAAACAAAAGTTCACATCCGTGGCCCACCCACAGGCGAATGGGCAAACCAAAGTATCCAACAGAACGTTAGTAGTAGGATTAAAAAAGAGACTGGGAAAAGCAAAAGGTTGCTGGGTCGAAGAATTGCCTACGGTACTATGGTCGTATCGGACCACCCCACGCACATCAACAAACGAAACACCATTTAAACTGGCGTATGGCACGGAAGCTGTTCTTCCCCCAGAGATTTTCGTAGGCACCCTAAGAACAACAGAATTTGATGAAGGAAGGAACAACCAAGACCTCCGCCTAAACCTGGACATGCTGGAAGAAAAAAGAGAATTGGCCGGAATAAGACAGGCATGCTACAAGGCAACAACAGAGAGATATTACAACAGAAGGGTCTGGGAGAAAAAATTCACAGTGGGAGATTTAGTACTCCGGAAGAATGAAGCAAGCCATGCGGAACCACGGGGCAAATTGGGACCAACTTGGGAAGGGCCATACCGGGTCACAGAGGCAAACCCAAAAGGCTCCTACGCCCTCGAAACTCCAGAAGGCAGAGCCATACTAAGGACATGGAATATCCAGAACCTCAGGAAGTTCTATTACTAGACAAGACAGTAGACTAAAGTCGCAGGAAGAAGTCGGTTACCGACACAGTTGATTTTTGCTTTTCACAATTGTAACCATCGAATGGAACGATAGATGAATGAATTAAAATTGTCTTATATTAAACGCACTATTGACCACAGGGTGGGTATCGATACGAGCACCCCCACCCTGGTTAATCTCCATATCCCCACCTTGAGAAGTATCATCCACAATGTTAATCACTGGAAACTGAACATGAACAGCACCAGAAGCCCCAGTGCCTCCCCCCAAACGACGAGGACGTAACCGCCGGGGCAAAACCACACTCGCAGAACCCTCACCAACACCTTGCCAAGCGGCACGACGCTTGACCACAACCTTCAACATACTAGCTTGTTCACCCTCAGCACCTTCCTCGATCACTTTCTCCTGGGAAGCACTCTTAGCATCACCGACCGTAACAACCACAGGCCCTCCTCCTACGGCCCGACGTCTCTCTTCCTCTTGTACTTCAGAAGCTCGTATGATGAACGCTTCATGACGAAAAGCGCGGGAGGGGAGCACACGGTCGATCAACGGAATCTCCCGGTACTGGAGACTCCCTGAATACTCCCTCGCCAACACATCAGTGAACCGAATGTCATGCTCTTGACCTAGAGCAAACAAAACAAAACCTAATGTTATTTTATTTATTTTTTTAAAAAGGGGGGAGTAAGAGAGGAGAAAAAGGCAAAGACTAACCGTCAATGATACTAAAAAAACTCAGGCATTTTTCCCCGGAGACGCCACAAGGTACTCATGTCGGCCCCGGCCAGTATGTACTCAGTGAACTCTCCCCCAACCACACGAAAACCCCGCAAAACTCTCGTAATCTGCTCCTTGGCAGGGAAAAGGTTGAAAGCACGGTCCGAAATCGATTCGACATGGCGATTTATATTACCAACACGACGCTGACTCACCCAAACGAAATGGCGAGCCCAATCCTTGCCGGATCCCTTCTGATCAGTAACAATGGTAGGTCGGTCCTTCCGGACGTAAAAAGTGTAGTTATTTCCAGTCGAAGCGTGGGCAAAACGGAAAAAATGGCGGAAGACAAACAGATCAGGCTCCAAATGATTGGCTCGCGAAAGAAGCTCGAAAGCCACGATTTTATTCACACCGTTGGGAACCAACTGATGAATATGAACGTGGTAGTAAGTAAGAACCTCCATGAAGAAATCTGAAGTGGGCAACCGATATCCGGCATCGAAGTGCCTCAGATACATGCCTATTTTCCCCTCCGGTGGGAAAGAGAATAGGGCATTGTTAGCAGGAACCTCTACCTCGTCTTCCGGTTGAAAACCGTAACGAGCCACCAACGAATCAAGATACCCGGGAGCAGGAGCAGCGGGAGCGCCGTGAGCGTTGTTGGACGAAGAACTCATGGTGAACGGAAGAATGAAGAACAGCGAACGAGAGACAAGAAGAACAAAGGAAAGGTTGAAGAAGAGGAAACCGTAAAAGAAACTGAAGAGCGAAAAAAAGGGAGATATTAAAGGATTGGATACTGAAGAGTCATGGGCGGGAATTTCAAAACTCCCCATCGCGTGATAATTGAAACCGCCTGGGCAACGGTCACATCAAGACAGAAGCGGCCATCGCTAGTCTCGGTCAACATCACTAGCCTTGCATACATGATGATGCCTAGGACTAGGGAGACTTGATAGCGTGCCACCTGGCACCTGCTGACGTGTCCCTAGAACATCTTCCGGAGAGCATCCTCCCGGGAGAACTCTGGCCCAAGCCACAAACGACACCCCGCCAGGATGTCCAGCCTGGAGGATTCAACCCTCCGCCTTGATATCCACGCGCGACATCCGTACCTGACAGAGATCGCGCGCCTCCCATATCGTCTGTCCGGACCAATAGGAGGCGGGACAAAGGACAAGGATTGTACACCCAATCGGCGGTCTGGTCCCCACCTGCCACAGCAAGGATCCTGTCGGCCACAACAACTGGATCCACAGGTATAAGTACCGACTCGCTTCGCCTGGTATGATCATCGTCATTCTCACTCTCACTTATACTATTCACTAAACCCTAAATATTTCCGGATATCTAACTTAAGCATCGGAGCGTTCTCCTGGGACCTCCTCCCGGTGAACGGCTGAAGATCTTTCTTTCTTGTGATTGTGGTCACAGGACACCTCCCTGGCGATCGAAATCACCTCTTGAAGCGAACGTCGACTCGATATCGCATCACCATACAATTGAGATAGATTATGATCTTCTCTTTGATCCTCGAGAAACAACTACTCATTCAGAAGTCATTCGTTCTCCCGAAGCCATTCGGCAGATCATCTTAGACTCCGGACCATCAACCTCTACTATTCCCAAATTCACCATTCTGACTAACCAGGTTAGACCTTCAACTAATAATGCTACATTTGAGAGGGAGCCTTCACTCCCATCACAGGTCCAACAGGTTCAGGGGGAGCCTTCGCTCCCTACACCAGTCAAGGGGGAGCTCCCACTCCCAACTCATGTTGATGGAATTCCACAATCCGAGGCTGACCATCAACACTCCGGAGATGCTACAAGCAACTCTTCAGCAGATGCATCTAATGATGTTCCAATCTTCACATTCAGAGCCGATGAAGACACCTCTGCTGAAGAATCACACATTCAGGATATACCTCCTGAGAACCCAGACTTCATACAAGAAGTCACCCCTTCGGAATCTGACCCAACCATGATTCCGAGACTCCACAAATGGACTCGGAACCACCCTCCAAATCAAATCATCGGAGATCCTTCATCAGGAACCTAGACCAGATCAAAGAAATCAATACAAGATGAATGCCAGTTTGCAGCCTACATCAGCAAATTTGAACCAAAGACCATTTTTTATGTACTGGATGATGATGACTGGATAAAAGCCATGCAAGAAGAGTTAGAAGAATTCAAAAGAATGTAAGATCCAAAAATGTCAGAATACCCGATGCTTGTTTGTTTCATTCATCAGGAGAAATATACAAATGAATTGTTAAAGAAATTCTCTCTTGAGAACTGTTCTACTGCTAAAGTCCCAATATCCACAAACCACAAGATATTTGAGGACCCGGAAGGCGAACCAGTAGATCACAAAATCTACAGAGGGATGATTGGATCACTGCTATACCTAACTGCCAGCAGACCTGACATCATGTTTGCAACATGTATTTGTGCAAGATATCAAGCAGCTCCGAAACTCTCACATCTGATTGTAGTGAAGCAAATCTTCCGATATCTTAAGGGCACAAAGGCAATGGGTTTATGGTATCCAATCGGAGATAACTTCAAGTTACAAGCGTTCATAGATTCGGATCATGCCGGGTGTAAATTGGATCGGAAAAGCACATCCGGAGGCTGTCAATTTCTAGGTGGAAGACTCGTAAGCTGGTCCTCAAAGAAGCAGAACTGTGTTGCTTTATCCTCAGCAGAAGCAAAATATGTGGATGCATCTACCTGCTGCTCACAGGTACTTTGGATGAAGACTCAGTTACTCGATTATGGCTATAGATTCCTGCAAGTCCCCATCTACTATGACTCCAAGAGTGCTATAGCCATCTCTTACAATCCAATTCAGCACTCCATGACCAAGCACATTGATCTTCGTTATCATCTTATTAAAGATCAAATCCTACAAGGTAACATCGAAATCTATTTCATCCCAACAGAAAAACAGGTAGCCGATGTCTTTACCAAGGCATTGGATTCTAATAAGTTTCACAATTTTCTGGAAAAGCTGGGAATGTTAAATCCTTACTCAGATTTCTTCAGAGAATAATCTCACCTACCTACCTCTCAAATGTCAATTCCCATCTATAATCCAAAAACACATTCCGAAAGGTCTCTCAGAAACCACCTTTCAGAAACATCTCTCAAACCCCCCTTCTCGGAATCCCCTCTCTGAACGTTTTTGGAATCTCCTTTCCGAAACATTTTCCAGAAACAATTCTTCCCGTATTACCTTCCGAACTTATAACATACCAGTTATTAATCATTTTCCTTTTATTACTTAGGTTATCTTTTAATTCATTTTTCAATCTATAACTACTTGTTTTGTGTTTATTATCTTCACACAAGTTTGCTAAAAACCAAAAACCAACATAACTTCTTTTCATTAAAAGTCATAGAACTTACATCAAAAACCACAAAATGCTATGACTTAATCTAAAATGCCAATTAAACAACAAAAGAAAATAAAACTACCATCCTAACGCTTGTTGTACTTCCATTTTGGTGGATCTCCACGAGAGAATGTTTTGGCTGATTCGCAAGCTAGAATCATAAACACGCATGGGTGTTCCATCTTCTAACATCACATGATACAAATTGGTGCCCTCCATCAGCCCCGCCGTCACCCCCTTCCACCAGCCATGGCGATACCAAACATCGACGTAGTCATATTCCTTGTATTCCACCAACAATGTTGGTGGAACTGGACGAAGAAGTCCATACTTCACAATCACAATCATCGGCTCTCCTGTTGCCGGATCTGGAAGACTGTCCAGTTGAACCTCACAACGTCTCGTCCATGTTTTCGTGATCATTCCCCCTTAGAAACCTCCTGCGAAATCTCCTGTCTTGAACATCACTTCCACTTCGTCATGCAACTTGAAGAAATATCGAGCCATCTTGCTTAAGTTTTGTTCTTGATGCAAATCTGTAACTTAAGCCATTCTCCCCTTTTATAGGCGAATTGTTGGCCTGTTGAGATTCCCTAAACCGTTCTAATCAATGTCTTAGAGGTCATAATGACCATAGTGGAAAGTTAATGCACTCATCACATTGACATCATGTCCAAGGCGGTTGATTAGACAGTTTTTCTCCTCCGACGGCGTACTCAATAACTTCTATCAGATCAATGCAGATTTTCCATCCTTCTAGATCGGATACGTTGACACGTGTAATCTTCTCTCACTTTCTCTTTCCATATTAGAAACGACACATTAAGTCTCTTTTCCGATATTCTCAACTTCTGAACTCCTTCCCTCGGATAACTCATTCCCGACTAACGAGGTTCTAACCTCATTTCTGAATCACTTCTTCTTCTCTCTTTCGACAATCAAAATTAAGAATAAACATTTTTCACAATTTCATAAACCATTCAATACAATACACAAAACAGAAAAACATGCTTTCATTAACCAACATCCCAAAACATTACAAAAATTAAACGAAACCAATGTTACAACAACTACAAACATAACATAAACATCACATTCTTTTCCCCCTTTTCCCTTAAAAGCTTAAGAACTTTCACCACTCCTTAGAGCTTGTAATACTGCCACATCGGAGGATCACCAAGATGGTCTCAGCTCTGACTCATCTACAAACAATCGAGTTCCGTCCACCAGAATCACGTGGAACTGGTTAAACGGAGTTTTTCTTGCGATTGCCGCTGGCCACCATCCACGACGGTACCAGACCTCCACAAAGTCAAATTGCTTAAACTCCACCAGAACCTTTGGAGGAACCGGTTGCAGAAATGGATACTCCACATGGACATTCAGCGGACCACCAGTAGCCCCATCTATTAAAGTCGTCATTTTCACCTCATATCGGTGATTCCACACTCCTTTTATCACCCCTCCATACACCGCCCCAGCAAACTCTCCATCTTGCATCTTCACCTCCACTTTTTCGTCACGATTGAAAGGACGTCTAGATGCCATTGGTGTGTTTATGATTTGTGTGATTTCCATTTGCTTAAGAGTAACTCCCTTTTTATAGGCAGGCAAGTGGACGATCACTCTTGCCTTTTGGCGCCATTAGCTGTAATTATGAGTCCCTCAGACTGTTCTTACACTCATTAATGCTAAATCTTATCAAAACCTTTGATTAGACAGTTTTTCGCATACAGTCGGCATCATTAATAACCTCTGCAATAGCACTTAGAGCGATGCTCTCATTTCTTGAGTTGTCATGCATAGTTATCATGTTTCTTCTCTCCTGACCTCTCTCTCTCTCTCAGATATCTCATATTTCGGAAGCAGACTTTTCCACTCAGAACAACCTCTGACTAACTAGGATCTCTGAACTCATACTCAGAACACCACAGTCAGAACCCCATCCTTCTGAAAATTTTCTGATTTCTTTTTCTTACCACTCGGAACTCCTCATTTCTGAGTAACCCACTACAATATCAGCTTTCAGCCTCTCATGTCTTAATCTATGATCTTCTTCAACTTCCGACTTCTTTACTTCTCTGAACTTCCAAATCCTCAATTCTAAATTAACAGTTCTTAAGCCCTATCTCTGAATTTGTTCATCCTCTGAACAATGTCATCCTCTAAACATTTTCATTCTCTAAACAACTTCTGAATTCATTTTCGAAACTTCCTCACTTTCCAAAACTCACCTCTGAATCTCCACAACTCTGAACATAACTCAGCAGACAAGGTAAGTATCTTCTGAATTCATTCACACAGCAGACTAGGTTAGCAATTTCTGACCTCAATATCTTCTGAACTTATTTAATGTATTATTCAAAATATTTTCAGCCAGACCATTTTAATGAAGGAATGTAAATTAAATTTAGTCACATTAAATATTCAATAATTAGAATTAAGCAATTATAATTTGGACGATCGGATCTCTTTTGTGTCAGACGTGTCTGCCCTTTATTGGACCATACCGTCTCATCATTTCTTGCATTAAATGCCAAACCCTCTCTTTTCTGACATGTCACCTCACACGTCTCCTCAATTTCTAACCCGACGGTTCTTTTCTATATTCAAACTTAATAATCGTTTCCTCTTTTCTTTCTCTCATCTCTCTTCGTCTTCTACAAAAACCTTCTCCTCCATCTGCAAAACCCTAACCTCTCTCTCGATTTAAAAACGCTAAGCTCGCTCTTAATCATCTCTCTCTATTCCTTCAAGGTTCTTATTTTCCGTCTTTCAAAAGGTAAGCTCTACTACTCCATTTTCCACTCAGCAAACTGTATTGAATATTGATTGTTCTTGCATAAAACACAAGACAACCCTAAGGTTTTCTGTTTCCGCGTGAAAATATTGACATTCAATTATAAGATCATTCTTCTTTTACATATATCATTAAACTCATCTGAAAATCTGTTTATTCGAAGATCTTTTTATTCTCAAAACCCTAAAACTTTTTAGTTTGGTTTGCATTTTGACTCTGCTTCTACAGTGTTATCATGGTCTCCTCTTCCAAAAGCGGCGACTCCGCTCCAGGAGGGAATGTTACCATTGCCAACTGTAACATTTATGTCTCCAACAATCCATTGGATTTCAAAGATCACTTGCAGGTGGTCATTTATCTTCTTAGCAGGCACCCTCTCTCTCGAGCATTCTTCGATATTCCCCTACCAATTCTGGTGCCCCTGCTTGAGAAAACCATTCTCAATGCAAAGAAGCACGAAAACCACATCTTGATCGCTCTCTGTAACGGGAAAGAAGTTAAACTGGACAAAAACTCCTTTGTCACAGCACTACGACTACGAGTGCGTAACGAACTGTACGATGAGCCAACAATGGAAGAACTCAACACCATGTTGTATCATATGGGATACAAATACACTCTTCCAAACCTTTCTTCTCTAAAGAAAAGTTTTCTCTCCCCTCTATGGCAATGTGTTATGTACTATTGTGTGCGTAGTCTGACCGGAAAGCTGGCGGTACAAACCAAATGAGTAGGCGCTTGCTAGAATTGTTCTAGAGTCTGTACACAGGCAGACATGTCGACTATGCAGGAATCCTTTTTGAAGACTTCTTGTCCTATATCCCTGACTCACAAAAACCTCCTTATCGCTTACATTTTGTACGATATTGGGCTATGTGCATCGAGTTCTTGCACAAAGTCAACCAAGTTCAGATTACAGCTGAAGAAGATGACAAATCTCTTAGGCTTGATAAAGTCAGTCCATACACTCCAAAAGCGGATGAATTTTTCGGTCTGATACGCCCTCTTCCTGAAGCATTCTATAGCCATGGTGACCCGGAAAATCCAATTCTTATCAAACATCTGAAGGCTACAAAAGGTGTCCCTCCATATCATGCCTCACCCCTGATACCTCAATATCCTCCCAAACGTCAAGGAAAAAGAAAGCATCGGACGCCTCCCCGAAAGCCCCTCAAAAGAAACGGCAAAGAAATATCCAAAAGGTATCTATCCTCTGAATTTCTCCTTTCCAATCTTCTAAATCCCCCTTTCTAAGTTTCTAAATCCCCCTTTCTAATTATCTAAATTCCCCTTTTTGAATTCTCCCTCTTTTGAATGACAATTCTAAGTCTCTGAATTCCTCTTTTCTGAATCTTTATATCTCACTACCACTCAGAATTTTGAAAATCCTTTAACTTATTTCGTATAAGTCAAAACCGAATGCCCTGTTAACAAATTATTGCTTATCATTGGCATTCAGGAAATCCTAATACACACTCAGTATTATTAGGTCTAATTGTTCAGACTTATGTCTAAAGCAATTTGCATAACAAAATTCTTTTTGGAAATCCAATCTAACAAGTTTGGTCATGAATTTATATCTATGTGATATTTCAAAATTCTGGTTCCCTAATCAAATTCTATCAGTATATGAAACCTTGCTTTTATTCTTCTAACATCCGCAACATCTTCAGACAATCACTGAGTTTGAACTTGACGACTCAGAAGAAGAAAGAGAAAAATTGAAAAAGGCTAAAAGCAAAAAGACTCCATAAAAACAGAACAAGGAGCACAATCAAGGTGCTGAAAAAGAAAAAGAAGCACCAAAAGTTACCTTTCCTACCCCAGGTACTCTTATGGAAGCCCGTTTTCGAAATGCTCTTGCCCTAAGAAAGAATTTACTTGTCAAACTGGAACAACGATTCAATGTTCGGAACACCAGACTCCTTCAACACCGAGCCTTAGGAGAACCATCCGATCTTGACTCAGAAGCCGTCCAAGTCAAGAGAGCTCAACTTCAAACAGAAGCTGATGAAATCAATAGATGGATGGAGTTTGAACTATCTCAAATTTCATCTCCTCAGTTTGTCTTTCAATCTACCGAAAAGAACTGGCAGAATCTCATTCAGTATGTTGTTCCCATCATCTTTGAAAGATTCCTAGAAGCTCTCAACGACAAAAAAAACAACGAAAAGCACACCCACAGAAGTCCCCTTCAAAATCTCCAACTCACTCGTCCACGTCTAGCTCCTGAGTAGTGTTTTCCGAAACCGGTTCGAAAAACATGCATTTCTTCCGACCAGGAGATGAGGTGGATCGACCTCCTGAAAAGGTGACCATTCATGTTGACGAATTCTCCTCTTCTTCTGATCATGATCACCATCAGAATGAAACAGCAAATCGTCCCCCATCTCCGAATCCTAATCCTTCCATCATCAATTCCAAGCTCGACTCCCTTCTCACCATGGTTTCTGCAATCAACTCCTCCCAGCCCAATGAAACCATTCTCAAAGAACTCTTTGAATTACGCCAGAAGGTTGAGACGCTTGAAAAGAAGGAATTGTCACTAGACGTCTCCATTCAGAAGGCCATAATTGAGGGCCTTCAGCAAATTGATGAAGCACGCCGCTCGGATGCAAGGGCGAGTGTTGAGGAAGCTGCAAAAGTCAAAAGTGCCACTGTACAATTGTTCAACAAAGTTCAAGACTTCAACTCCGCCATTGAAGAAAAATTTCTCTCTTTATTTGATGAAGTCAAGGACTACATCCAGAGCACTTTTGAGGATCATAGGTCCCTCAGAAGGACCAACATTCTCCTAACTAAGCTTCTCTCAGTCACTCTCAAGGATATCTCAGAATCCGTCTGTGGTCCCCTTGATAACATGCATATTGCCTCTGATCAATTGGAAGAATTGGTCACACGGCTTGAACAAATCCATTCTCCTCCTTCCGACTCTTTCTCTAAAGAGTTCAAATCTTTCTCCGACAAGGTACTTGCCAAACTTTCTGATATATCAAGGCACTTACCTATGACTCCTACTGGCGAAGGAGCCTCAGGAGGGGGAATAGTACCTCCTCATCCTACAGGTTTCTTCAGAACTAGTCCTTTCATCTCCGGTCCTTTCGGACATGGTCACTCAGGAGCAGGACCCTCAGGAGCCGGTCCATCTGGTACCAGACCTATCGGTGACGACGATGAAGAAGAAGAAAAAGATGGTAATGATAACGAGGATGATGATAACAATGATGATAATAATGATGATAACAACAATGACAATAATGAATAGAACAATGACGATGACAATGGCAATGAAAAATTGTCAGAATCAGAAAAAGGAGAAGAATCTGAAGAGAACAAAAATCAGAACTCTCCTCCTCCATCTCCTCCCTATCAGAACTTTCCTCCCCCATCTCCTCCCAAAAAGAACTCTCCTCCTCCAACTCCTCCCAGAAAGAACTTTCCTCCTCCAAATCCACCAAAACACAACCTTCTTGAACTTAAATACTCTCCGATCAAGGATTCTGATCCTCCTCAACTCAAAGCTTTAAAGAATGCCAACTACGATGAACTCTCAGCAATCTTTGTTGACCTACTTGATGAAGAGATAAAAGTAGAAGAAGCAGCCAAAACTGCAAATCAACCTTTTTGGAACAACTTCTTTGCTCCCCGAAACTTGATAGATGAAGATTTCTGACCCGTCGTCTCTTATGATCCGCTGGAATCTCCCTCTCATAATTGGGATGTTCCTCTATCTCCCAATGGTGAGAAATTCTGCTACACTTTCTCCGGACTCGCTGCCACACATCTGAATCCCACCCTTCGGATGGAAGTTCAGAGATTTCTCAACCGGCATTCATAACCTCTGTCTGCTGTATGGTCAAGGAACCCAATCACCTCTATTTCCGGATTAAAACGAAGAAGATTCGAAAAATCTGACTATTATGAATTTCAAATAGTCAGAAGCAATGAAAAATTCACCATATCGGAAGCTGACTTTCGGAGATTGAATCTAAATGACTTATACTCAATGGTGATGTGGTTATCTCCAAAAATTGAGCATAACAGCGACACCAGACAAGCCTACGTCACTACAAGGAAATTTCTGGAACAAGTTCTTCTTGAATTCATTTACTATGATAAAGAATTGTATAGACTTGTCCGTACTGATGTCAACGATGTGTTCTCTGAAGACTTGGACCTATCCTTGCCTGATGATTGAGCAAAATGGGTCCTTGGTGCCACAAAAGATCCAGAACTGGGCATCGTCTATAGCTCGGAAGATAGATCCCACAAACTATTCTTCAGAGCTTCACAAATTAGAAGGGCTATGAACTCCTCTCTTCTGAATTTCATCGAGGCCATCCAGAAATCAAAGAAATCAGATCCGGAAGCCAAGAAGCAGATGATATTGCAAATGGAATGGATGATAGGCGTAAGGAAATTCTGTTCATACACATGGAAACAAGCTATCGTGGAAAGAGTGTGAAGACAAGAAGACTCAAACCCCTCGATTGGTCACCGAAGGGGGAATTGTTAGTGCAAAACATGAGTCGTTGACCAACTCAGTGTTTGGAGTTATTTATTTGGTGGTATTTGATGTTTGTTATTTTGATGGAATGATTGAACAAGTATTTCACATGAATGTTTTAAGTATTGAACAACTGTTATGTTTTAAGTATTCTGATTGTATGTTCTGAATGTGCTTAATGTATATACGTATGATTCTGGATGACTTGTATAATGATCATTTTGCATATGTCCGAAATCCAGTCTTGGATTTCGGAACTTCAACCAAGTCAACATTATCAAGGTCAGAATATACAGTTCACAAAAGACTCAGTTCGGAAGACCATGTTCCGAACTAACTCAGAAGATCACTCAAGACCATGAATACCAAGTTCGGAAGTTACTCTGATTCTGAAATTCCAGGGCTCCGAAATCCACTAAGGATTTCGGATCATCAATGTAAACAACTTCTAGGAACTCACATACTTAAACATTCAATATAGAAGACTGAAGACTTGAAGACCAACTTGAAGATAAGACAAAGGATAAGCACTTCAACTTATAGGAGATGATTAGACTAGATCAGGCGTGTCCTTTTAGGAGCATGTCGGTTGTACTTATAGTATTACTTTATTCTAGATAGCCACCCTAGTATGACATTGTATTATTATATTAGTTTTATCCTTCTTGTCTGACTGAAGAGAGACGTGTTGTCTGCTCTTCAGTCCATAAGTCTTTATCCAAAGGTCCTTCCTTAGTCTATAAAAGGAAGACCATATCCTTCTTCAGTCCTCATGAGTTTGAGAGACCTTGTGTAACACTTTTACCATTATCAATATAATCTCTCATTCCATCAACTCTCTAATCCTTATCTGCATTTCCTCATGTCTTTACATTTCTAGCATCTTAATCTTCTCGTCTTTATATTTCTTATTTAACTGTTAATTCACTCTATGTATTGTTGAGCTATTAAGATCTATTCTAAGTACTATATCTCTTTATTATTCCGCACCCTTCTCAAGTCTTCGGACTTGTCCTCTTCCGAAACCTTCTAGTTTTGGAACTTTACTTTCCGCAATCTTACTTTCCGCATCTTACTTAGAATATTTTGGCGACAACAATTGGTATCAAAGCCTGAATAGCTATCTATAAGGTTCTAAGTGCCCAGTTTGCTCTAAGCCCTGACTACTGCAACAACCTTAGAATCCTCTGTGGACCTTGCATGCTATTGTAGCTCAAAATATTTAAAATTACTTCAGAGTGTGTCAAACAGTTCAAAATTCTTTCTATAATGCAGATGAATTACTCTCTAAATGTTGCAAATGGTGTCGGTAGCTCTAACTGAGCCCCTATACTCATTCCTATTGAGTATAATGGCTGGGCGTCTAGAATACGTAAACCGAAACCGTAAAATAACCAAAACCGAATGATTGCATTAAACTAAAAATAGTACCGAGCCGAATGATTCTGACTACGGTCTGAAAATCCAGAATCAACGCGGTCCAGCGAGTTCTTCAATCCAGAACCATTGAAATCGCGCGATAAACAAAACCGAAAAACACGAAAATAAACTAAACTAACAAAATACCAGCTATTGATCACTGAAATCCTAAAGTATGAGTCGAAGGGGCCTGATTTCCACTCAAAGGTCGGATCCATAAGCCCCGATGTTCGCTTTCTGAATTTCCATAAGCCCCGATGTTCGCTCCCGAAACACGAACCGGAAGCCTCTATTTATAGTTGCGAAATTTTCCTGGACGTGGCGCGTAAGGGTGAAATCTGCGGCGCGTCTTATCTATAATCCCCGATGTTCGTTTTCTGAATTTCAAACTTCTGATCCGGGCTTTTTGTGACGTGCGTGTCTTCTGAACCGTGGCGCGCGTATGCTTTCGCCTGAAAGTGGACTTCATTCCAAACTTGACCATTTTGCCCGCTTTTAACCCCTGTATTGTATATATTTCGCACACAAACACTAGACACAAAAACGTGAGTAATATAACAGTTTATGATATATATATTTCACTCAGAATAGGGCTCAACGACGACTAAAATACTTGGTATTACTAGGCGTCGTCAAACACCCCACACTTGTGCCTTGCTTGTCCCCAACCAAGTAAGTTTTTAACAAATTATAACTAAAACCCAAAAATTTTTGAATGCCTTCAGTTTCAAAGTTTATTGTATCCAGAAGGTAGATGAAAAATGATTTGAAGCAAATTGACTAGAACACTCGTTGGGAATCACGACTTTCTAGAGAACCCTTGATTACAAATTTTCAGTCCATAGAGGTGTACCTACTCATTTTGATTCTAAAGGCTGTTAAAGAACTATCCATGACTTTCGATGTTGTCTGTGTAACGAGCTTTCGAAAATACTATCCCATACCAGACGATCTTAGGTAGTAAGGTGCATAAATGCCCTTTCAGGGCCACCCTTTTTGGACCTACCGACTTGAACAACAAAGGCCACTGATTGACAATTCCTTCCTGAATCCCAATCCTAAAGTTTTCTAAATCCAGAAATTTCTAACTCCTAAAAACTCAACTTATTTTAACTAAACCATAGCATGATTACAACTAAACAGTATTTCTTGAAAAATACCAGATGCTATAACCTCAAAAAGCTATTCGTGTCTAAGTTACAATTTCTTAAAAATTTTCAATTTTGCTAAAAAAAATTTGAAAACGGCATTGTTTTCGCAAAAATTCAAAAAATTCTCTTTCGACCGTCCCACCCCACACTTTAAGCCGTACAACGTCCCCGTTGTACATAAAAAATTCAAAACTAGGGAGAAAGAGTTACCCCCTTAGGAACGGTAGAACTGCTTGCTTGATGGAATCCGTATAACAGGATATCAAAAATACGCATCATGGTTTAACTGTCCGGAGTTGTGGCGCAACAGTGAACATGCCGGTATGTGACAAATGTAGGGGTACGGTGACCCCACACTTGTGTGATACAACTCCTCAGTGGATCTCATTGGTACTTGCATACAAAAACACACAAACAAACAATTAAACATAAAAGCAACAAAAATATAAACGACTAAGAGTAGGTTTATGTACAATGTTTTCAAAAGATACAAAAAGAGAAAATAAAATCATTCATCATCGTGCTGTGTCCCAGATGGACCAGCCTCATCATCATGGCCTCCAGTGGGGAAGGGTGGTGGATCCCGTCCAGCATGAAGGAGTAGCTCTCGTAACGCCTCTGCCATCCAAGCCTGCTGGTCCTCCAGCCGTGTCATCCTCGCAACAATTTCTCGCAAGGCAGCCTGCACGTCTACAGCCGTGTCATCCAAGCCTGCTGGTGCCTCCACTCTCCTCCTCTGGGTGGGTCGGATCAACTGCTCCTCCTCCTCATCATTCTCGTCCTCAACCTCTGGTGGATGCTTCACGTGTGCCTGATGACCAGCAGGGCGTCTAACTGGCTCAATCCTCGGTAGTATCATATATACGCCCGGTATCAAAAGTTGGAGCACCTTCATCGTCTCCAAGTATCGTCCCTGAGCACGGGTGGGTGGTGTCACACCCCGATCCTTGGCGGAATCGATCAAGGCGTGATATATTGTTCAAAGTCTCATGACAACTATGTTATAATATGATTAGATTCAATTAAGTACTAAGTATGCAAACAAGATCCACAACATACAAATACAAATCCAAATACAATAACATTTATTACATCAAATTTAAATAGTCTTGTGGGTTTCTAAGGTAAACCCTACTTTTCATCAACTTCATTCTTCAAATCTGCATCATGGGTAAAAACAGGTCAACTACGAGAGTTGGTGAGTAATCTAGTTTTATTAAAGAAAATTGTGAGTTTGAATAATTTGAAATTTGTTTTCTTTTGAAGTTGGCCAGCAAGTGTTATTGAGATAACAGTTTATAAATAAAAAATTGATTAACAAATGATAACAACATCAATAAGTCCTCACCCTATATATACATATATATATATATATATATATATATATATATATATATATATATATATATATATATATATGTATATATATAGGATGGAGCATCTAATCATCATACACACTCAACCACGTGCAATCAATCACCTTAGCGTCCCAAGGCGGGGTGGTCAACCCAATAGCGCTATTATTGTCCATAACGTACCTCAAGAATACGGGCATAGTCATGGAGATTAGACTAAAATGATAATGCACTACAAGTACATGTAGCGTAAACAAACAATAATTATACAAATAATGATTCAAGTATAAATGTCCCCAACAATGTCTCAATTGTGATAAAATAATAAAATGAAGTTGAAAACATATTAGAACCACATGATACACCCCAAAAGTATTTAAAATTATAAAATATGGGGTAGATTACTCACTTTAGTCCAAACGGAATACGCGTGTCGTACGATAGACGGCCCGGGTCAAAATATCGTAGAACCTAATATAATTAATAGTTTTGGTTTAGGAACTGCTAAACGGGAATGGAATATTAATAAAAATAATTAGACACATATTATTATATTAGATGAATTAACAATAATCCATTTTGATTTGAATATTAAGGTATTTATTTGTTAAATGAATTTTAAATTGAATTAATTACTTTGCATAATTAATTTATATTTTCAATTTAGGCAAGATTTTAATAATTTCTTATTAAAATAATAACTAGTCAAATTATAAGTATTTACAGATTTTATATATTATAAACAATTATTTATATGAAATAATCATTAAAAATGCATTTTTACATGCTTAGATATTTAGGAAAATGGTTTTAAATACTAAACAGTAATGAAACATTCTGAAATTATCAGAAACTCATTATTTCATAAAATAGTAATTACTGTAAAATTTTCATATTTTTCTTAACTGCTTTAGTATTTATTTAGTATTTTAATAATTAAACCAAAACAAAATTCGGGAAAATTAATAAATGATTCCCAAAAATTCTGGAAAATTAACCATAGTTTTCTAACATTATATTGAGCCTACTGTAAATATTATGGATATTTTGGACTATGGGAAGTATTTTTCTTATGTTTTTCATTATTAACTAATCAATAAAATCATAAATAATAGGAAAATATTAAGAGAAATTCATTAGAATTTTTATTTATGAATAAAATGTTATATATGATATTCGGATAAGGTTTTATAATTTTTGGACATATGTTTCTATTTATTATCAATTTAAACCATTAAATAATCATTAAATCAGGAAAAATAAGCAAACATTCTTACTAAAATCTGTAAATTTTGTCATGGAGTCTTTAAAATGTTAATAAGGTTCGAAAAATATAAAATCTAGTTTTTAACATACATAACTATATTGTGTAATTTATTTATCTATAACAAAATAAAATACAAAATAAGCATCAAACTGTAGTATAAATACATGAAACTTTATAAATCCACTTTATTAAATATATGGGTTGTTCCAAAATTTTCCCAAAATTTATTGACTGCAAAAAGTATTTTATGTGAATTATTGCCCTATTTTATTGCAATAATTATAGTAATTCAATAAAAATAAGTTATTTTCTGAAAATTTCCAGAACTTCTTATTTTATTGCTGGGATTCTGAGAAAAATCAGGTTTATATATAAAATGAGTTTTAGATATTTTGGTGGATTTAATTTGTTTCATTAATGAATTTGAAACTTTTAACAACATACCTTGATGAATGCTTCAAGAGGGATGGAGATTTGAGTATGAGGGATTGTTCTTGGCTAAAAAATTGATATTTATTGGAAGAATTTCGAGATTGAGAGTGAGAGAAAGAATAGGGAGGGTTTGAGTGGTGATGAGAATAATGTGTTGGGAGAAAAATGAAAGAAAAGATGATAGGAGGTGTGAGTGGGAGACCATGGGAATAACTTTTGGCTTTTGGTGGTCTTCATAATTTCCCACTAGCACAAGCATCTCTATGTAATACACTAATTAATATAAGAATTTTATAAAATTTAATGTAGAGTTTATAAAAAAAGAGTTTTATAAAAAAATAGGTTATTATTTGATTATAACAATCTACTTTGATTTGAAGTTTAATTATAGCATTCAAGTTTGATTCTTTTAATTTAATTAGAGCATCATACTTTGATTTTATTTTAATATGGTATCATAATTTAATTTGATTATAGTTATAACGTTATACTATGCTATATTGCTATTAACGTCAATTTATATCGTATTGTATGGGTTTTGATCCTATTAGCGTCAAGTAATATTGAGTAGGGTTTATTAAATTTCCAATTGGGTTGGGTTGACCCGAATCCATTTTAGGCGGATGTCACAGTCTCCCCTACTTTAGTAAATTTCGTCCCGAAATTTAAGAAGAAAGTACCTTAAGAGAAAAGCTGCGGGTATTTGGTACGCATTTGATCCTCACGCTCCCATGTATACTCGGGTCCACGTGCTGACTGCCACCTGACCTTGACCAGGGGAATGCGACTTCTTTTGAGTTGCTTTTCCTTTCGGTCGGCAATTTCCAAGGGTTTCTCGATAAATTGCATTGTCTCGTCAATTTGGATATCCTCGAGAGGAACATGAAGGTTCTCGTCTGCTAAACACTTCTTGAGGTTGGCTATATGAAATACTGGGTGAACTTTATTAAGCTCTATTGGTAGATCCAACTCGTAGGCTACTGGTCCGATCCTTTTCAAGATCTTAAATTGTAACACCCCTTTCCTCAAACCATATTTAAAATACAAATACAGTTTTCAAACATAATTTACAACTCGTGACTATAAAATAGCCACTTAAATTTTTATTTTTATTTTACAAACTTAAAACTTGAGGGGTATTACAGACTCAATACAGATAACCATAATTTAAACTTACAGTGTACAATAACGGTCCCAACTGCAACTCTAGCTCCCTTCACCTAAGTACATAGCATTTCAAAAACATAGTATACGTGAGACATAAAGTCTCGTGAGTAATATGGGTTTAGACCCAAAACTTTTCTATTCAAAACTTGAAATATCAAAAGTACATTGCTAAAAACTGATTCATTTCATAAATCTCAAAATAACTTTTTCTTCTTTACTTTCCAACTCTAAAAAGACTTTCTTTTATAAAACTACTTTCTTTCTCATTTTCTCGTGACCAACTGAAACTTATGAATTAAGTTAATTAATTCATTCAACTAGCTCCCCTCGCGGAACAGAACAGATCTGCCCACTCGGTTTGCTCATTCTGTCTCCCCTTTGTGACTTGGAACAAATTCAAGCACAAGGGTATACTTAAGCTAGACAACTACTTCGCGACGGGAGGTACCATCCCAGTAGTGTCTTCTGATCCCCCGATTATGTGGGTGATCCTAGTCCGGACAACTGGCTCATACTTCTTTAGTTCTTACTTCATTTCATCTCAAATTGGTCAAAATGGGACACAATTTGTAAACAACTCTTACTCAAACATTTTTATAATTCTTTGCTAAAAATACTTTCAAAACTGCTTTTGACATCTTAGTTCCTATAAGGAACTTCTTTCAAAATACTTTGTAAACAATACTTTAAAAATCTGCTTCTAACACTAAGCCCTTGTATAGAGCTTCATTAAAAACTATTTTTCCAAACTTTAGTATTTATAAACATTTGGAAATCATACCTTTCTGAAAATAATATTTTGCTATGTACTATAAAAATCCTCATAAAACTCACCTTGATTTTTACTACGGGTTACTACGCTTCTCGTACAGCTTTTCCCTTCCCGTGCTCAACAACGTTTGAAGCACCACCTATACAAATTGTATATATAAATACTCAATATAATTAACTCTATAATGCTAAGGTCTCATATAACATAGCTCTAGGTTATAATAAATGTATAACCATTTATAAACTCATTTTACGGTTTTTCTCCGAAATACGCGTATATCGCTACAGTACCCCCGAGGGGTCGTATTTCAGTTCCGATTCTTTTCCATGAAATCTTAAGCCATATTAGACTTGTGTTTCAAATTTGAAGTTTATTGGACAAGTCGAGCTCAAATTCCAAAATTAAGTTTTGAAGTGAATAGTACTTTTCGCCACTGCCGCTACAGTGACTTTTCCGCAAGGTCGGATTACGAATTTGACCATTCCCGATATGTTCTTATACCATTTTAGAGTTATGGCTAAAATTTCAGGTCAATCGGACATGTCTAGCTATGGTTTCTAGCGTTTGGAATAATTGAAATTTTTAACATTTTTGGTCCCTGCCTGGCCCCTGATTGGAGGCGCACTGCGCCAGGTATGGGGCGCACTGCGCCTGGGCGCACCCCGCCATGGTCATGGGCGCACTGCGCCTGGCGCCTGGGCAGTGGCCTGATCAGTCGCGATTTGTGCACTGTAGCACGCAGTTTTCACCCATTAAGCACTTATTTCAGTTCTTATTCGTATGGGGTTTGTTCTAGGACTAAAACCCTTGACTAATAACACATTTTAAGCCATTAAAAACACTTCAATAACTCAATTGCAGAGATTAAAGTTCTTGGCTAAACTTGAAAATTCTCAAGAATAGCATCCTACTTTCATGTTTTGGAGTTAAGTTCTTAACTAATGGCTTATTGGAAGCATTAGTTACTTAACCCACATGATTTCTAACTGCAATTTCAGTTTCAATTCCATCCAAAGACCAAAATGAAGAACACACCCAAAAACTAGGTTAAAAACAAGGAATTCTTACCTCCTCTAGCTTTGGAATCACCAATTCCAATCCTTTGCTTGATTCCCTTGGCCAATTCTTGTTCCCTTCTTCTTCTTCTCGTGATCTTGCTGCACACTTCTAGTTCTCTCCCGTGTTCTCTGGATGCTTCTAACTTATGAGAGAATAACTCTCATATTTCATATATATATTTAATGTTTATAATCTAATTACATTTTAGTCCCCAAAGCTTCATATTTCTTTCCAAAATGATCCTAAAACCATAAATCTTGCAAGGAATGTTCTAATAACTACTAACTTGACATTTTCTTGACATTTTGGTCATTTTTCATGTCAAATGACCAATTTGCCCTTTTTGGTCAAATTTCACTATTCTCGCGTCAAAACTCCAAATTTCATATAACCTTTTATTTCTCATTATATTAATACATATTATTACACATAATAATCGTACAACGTGACAAATGACGATTTTACCCTTTTTGACTTTTTCGCGGGTTCTTACATTCACCCCTCCTTAAGCGGATTCCGTTCTCGGAATCTTTTCGTAATCCGTGAAATTCGGATATCTTCTCTTCATTTCTTCTAGTGTCTCCCAAGTTAGGTTCGATCCTAACGGATGCTTCCACTTGACTAGTACAAGATCAATCTCTTTGTTCCTTAGCTTCTTTGTCTGCATCTCTAGAATCGCTTCGGGTTCTTCAATCATTTTGCTGGGAGTTTCCACTCTCAAATCCGTATACGGTATTACTAACTCTTCTTTACCAAAGTACTTTTTCAAGTAGCATACATGAAAGGTATCATGTATTCCACTGAGTTCGGGTGGTAACTCTATCTTGAATGCTTGTAATCCAACTCTCTTCAGGATTCTAAAAGGTCCAATGTACATTGGACTCAACTTTCCTCTCTTGCCAAATCTGACCACTCCTTTCCATGGCGACACTTTTATCATCACCAAATCTCCTTCTTGTAAGTCATACGGTCTCTTCTTTAAATTCGAGTAGCTCTTTTGCCGATCTTGTGCTGCTTTCATGTTGGCTTGAATTACTCCAATCTTTTCATTAGTTACTCTAACAATCTCTGGTCCCGTAAGCTTAGTCTCACCCGCTTCCAACCACCATAAAGGAGTTCTACACTTTCTACCATACAATGCCTCAAAAGGTGGCATTTTAATGCTAGAATGGTAGCTGTTGTTGTATGCAAACTCCACTAATGGCAGGTGTTCATCCCAACTACCTCCAAATTCCATCACGCATGATCGTAGCATGTCTTCTAATGTCTGGATCGTTCGTTCACTCTGACCATCTGTTTATGGATGATACGCTGTACTTAGCTGAATTCTTGTCCCCATTTTATCTTGTAAAGCTCTCCAGAAGTTAGAGGTAAATCTAGGGTCTCTGTCTGACACGATAGACAACGGTGCACCATATCTTCTTAACACTTCATCTGAATACAACTGGGCTAACTGCTCCATTGGAGTAGTTTCTTTTATGGCTAGAAATAGTGCACTCTTGGTCAACCGGTCCACTATGACCCATATACTATCATGACCTCTTCTCGTCCTCGGTAACCCGACAACCAAGTCCATGGTTACATCTTCCCACTTTCCGGCTGGAATATGCAATTACTGGGCATCCCCATGCGGGACTTGATGTTCCGCCTTGACTTGTGCACATATAACACACTTGGAGATGTACTTAGCTATCCTCTTCTTCATTCCAGGCCACCAATACTGTCTTTTCAAATCTTGATAAGTCTTGGTACTCCCAGGATGTATGGAATACTTTGACTTATGCGATTCTTCTAAAATCAACTTTCTCAATCCTCCTGTCTTCGGTACCCATATGCGGTTTCTGAAGGTCTTCAAGCCTTGACTATTGGTCTCAAACTAAGTTTCTTTTCCTAGCTTTTCATCTTTTAAGTCTCCACTTTCTTCAACTTTTTGCTGAGCTGCTTTAATCTGTTCTATAATGCTGGACACTAGTTCTATTCGCATTGATCTTGCCTTGATTCTTTTCTCAGGAACTTTTCTACTTAATGCATCTGCTACAACATTTGCTTTACCCGGATGGTATATAATGTCGCAATCATAGTCACTGATCAGCTCTAGCCATCTGCTCTGTCTCATGTTTAACTCTTTTTGAGTGAACACATACTGCAAACTCTTGTGATCGGTGAATAGCTTGCACTTTGTACCATACAAGTAATGTCTCCAAATCTTCAAGGCAAATACGATCGCTGCAAGCTCTAAATCATGAGTTGTGTACTTTTTCTCTGGATCTTTCAACTGTCTGGAAGCGTATGCTATGACCTTCCCTCTTTGCATCAACACACAGCCAAGCCCCCGATGAGAGGCATCGCTGTACACTTCAAAGTCTTCTGTCCCATCTGGCAATGTAAGGACAGGCGCGTTACACAACTTTTCTTTTAAGGTAGCGAAAGCTCTTTCTTGTTCTTCTTGCCAACTAAAATTTTCTTCTTTTCGAGTTAGTCGTGTAAGTGGCACTGCTATACGGGAGAAATCTTGAATAAATCTCCTGTAGTACCCGGCAAGACCGAGAAAACTTCTAACTTCTGTTGGCGTCTTAGGTGGCTCCCATTTCATTACCGCTTCAACTTTCGCTGGATCAACTTTTATACCTTGGATAGAAACAACATGTCCAAGGAACTGCACCTCTCTCATCCAAAACTCGCACTTGGAGAACTTTGCATATAGCTGTTCTCGCTTCAACGTCTCGAGTACTAACCGCAGATGACTCGCATGCTCTTCTTTATTCTTCGAGTAGATCAGAATGTCATCTATGAACACTATCACAAACCGGTCTAGAAATGGTTTACAGACCCGATTCATCAAGTCCATAAAGATCGCCGGTGCATTCGTAAGACCGAATGGCATTACTAGGAACTCGTAATGCCCGTATCGTGTACGGAACGCCGTCTTCTCTACATCACTTTCTTTTACCCTGACTTGATGATACCCAGATCTCAAATCAATTTTTGAGAAATAATCTGCTCCTTGCAACTGGTCAAACAAATCGTCTATTCTGGGCAACGGGTAACGGTTCTTTATGGTAATCTTGTTCAATTCTATGCAATCAATGCACATCCGCATTGATCCATCCTTCTTCTTCACAAACAGAACTGGAGCACCCCACGGAGAAGAACTAGGCCTGATGAAGCCTTTATCTAATAACTCCTGCAACTGGGACATTAATTCCCTCATCTCTGTTGGTGCTAGCCGGTACGGTGCTCGTGCTATTGGGGAAGCTCCTGGAACAAGATCTATCCGGAATTCAACCTGCCTTTCTGGTGGCAAGCCTGGTAATTCATCCGGGAAAACTTCTGGAAACTCTTTTACCACTTCTATGTCTTTGTACGTCTGTTTCACTTTATCTTCTGTCATCACATAGGCCAGGAAAGATACACACCCTTTCCTGATACAACTTCGAGCCTTAGCCACACTAATGATACTTGGCACGTGCGTTCTTCTTTCTCCATATACGTACACTTTTGCTCCTAGGGTTTTAACAGACACCCTCTTCTGTCCACAAGCTATCTTTGCATCATTTGCACCAAGCCAATCCATCCCAATTATCACATCAAAAGACTTAATTCCAATAGGAAGGAGATTAAGTCGAAACTTCTTGCCGTTGATGTCAAGTTCGCAATCCCGATACATATGCTGAACTTCTACAAATTTCCCGTCCGCCACTTCTACCTCAAAAACTAGATCTAACAATTCTAATGGGACTTTTAATCTAGCTCCAAACCCATGGACACAAAAGAATATGTAGACCCAGAATCAAACAGGACATATGCAGGTGTCGAGTTGATTAGTAGTATACCTGAGACCACATCGTGAGTCTCCTTCGCTTCCTCCCTGGTGATCTGAAAAGCTCTAGTCTTCACCTTCTGAGGTTCTGTCTTCTTTTGAGCTGTTGACACCACAGTTTCTCCTCCCTTATTTGGGCAGTTGAAACTATAGTGCCCCATCTGATGGCATGAGAAACACTCCACTTCGCTGGCTTTCTTGGCTTTGCAATCTTTCGCTTTGTGTCCGAATCCGCCACAGTTAAAGCAGGCATTTGATCCCGCTCGGCACTCACCACCGTGTTCTTTCCCGCATTTCTCGCACTTTTTCACACTTCCCTGTCGGCTCTGACTTGAACTCACCTTCCCTTTCTTCTTTATGTTCCCACTGCTACTAACTGCCTTTCTTTTATCATTAAAACCAGGTCCTTCCTCCTTCCTTCTTTTTCCAACATCCTCCACAGTTCGGGCAGCAATGATCGCCCCATCTAATGTCTCGGCTTTCTTTACTTCTAGTTCATAGTTCCATGGCAAACCCCGGACATAGCGGTTAATTCGGGACCGCTCACTGGGGTAAGACTCCCCCACAAAAGGTAACATGTCACAAAACTTCTTTGTATACTCGTCAACTGTCATTTCTCCTTTTTTTATCGTTAAGAAATCTTCGTTCAACTTCTCCAAATCTCGCGTGGGACAGAATTTATCTTTGAGACACGTGACAAACACTGCCCATGACCAACCATATACCACATCCTTTCCCAAACTTTCATATTTGGTGTTCCACCACACCAAAGCATCATCCTTCAGTTGCCGAGAAGCAAAAGTGACTTGGTCTTTTTCTGCACATTTGCTCGCTTGTATAACTTGTTCAATCTCTCGGACCCATCGCATCGTCACTTTAGGTTCAAAACTGCCATGATATTCGGGCGGTTTGCAAGCCATAAAGGACTTAAAAGAGCAGCCCTTTTCTTCCTTCTTGTTGCGTCCACTAGTTGCTTCCTCAATCGTCTTCTTGGAGACTTCTTGTGATGATTGGGCACTAGGTTCACCCATTCTGCTGTCGATTATGTTGTGCACATCTTGCCTCAGTTCAGTTCGTAGATTATTAATTAGGAACTGAATTGCCTCCATAGTGACAGGTTGTGGTGGTGGTGGGTTTGGCTCAGCCTCATCGTTTCGCAGAACATGTGGTTCACTTCCTCTTGAAGAAGTGTGACTGCCCTCACCCCTGTCAGCTTGTCTTCTGTCTCCCATTACTATATAGATGAACAAATTATCGGTTTAATACGCAATTCTATATAGTATTTCATAAGCGGTAGCATGTTATCTCCTTATGTTGACTGCACTTTATAACAGTCATACTCAATCTATGCCTTCTATATTACTAAGGCAACCTACTACTACTCTTGCTAGTTTAAGCCTAGGATGGTATTCCAACCTAATTCGCTTAAACTATGGCTCTGATACCAAAACTGTAACACCCCTTTCCTCAAACCATATTTAAAATACAAATACAGTTTTCAAACATAATTTACAACTCGTGACTATAAAATAGCCACTTAAATTTTTATTTTTATTTTACAAACTTAAAACTTGAGGGGTATTACAGACTCAATACAGATAACCATAATTTAAACTTACAGTGTATAATAACGGTCCCAACTGCAACTCTAGCTCCCTTCACCTAAGTACATAGCATTTCAAAAACATAGTATACGTGAGACATAAAGTCTCGTGAGTAATATGGGTTTAGACCCAAAACTTTTCTATTCAAAACTTGAAATATCAAAAGTACATTGCTAAAAACTGATTCATTTCATAAATCTCAAAATAACTTTTTCTTCTTTACTTTCAAACTCTAAAAAGACTTTCTTTTATAAAACTACTTTCTTTCTCATTTTCTCGTGACCAACTGAAACTTATGAATTAAGTTAATTAATTCATTCAACTAGCTCCCCTCGCGGAACAGAACAGATCTGCCCACTCGGTTTGCTCATTCTGTCTCCCCTTTGTGACTTGGAACAAATTCAAGCACAAGGGTATACTTAAGCTAGACAACTACTTCGCGACGGGAGGTACCATCCCAGTAGTGTCTTCTGATCCCCCGATTATGTGGGTGATCCTAGTCCGGACAACTGGCTCATACTTCTTTAGTTCTTACTTCATTTCATCTCAAATTGGTCAAAATGGGACACAATTTGTAAACAACTCTTACTCAAACATTTTTATAATTCTTTGCTAAAAATACTTTCAAAACTGCTTTTGACATCTTAGTTCCTATAAGGAACTTCTTTCAAAATACTTTGTAAACAATACTTTAAAAATCTGCTTCTAACACTAAGCCCTTG
This sequence comes from Cichorium intybus, assembly GCA_023525715.1. Lineage (NCBI taxonomy): Eukaryota > Viridiplantae > Streptophyta > Magnoliopsida > Asterales > Asteraceae > Cichorium > Cichorium intybus. The sequence continues at coordinate 33,839,715 of CM042015.1, forward strand.
TATAGAGCTTCATTAAAAACTATTTTTCCAAACTTTAGTATTTATAAACATTTGGAAATCATACCTTTCTGAAAATAATATTTTGCTATGTACTATAAAAATCCTCATAAAACTCACCTTGATTTTTACTACGGGTTACTACGCTTCTCGTACAGCTTTTCCCTTCCCGTGCTCAACAACGTTTGAAGCACCACCTATACAAATTGTATATATAAATACTCAATATAATTAACTCTATAATGCTAAGGTCTCATATAACATAGCTCTAGGTTATAATAAATGTATAACCATTTATAAACTCATTTTACGGTTTTTCTCCGAAATACGTGTATATCGCTACAGTACCCCCGAGGGGTCGTATTTCAGTTCCGATTCTTTTCCATGAAATCTTAAGCCATATTAGACTTGTGTTTCAAATTTGAAGTTCATTGGACAAGTCTAGCTCAAATTCCAAAATTAAGTTTTGAAGTGAATAGTACTTTTCGCCACTGCCGCTACAGTGACTTTTCCGCAAGGTCGGATTACGAATTTGACCATTCCCGACATGTTCTTATACCATTTTAGAGTTATGGCTAAAATTTCAGGTCAATCGGACATGTCTAGCTATGGTTTCTAGCGTTTGGAATAATTGAAATTTTTAACATTTTTGGTCCCTGCCTGGCCCCTGATTGGAGGCGCACTGCGCCAGGTATGGGGCGCACTGCGCCTGGGCGCACCCCGCCCTGGTCCTGGGCGCACTGCGCCTGGCGCCTGGGCAGTGGCCTGATCAGTCGCGATTTGTGCACTATAGCACGCAGTTTTCACCCATTAAGCACTTATTTCAGTTCTTATTCGTATGGGGTTTGTTCTAGGACTAAAACCCTTGACTAATAACACATTTTAAGCCATTAAAAACACTTCAATAACTCAATTGCTGAGATTAAAGTTCTTGGCTAAACTTGAAAATTCTCAAGAATAGCATCCTACTTTCATGTTTTTGAGTTAAGTTCTTAACTAATGGCTTATTGGAAGCATTAGTTACTTAACCCACATGATTTCTAACTGCAATTTCAGTTTCAATTCCATCCAAAGACCAAAATGAAGACCACACCCAAAAACTAGGTTAAAAACAAGGAATTCTTACCTCCTCTAGCTTTGGAATCACCAATTCCAATCCTTTGCTTGATTCCCTTGGCCAATTCTTGTTCCCTTCTTCTTCTTCTCGTGATCTTGCTGCACACTTCTAGTTCTTTCCCGTGTTCTCTGGATGCTTCTAACTTATGAGAGAATAACTCTCATATTTCATATATATATTTAATGTTTATAATCTAATTACATTTTAGTCCCCAAAGCTTCATATTTCTTTCCAAAATGATCCTAAAACCATAAATCTTGCAAGGAATGTTCTAATAACTACTAACTTGACATTTTCTTGACATTTTGGTCATTTTTCATGTCAAATGACCAATTTGCCCTTTTTGGTCAAATTTCACTATTCTCGCGTCAAAACTCCAAATTTCATATAACCTTTTATTTCTCATTATATTAATACATATTATTACACATAATAATCGTACAACGTGACAAATGACGATTTTACCCTTTTTGACTTTTTCGCGGGTTCTTACATAAACGGCCCTACGTAGCGGGGTGCCAATTTACCCTTGCGTCCAAATCGAACCACACCTTTCCATGGGGACACTTTTAACATGACCATGTCACCCATGGTAAATTCAAGCGGTTTGCGTCGCTTGTCGGCGTAACTCTTTTGTCGGCTACGAGCTGTGAGAAAGTTATTGCGAATCTGAGTGATTTTGTCGGTTGTTTCCTGGATAAGCTCAGGACCAACGATTGGAGAATCCACTGTTGCGCGAATTACGTGGGACTCGCCAATTTCATGCCAGCAAATAGGAGATCGGCATTTACGGCCATACAATGCCTCAAATGGTGGCATCCCGATGCTAGAATGATAACTGTTATTATAGGAGAATTCCACCAACGGTAAATGAGAGTCCCAGTTTCCTCCGAAATCTAAGACACACGCCCTCAACATATCTTCGAGTGTTTGAATTGTCCTCTCAGATTGACCATCGGTCTGAGGATGATAGGCGATACTGAGATCGAGGCGGGTTCCCATGGCTTCTTGAAGTGATTGCCAGAACCGAGAGAGAAATCTCCCATCACGATCTGAAATGATGCTGAGAGGGATGCCATGCCGACTAACTATCTCGTCGATGTAAATCCGAGCAAGTTGTTCGACCTTGAAAGGTTCACGGATGGGAAGGAAGTGAGCAGATTTAGTCAAACGGTCAACGATTACCCAAATGCTGTCATGTCCCTTTGTGGTACGGGGAAGTTTGGTTACGAAATCCATGGTGATCGCTTCCCATTTCCACTCGGGGATTACCGGTTGGACCAATAGTCCAGAGGGTCGTTGATGTTCTGCTTTGACCCTGGAACATGTAAGACATTTGGCTACGAATAAAGCAATATCATTTTTCATTCCCGACCACCAATAATTGGTTCTCAAGCCGTGATACATCTTGTCGGCGCCCGGATGAATGGAATATCGAGTTTTATGGATTTCTTCCATCAGGAACGTACGAAGATTGTCACGATCTGGGATCCAGATGCGATCTTAATAATAGAAAATACCATCAGATTTAGATTCCACCTCCCCATCAATTCCCGTGGGCATGTCATTTTCGTTAATTGCCGAGTGTTGGGCTCCTCGAATTCGGTCGCTGAGATTGGACAAGATAGGAGAACATATTAAATGAAATGCTTTGGCATGTTCTTTTCGGCTTAACGCGTCGGCTACGACGTTCGCCTTGCCCGGATGATAGCGTATTTCACACTCGTAATCATTTAGGAGTTCGACCCATCGTGTTTGCCTCATATTGAGTTCCTTTTGATTAAGAATATGTTGCAAGCTCTTATGGTCGGTGAAAATTACGCATTTAGTGCCGTAAAGGTAATGCCTCCAAATTTTAAGAGCGAAAACCACGGCACCGAGCTCCAAATCATGAGTCGTATAATTCCTTTCATGGATTTTGAGTTGTCGCGATGCGTAAGCTATAACCTTTCCCCTTTGCATCAAAACACAACCTAGACCGAGATTGGAGGCATCGCAGTATACCACGAAATCTTCGGATCCTTCAGGGAGTGTAAGAATTGCAGCGTCACACAATCTTTGTTTAAGAGTTTGGAAAGCGTATTCCTGCTTGGGTCCCCAATCAAATGGCATATCCTTGCAAGTGAGAGAAGTAAGCGGTAAAGCGATCTTTGAGAAATTTGAAATGAAACGCCGGTAATAGCCAGCTAAACCGAGGAAGGACCGAATTTCCTTGGGGGTACGTGGGGCTTTCCAATTATTGACTGCTTCAACTTTTGCGGGGTCGACTAAAATACCATTGTCACTTACAATATGACCGAGGAATTGTACCTCATTTAACCAAAACTCGCATTTCGAAAATTTGGCATAGAGCTGATTTCCTTGCAATGTTTGGAGAGTTAGACGAAGGTGTCTTTCATGGTCTGCCTTTGTCTTGGAGTAAATGAGGATGTCATCAATAAAGACGATAACAAAACGGTCAAGATAAGGTTTAAATACTCGATTCATCAAGTCCATGAATGCGGCAGGGGCATTCGTTAGGCCAAAAGGCATAACGGTGAACTCGTAATGACCATAGCGGGTTCGGAAAGCGGTTTTGGGGATGTCTTCTTCCTGTACTCGAAGTTGGTGATAACCCGAGCGGAGGTCGATTTTTGAGAAGCATGAAGCTCCTTGAAGCTGATCAAAAAGGTCGTCGATCCGAGGTAACGGATATCGGTTCTTGATGGTCAATTTATTTAACTCCCGATAATCGATACACATACGAAACGAACCATCTTTCTTTTTTATGAAGAGAACCGGGGCTCCCCAGGGTGAAGTACTAGGGTGGATAAATCCCTTATCAGTTAATTCTTGGAGCTGACTTGCCAATTCTTGCATCTCGGTTGGAGCCAACCGATATGGAGACTTGGCTATGGGAGCAGCTTCAGGAACGAGATCGATGCGGAACTCTAGCTCACGTACTGGAGGGAGTCTAGATACGTCATCGGGAAAGATGTCGGGAAAGTCTCGTACAATCGGAATATCTTTGATTTTCTTTTCTGTGACCTTTGTTTCCACCTCATGGGCTAAGAAAGCCATGTATTCTTTACGTAGATATGATCGAGCTTGAGTACATGACATAAGACTAAGCTTTTTCGAACGAGTCTCGCCATAAATACGAAGACTTTGACCGTCGGCAAGAGGAATACGAATGAACTTCTCGTAACATACTATTTCAGCATGGTTTTGGGATAGCCAATCCATTCCCACGATGATGTCGAAACTACCAAGTTCCATAGGAACTAAATTGATGGAAAATTTATGACCGCTAAAATCGAAAGTGCAATCTTGGATGACTGCATTGAGTGAAATGTATTTTCCATTGGCGACTTCTACGGTAAAGTACTCATCAAGAATCGTGCGAGGTGTGTGAAGTATGGGCTCAAATTCCAAAGACACAAAACTTTTATCGGCACCTGAATCAAAAAGTACTGAAGCGTAGCAGTCATTTATGAGAAACGTACCATTTACGACCTTGTTATCGGTCTGTGCTTGGGTTGCGGTAATGACAAATGCTCGGCCTTTGGGAGCTGGAACCTGCATTGTTGGATTTGCCTGGGCTTGAGTGTTAATGATATTGACAAGCCTAGGACACGCGTTTATGAAATGGGTGGGGTCACCACAGTTGAAGCATGTTCCAGTTGGATACCGGGTTTGTGTTTGCTGATTTGAGGGTAGAGCGAATGGTCGCTGAGTTTTTGGTGCACGGCATGTGTCCGCCAAGTGGCCATAGCGACCACAAGTCGTACAAAGGCGACAGGGGCTGGTGGACATATGGTGATAGTTACAATGGTTACAGAGGGGGTGAGGTCCGGTATACGGCTTTTTGTTTGGTTGGGTGACTTGGGTGATAGGAGCAGCAGGGGTAATAACAGCATGGTTATGGTGATGGCTTTTCCGCTTCTTTTTGTCGTGTCGGTGTGAGGACTCGGACTTGACAATTAGGGGAGTCTCAGGGGTCGGCTTTTCAGTTGTCATCTTTGAACCCTTGCGTGGGAGGACACCATCGTTCATATTATCCTCGTTGAGTTGACCTGCTATTTCAATAGTGGATTCCAGGGTAGATGGCCTGCTGCTGGTCACCGAGTCACGGATCTGGCGCGGTAACCCTTTGATGTAGCGGCGTAATGCAGTTTTCATAGGTTGAACCATGTGAGGTAGGAGTCTCGAGAGATCATGGAATCTATTGGTATAGGTCGCGTTATCGCCACCCACCTGTTTCAGATTCCAAAATTCATCCTCGAGAGTTTGTAATTCGCTGTCAGGGCAGAACTTCTCCCTCATGCGTTCCTTTAGTTTTGGCCAGGTCATTCCCAAGGCAACAGCCTCTCCTTTTGCCCGTTTTTCTAGGTTCCACCAGGTGAGAGCATGACCTTGGAGGCACCCTGTGGCATGACGGACCATCAGGTCCTCAGGGCACTCGCTGTGGATGAAAGTACTCTCCATTTCTTCGATCCATGTGAGGAGTGCGGTGGCACCCTCAATGCCTTTGAAGTAAGGAGGATTACAGCTACGAAAGTGCTTAAACGAGCAACGATGAGTGGTTGCTGGAGCTTGCGGCTGAAGAGCTTGAAGATGGGTTGTAATTGTTGGGATGACATTTGCTACCTCCTTAGCGATAAGGGTGGCTAGCCTTCGGTTGTTACGAGCAGCATATGGGGGTCGTAATGCCATCTATGAGAAACACGCATATGGACTTGTGAGTTATTTGTAAATTGATTATGGAAATTAAGTTTGTAGACATTGTTGGGTAAAATGATTATAAAACACTTGTTGGGCCATTGTTAGGAGTGTTGGGCACCTTTTGGGCTTTCCATGGGTACTAAATGTGAAGCATGTAGCAATTGCGTGGGCCCCCACAATACTAAGTTTTCACATGATTTTCCCATTTCAATGCCCATTAGGGAACTTAATAGTCCAATGAGTTGGCCATTTTGGAGTGTATCCTTTCGGATACGTTTGATAAGGTCGGGTATTTTGATGGCTCAAAAGTAATGTGAATGACGCGCTTTGGCCTATAGGTTTGGGAACTCTCGCCTTTGGTCCCCAGGTAAGCAAACTGGTCCCTCGGTTGATTGGGATGTATACGAATGCTTACCTAGTCAGGACTTTCGGGCTACCGGCACCTCCCCCTTCCAGTTACTACGCGTCCATTACTTTGATCCTACCCAACTAGAGTTTATGACTTTTAATTTCCTATTAGCTCTAAGGAATATATATATATATATATATATATATATATATATATATATATATATATATATATATATATATATATATATATATATATATATATATATATGTATATAGATTTTTATTTTGAAACCATTTGAGTATGTGTGTGATTTTAAGAGAAATAAAAGAAAATTCACAAGTGTATGCACACATATAAGTGTCGGGAAAAATACGTAAGCACATAAGGGAGCAATTAGCACACAAAGGTATTCCTAGGATTTTCTAAGTGCGAATTGCATGCAGTTGTGTGTGCATTTTATAAACTAGCATACGAGAGGACCCTAGAGGCTATAGACTAGGTCAAGGCAATTAACCTAATTCCCTATAGTCAAGGGCTCTGATACCAATCTGTCACACCCCGATCCTTGGCGGAATCGATCAAGGCGTGATATATTGTTCAAAGTCTCATGACAACTATGTTATAATATGATTAGATTCAATTAAGTACTAAGTATGCAAACAAGATCCACAACATACAAATACAAATCCAAATACAATAACATTTATTACATCAAATTTAAATAGTCTTGTGGGTTTCTAAGGTAAACCCTACTTTTCATCAACTTCATTCTTCAAATCTGCATCATGGGTAAAAACAGGTCAACTACGAGAGTTGGTGAGTAATCTAGTTTTATTAAAGAAAATTGTGAGTTTGAATAATTTGAAATTTGTTTTCTTTTGAAGTTGGCCAGCAAGTGTTATTGAGATAACAGTTTATAAATAAAAAATTGATTAACAAATGATAACAACATCAATAAGTCCTCACCCTATATATACATATATATACGATAGACGGCCCGGGTCAAAATATCGTAGAACCTAATATAATTAATAGTTTTGGTTTAGGAACTGCTAAACGGGAATGGAATATTAATAAAAATAATTAGACACATATTATTATATTAGATGAATTAACAATAATCCATTTTGATTTGAATATTAAGGTATTTATTTGTTAAATGAATTTTAAATTGAATTAATTACTTTGCATAATTAATTTATATTTTCAATTTAGGCAAGATTTTAATAATTTCTTATTAAAATAATAACTAGTCAAATTATAAGTATTTACAGATTTTATATATTATAAACAATTATTTATATGAAATAATCATTAAAAATGCATTTTTACATGCTTAGATATTTAGGAAAATGGTTTTAAATACTAAACAGTAATGAAACATTCTGAAATTATCCGAAACTCATTATTTCATAAAATAGTAATTACTGTAAAATTTTCATATTTTTCTTAACTGCTTTAGTATTTATTTAGTATTTTAATAATTAAACCAAAACAAAATTCGGGAAAATTAATAAATGATTCCCACAAATTCTGGAAAATTAACCATAGTTTTCTAACATTATATTGAGCCTACTGTAAATATTATGGATATTTTGGACTATGGGAAGTATTTTTCTTATGTTTTTCATTATTAACTAATCAATAAAATCATAAATAATAGGAAAATATTAAGAGAAATTCATTATAATTTTTATTTATGATTAACATGTTATATATGATATTCTGATAAGGTTTTATAATTTTTGGACATGTGTTTCTATTTATTATCAATTTAAACCATTAAATAATCATTAAATCAGGGAAAATAAACAAACATTCTTAAAAAAATCTGTAAATTTTGTCATGGAGTCTTTAAAATGTTAATAAGGTTCGAAAAATATAAAATTTAGTTTTTAACATACATAACTATATTGTGCAATTTATTTATCTATAACAAAATAAAATACAAAATAAGCATCAAACTGTAGTATAAATGCATGAAACTTTATAAATCCACTTTACTCAATATATGGGTTGTTCCAAAATTTTCCCAGAATTTATTGACTGCAAAACGTATTTTATGTGAATTATTGCCCTATTTTATTGCAATAATTATAGTAATTCAATAAAAATAAGTTATTTTCTGAAAATTTCCAAAACTTCTTATTTTATTGCTGGGATTCTGAGAAAAATCAGGTTTATATATAAAATGGGTTTTAGATATTTTGGTGGATTTAATTTGTTTCATTAATGAATTTGAAACTTTTAACAACATACCTTGATGAATGCTTCAAGAGGGATGGAGATTTGAGTATGAGGGATTGTTCTTGGCTGGAAAATTGATATTTCTTGGAAGAATTTCGAGATTGAGAGTGAGAGAAAGAATAGGGAGGGTTTGAGTGGTGATGAGAATAATGTGTTGGGAGAAAAATGAAAGGAAAGATGATAGGAGGTGTGAGTGGGAGACCATGGGAATAACTTTTGGCTTTTGGTGGTCTTCATAATTTCCCACTAGCACAAGCATCTCTATGTAATACACTAATTAATATAAGAATTTTATAAAATTTAATGTAGAGTTTATAAAAAAAGAGTTTTATAAAAAAATAGGTTATTATTTGATTATAACAATCTACTTTGATTTGAAGTTTAATTATAGCATTCAAGTTTGATTCTTTTAATTTAATTAGAGCATCATACTTTGATTTTATTTTAATATGGTATCATAATTTAATTTGATTATAGTTATAACGTTATACTATGCTATATTGCTATTAACGTCAATTTATATCGTATTGTATGGGTTTTGATCCTATTAGCGTCAAGTAATATTGAGTAGGGTTTATTAAATTTCCAATTGGGTTGGGTTGACCCGAATCCATTTTAGGCGGATGTCACAGGTGGCGTCGGCGCCAAGTGGGCAATGGCATCGGCAGTAAGAATGCCATACGATCGAGCCAATCGCGTGATAAAGTGCCTACCGGTCATCGAGCTCCTTGCGCTCGAGCCCGAGGCTCTGGATGTCAGAAAAAAGACGAGGGTGAATGGTAGGTTGAGGAACATGCTCGGGTCAGAGAGAACCCACATGTAGAACACATCGTCGCGGGGCACCTTCTCACATCCCCGGCGATGTGCAATGGATGTGGAGATGATGTGGTGCATGAGTCTGTAGAGTGGGGAACGGAACTAGCTCTCCTTGGCCCCATTGGCCTCGAACCAATCATTGGACATTCGTGCCCAAATGATCTCATCGTCCTCCCTATCTGTCTGATCCGTAATGCACGTAATTAGAAAGGGCTGGAAATGGATGCTGGCAACCTCCTCACTGGTGTAGATCTCTATGCATCTGGTAAAATCCCGGAGTGTGCACTCCCGGCTCTGTCCCCCGAGCCTGAATCGAATGAGGTGGGACCTGGGCTCCTCCGAGGCTGGCGCGTATCTGCAGGTGGAAAAGAAATCGAGCATGAGCTCCTTGGAAGCAACGTCGTCCTCCCTAGCCGTGAGTCGATCCCAGCCCCGACATGTAAATATGTATGCTCCCTCCGTGTGGGTCCAGGTGCGGTGGAGGAAGGGCAGCAACTGATCCCATAATCCCACTGAAGTCAACACCGCTCGGTCAAAATATATCGTTGGCTGGACCAAACGCGTTTTGATAGCCCGCAGCCGATCCTGGTACTGCTGTGTCTCCTCCAGTACAGGGGAAACTGTAGAAATGGGTGCTCTGGCATGTATGCTATGTTCTGCTGAGCCATCTTAGTAGAAGATCACAAGATGCAAGAAAAATCACAAAAAATGAGCGTTGGATTCGAGCTCTGTTTTACACCGCCATGTGAGATGAGAAGTGGTACAGAGTGAATGGCACGTACCTGGTTAAACCGTTTCGTCCGATAAAAAACCGCGGCGTGGTGAACCTTAACGCGCGGCGCGTGTGTAAATGAAAGTGGTGCGCGTATGCTTTCGCCTGAAAGTGGACTTCATTCCAAACTTGACCATTTCGCCCGCTTTTAACCCCTGTATTGTATATATTTCTCACACAAGCACTAGACACAAAAACGTGAGTAATATAACAGTTTATGATATATATTTCACTCAGAATTGGGCTCAACAACGACTAAAATACTTGATATTAGTAGGTGTCGTCACTAAGGGACTTCATGGTTAAAGAGTTTCGTTGGTATATTGATGGAGCGTGTGTGGTTCACCGGCACATCATAATACCTTAAAATAGTCTTGACACCAAAGGGTGGAGTCACTTGGACTAAATATCCCGAGAACCATGAGAAGTCACAGTGTTATATTTTTATATTTCTTTCTTTTCTTTTTCTTCACACCACCATTTTGGAATGAAGTTAGGAGAGAGAAAGACAAGATGACATATTGAGATATCATCGGAAGAGTGTCCAATCGGATTATCTGCAATAATGTGCATCAATGTAGGACATTTGGATATATAGATAGAGTGAAGGTCATATAGACATATAAAATCTTAATTGAAAGTTTAAAAGAAACCAAGAAACGCATAACAGTATTATAACATATTTGATGTGGTGATTATCTCGTGGAGACTTGATAATTAGCAGGAGTAGCTACCTGTCAGATCATTATTTCGCTTTGCATGTTTTACTTCCCGAATAATTTGATTTTTCTTAGTTCCACAGTCGTTCATACTTACAAAAGTAAGTAGTGAATCAAGACTGTCATGAATTGAATTGTAGACTGTCTAAGGAGTTAAACATAGCAATAGTTCTGCTACAATGTTCATGAGTACTTACAAATGGATATTTGAGTGTTGGAGAAACCCACACTCAAAGAATTACTTCGTGGATTATATCACAAGTAATTCTGAGACGATAATATCTTAAGGTCTTGAAACAGAGACATATGAGTTGAAATTTACAAGTCATTTGTGCATTGATAATGCGTAAACGCATCGGTAACTCAATGTTATAAAACATATTGTTGTGCGCGATTTGATGAATAAAAGACACAAGCATATGAGACAAAGTTTATTCATTCCTTTTGCCCTAACGGGAAAAGCAATATTTGTGGGCCCCTCGGTGATTTGGTGTTGACTTATAGTGCTGGCCAGCCTGGACTAAATTGATGTATTCAATTAGAAGTCCTATATCATCACTAATCAGACACTACAAGAAAACAGCGATCTAGAAATCGGGAAATAGAGTATCGAACTGAGATTGATTCTAATCTATGTCTCAAGTTCGAATGATATCTAGTAGAACGGAGGATCATATGATCACTTATCTTAGGATACGTTACTGACTGGATCAGAGTTTGGCAGCGGCTTTTGTAATATTTAATTAATGGTTAATCAAAAATTAATTTAGAATTAATTTTGGGATTAATTGGATTAATTAAAAGTGCAGGGGCTGAATTATAATTTTTCAATAGTTGAGCATTGGATACACACATATATATATATCTATACCATTTATAAAGCATATATAAATTACAACTCTTTTAAGCATACATGTCTTAATTTTTAAGATAGTACAAACATGATATGCATAAACAAACCCATGTGCATATAATATTAAAAAACAACTGGCTTCTGGATATTCTTTGAATTCAATCGGGACCTTTTAATTCTATAAATGAATCTAAACCATTCATTTAATATGTATCCATCTAACCCAAAAAGAACCAATCAGATTGCAGGATTATAACTATAAAAGACATCCACTCCCACCATTCTTGTTCATTCAAAAATTACAGAAACATACACCCATACATTTAATTTTCGCCTCCATGTTTGATTATTAGCAAGATCTGCCAAGATCCACCGCCCTTCTTTGTCTTCATCTCTTAATTGTTCTTCATCATCTCTTCATTGTTCTTTATTTGAAATATCAGAGCTTGCAATTTTTTGTATGAAATTCAGTCCTGTAATATTCCAAAGCACACTATTTTGTCATTTATCTTGATTTTGCTATCAACCTCATACATGAATGTTTTGGTTTGTAATATTTATATATTCTACTATGCAATAAATTTACTATGTTATGACCATACAGAAAGGCGCAGTGATATTTGAATGCAACATTATCAAGAGCAATAAATTTGAGAATTGTCGATCTCCATTTTTGTTTTAAAAACTACAAATATATTTAAAATCTACCAATTTACATTTAAATGCTTTGCTTTAATTTTTTGTAGATCTATGTTTTTATTTGTAGAATTTATATTTTATTATTAGAATGTAGAAAATAATATTTAATTTTGTTAAAATTGGTTTGTTTGTACATGATTTTCATGCAGGTTCTGTGAAGAAAAAACAATACTACCAAGCATTTAAAATTACGAGATTTAAGAAACGTAAATCAAAACAATATATTTGAAAACCCCTTTTCAACTTTTCTATTTTCAGGTTTGAGAAAACCTAAATCAAAAACAAATTATTGTTCCTATAAACTAGAACAAAACAAAACTGATCGGAAAATTAACATTAAATTCTAATCTAGATTTTGGAATGTAATAACAATATACCGTATAGATCTCCAGTAGCTCTTATAAACGATTTTGACAAATATCTGAGGATTGAGTGAAGCTTGAACAAGATCTAAATCGCCATTCCAGATTTAACAAAATAATCATTTATATCAGATTGAGAAAAGATGAACAAAATTCATTTATATCAGATTGAGAACAGATTAACAAAATAATCATAATCATAAAACACAACAAGATCTAAATCGCCGATCAAACCTGGTATCGCGAAATCGGAGTCTAATAAACTATATGTGCAGAAAGGGGACTGAGGATAGTCAAGCTGCGGGAAGGATGAAGAAAATGATTTTTTATACTCTGTAGAGGAGACACGGCCCTCACTCACTAAGTCAACATGCTGAGTTGACTGAGTTGGCTGACACAGTGGCGGATCGAGAAAACGAGGGTCGGGTTTTGCACCAAAAGGTCACCGGAGCTCGGAACCAGTGGCAGAGTGACGAGAACCTGTCGTTAGATCGCCAGAAACGAAGGTTGCAGGTCGGTTCGGGTGGATGCGACGGGAGCAACAGATCGGCTTATTGGGTTAGTGGGTTTTGCATCGGAGGCTCGCCGGTGCTGATGGGTTTAGTGCTGATGGGTTCGGTGGTCTTGGATCGCGAACAGGAAGCGAAAGAGATAGTTGCAGGTGAAGATGGCCAGATCGCGAACAGGAGGAGGAGGGAGACAAACCAGATCACATTAAAATGGGGCTCTCGACCATGGAGACATCGATTCAGATCAACCAACATTGCTTGTGTGATGCTTTTGAGAGAGAGAAAGAGATGGAGAAAGAGGTGTCATGGTGGTGGTGCGTTGGTCCTGGTGTGGTGGTGCATCCATGGTAGTTGTGCGAGATCGTGGTGTGCGTTCGTGATGGTATGACTGGAGCGATCTTCATTGTGGTGGTAGATGGTTAAAGGAAGAACAGAATCGGCAGCTGGGCTAGGGCTTTTTAGGGAGACAGATAGAGGGAGAAGGTGGAGAAAGACGGTGGTGGTGATAGCGGCTGTATGTAAAGCAATTTAGGGTTAGGTTATAGATATATTAGGGTATAGTTTCTGAATTATGACTTTTAACGCTCAACCAGCTCCTTAGAAATGGCTTTTTTTAATATTAGCCGTACGTGTCTATAATGGATGTCGTTTTCTCTACTGTTAAACTGGTGTAAAAAACTATTTGTATCCTAATTTTATTTTTCCATTTAGTGTTATTTTTGCAATGGCCCAACCTCGCACTGGCATTTCTTCCCTCAACTGGGACCCCTTCCCTTGGTGGAATACCATATGGGTTTGGGAATAATGCATAAACAATATGTGGGAATAATGCATAAACAATATTGTTTATATATAGAATTGTATCAATTGAATAATGTTGGTTATGGATTGTGATTCTCTTTCGTTTAGTGGTTAAATTGTTACTTTTTCAAAATAAAAGCATCTATTTTTTATGCTTTGCATGACTAGATGTCTAGATGCATTGAGATGAGAAGATATGTATTGGTTTGTGGCGGTAGGAACAACTAGATTAATGATGATACACCATAAAAAGAGTATGGCTTTTATTTGAATGGACTACTGTAGAAATCAAAAGAGCATGACTTTTATTTGAATTTTTTGAGTTGTCGTCCTTTTATAATGATAATATATTGTATTTAAAATTTATTATGAAGGAAATTTAACTATCTAATACTTTATCAAATTGTGGACTGAGTTTGTTGAGAATGTACGTATATCCAAAATCGGTATTAAGGATCGTTTGTACAAGTTTATAATCTTCGATTACCAAATAAAAACCATTTATCAACATATATTGAAATTTTTAAATAAATTTAAATGTAATTTAATATATTTAAAACATGGACTTTCAAATATTAATTTTGAAACATGTCTTAAAATATAATCGGAGTTATCACATTTGACGTCTAACAAATACGATATTTTTGTTCTTAGATAAAGCAATACCATGATGAAGGACATCATTCTAAAGTTAAAATCTGATGACTATTAAACACAAAGTGATGGTTATAAAAATACAATATAAAATGAAAAAATCCGTTATTGGATTTTATCTTTTCTTAGTAACTCATTTTGCACAAAGTTATTATAATGATGTATTATGCTATAATATATTTATATAGAATATCTATTTGTTAAATTTTTGACAAAGAAATCTCATATTTGTAGATAATGCTATAAACAAATAGTTTTGATTTTATTATACAATTGAGACCAATAATAACCGTTTTACTGATTTTTAGAGCCAATATAGTATACACGTAAAATAAATAAAATAGAAAAGAACCCCTCCTATCCATAAAGTTGAGTAATGGTCATGATTTTTATTTCTCAGCTTATTATAACATTATATGTTGCAATAATATATCCAATTATAACAATATTATCTAAATATGATGGTGATTTTCTATAAATCATTAGTTTCATACAATCATTTTTAAAACAGTAGTTGTGTGTGGCTGTGTGTTTGGGGACTGGGGTCACAATATGGGCAATTGGTAGACAAGTATGTTGCTATTATGACTATTGAAATAGTGTGACGAAATTTGCAAAAAAATGTAATTTACTCTAATTTTTTTTTCTTTCGATTATCAACCAATCTGTAGGAATTTTGACTTTCGAGATCAAATTATATTAACCAAATTAACCTTGTATAGGAATTTATACTAAAGCATCTGTATTAAAATATGTACTCATTTTTATTTGGGATGCAAACTCTTTATGACTCATTGCTTCCACTTTTCTTATCCACAAACAATGTTTATTGCAACAGTAAGAACACGTCCAAGTCTCATAAGACTGCAACAAGTCTGAGGTCTCATAAGATTTTAAGTTTAAAAAATTGTTAATCTAATTTCGATGTCCAAGTCTCATTAGATTTTTAAAGTTTCAAACATTGTTAATCAAATTACTATTTAAAATTGGTAAAGAAACACAAAAATGAAGAATAGTCTTTTTAGTTTGATTTCATCAAGAAAGGAAGCTAATAAATTGAGTTGGTAGGAAATGAAATGAAAAACTTGTGCGGTTGGTTTTTGTAACGAGTCTTTGGAAAAATTTTAACATAAGAAATTATACAGAATCATCACTTATCGTTGTTTGTGTAAAATTTATAAATGTAGTTTTCGGGTTTATGGTATTTGGGTAACACAAACATCGAACCATTTAAATCTAAACTGTTTAATCTGAAAATCGAATAACCCGAATGTAACATGGTTCGCTTAACAATCCGTTTGGTGATAACTCCCAAACTGAATAACCCGAAAACTACACAACCCTGCTAAAGCTCAACCCCCCTCCCCCGTGCGACATTTGTCGTCTGTTCCAACGTACTTTCAAATTTAAACGAAAACAACAAGGTCCAAAGAAAGGAAGTTATCCACCAAAATAAACTTATTTGATGATATTAAAGAGAAAACTAATAGCCGCTTGAAAACCAATCGTCAAAAAAAAAAAAAAAAAAAAAAAAAAAAAAAAACCAACCGCTGCTTTGCGCGGGTACTTCTATTTATCATTTCATTGCAAAATATCATTATAATTCCAAACCGATTTCTAAAAGTTTTTTCCATTTTTGGTCTCACACTCTCGGGTATTTACCGTTCCGTATATCGTTGGAAAGTTAATCAATCGCCCGAAAAGAAATTAATCACTCTCATATTCGCCAACTCCCCCTCCCATCTGCAACCTAAAACCTAAAAAGTAATTGCCGAAACGAAACTATTTGCCGCCGCCGCATTGCGCGGGTACGCAGCTAGTACATATATATATATATATATATATATATATATATATATATATATATATATATATATATATATATATATATATATATATATATATATATATATATATATATATATATATATATATATATATATATATATATATATGTTCAATATAGAACCAAATTATATCATCTAACCATAAAACCACGATCTTAACCGTTAGATTAGATTCCTTAATACCGTTAGATTAGATTCCTTTATTAAGGGTATGATGGTAAAATGGAAAAACTAGAAATAAAACCTCCAATAAATACGTCCAGTAACAAATGTTCATCAATGAATAAATGTTCATCAATGAACATATATTCATCAATGAACAAAAAAACATTCATCTCCTTCTCTGTATATTCATTCTTTGTAAATCGACATATGTTCATAAATGAACATATGTTCATAAATGAACATATGTTCATCAATGAACATGCATTCATATCTTTATCTATATATATATATTCATTCCCTATATATAAACATGTGTTCATAAATGAATATGTGTTCATAAATGAACAAATGTTCATTAATGAACATACTCATTCTCTGTAAATGAACATATGTTCATAGATGAACATATGTTTTAAAAAATCACGTAACATTTGACGCTCCTATATTTTAGGGATGGATAAAAAAAAACCCAATATGCCCTTGCCTGGGTATGATTCCCTACATTAGGTGCATCATTTATTAATGCGTCCCTTTTAATCTAATCCGTTGAGATAATAATCCAAGGGTTATAAGGATGGTTCTATGGTTAGGTGATTTAATTTGGTTCTATATTGAACCTTCCTATATATATATATATATATATATATATATATATATATATATATATATATATATATATATACACATCTCGGGTGGTCCGACTGGCAACGGCCCATGCCTCTCCTAGGAGAGGTTTTGGGTTCGAAACTTGTTCGGCGCAACTTAGGCAAAAGATATTACGCCAAATGTTGTGGCCTCCGTGCTAGCCAGAGATGAGTGTACCCGGGGCTGGTTTCCCCCCAGTCAGTTGCCACGCAGGGAGTCCTTACGGGGTGGGCTTGTGCTATGCACCAAGGTTTGCTACTGCGTTAGTGGGGCTAGTCTCTGTGCAGGTTCCTCGGAGAAGGCGAAGTACTACGAAAAACTGTAGGAATTGCTTATGTACCTAGCGTAGCCTGTAGTATATTACGACATCATGTAGTAGATTCATCCTTAACTTGCAATATATATATATATATATATATATATATATATATATATATATATATATATATATATATATATATATATATATATATATATATATATATATATATATATATATATATATATATATATATGGGTGTTTTGACTATTTATGGTAATGATAAGCAAGTTGACTTGTATGATAAAAGGTTTATCATATCAAGAGTTCAAATATGGCAGCTATATGTCATATGACTTATCATTCTGACACTACAAATACGGCAGCTTATAGGTTGCATGTGAACTTAAGAGTTTAAGTTTATTGTTTGCCTATTCCCCATCACTTATAAGCATTTCTTTGAAATTGATTATGATAATCACCAATACATGAGAACGTGCATTATGTGAGAATGTACGTTCAGTCAGAATGGGTTTCTATGATAATGTACATTATATGAGAATGTATAATCTATGAGAACGAAGAAGAAAAGATAAATATATCATATTATAAGAGAATATATAATCTAGTAGAATGAAATACAAAATCATATTTGTATGTAAACATATTTGAAATGATATATTTTGTGATATTATGAAAACACTAAATTAAACGAATGGTTCTTGTGGTTTAGGGTAATTAGCGCCCTTAGGCTACACGGAGTGGTGGCCAATGGCCAAGGAGTTTTTGTGGGTTGGCAGCACTTGGCCATTTTGTAGACAGTGGTGGCTAGTGACCAAGGAAAAGAAAAGGGCTGTTTTTTTTTGCCGTTGGAGACAAAACCCATGGTTGGCATCTCGCCAACCGGATGGCGAGTGAAGATGGCGAGGGCATCGGTAGTGGAGTTAGCGACTCGCCAAGGGGCTTGGCGACCCCTTGGCTTCCCTACTCCGTCCGGCCTTAGTCCTTAACTTATTTTTTTTAACTCGCACAGTCTATATGTTATGTTTTTGTTGTGTCCATGGTTCCCGCCAGATGAAAAAGACCATTTTGTCCTTAATAATTCCTTTCTAGTTTTATTTGTTGTTTGTTTATTATTTACAAATTATTAAATTAGAATGGAATAACATTATCTATTACCCATCTGACATCCCTCTATCTAACATCGATGCTCTTACATCCTTTTCACTCTACCGGTGTCCCTTTACTGCCACCGACATCATCTTTTGGTGAAACAGCTACATCGCGACCAACATCCACTCTGATGAACCTATCTATGCTGCCCTAACATCATAAGACTAGGAGATGAAATATGTCTCTCGCCAGCCCCTGTCTGGATCCATTCTTCAAATCACATATTTACACTAACTACAAATGTGGTTTTGATTCTTTTTTCTGGATTTGATGCAAATTTTTAGACATCAGTTTTTGATTTCTTTGTTGGATCCTTCTGGTTGAAATTTTAGACTGAAATTAGGTTTTCTTTTTCTGTATCTAATGCGAGTTTGTTAGAAATCGGGTCTTGGTTTTTCTTTTCCTAGTTGAATTCGTGGGTTGAAATAATGGTTTTTACTTTCTGATGTCTAGTTCTCCGATGATGAAATTTGGTTAATGTGTTTTTTCTGATTGAAATCAATTTTCTTTTTCTGATTTCTGATTTCTCTAATTCTCTATCTCTCTCACGTCCCTCTTTATGAAACTTGGTTTTCTTTTTATGAGTTCTGGTTTCTCCGGTGGTGTCTCACTGGGTATTTTATGATATGTGGTTTCTCTGATGGTGGTGTATGTGGCTGAATGGCCGACGGGTATTTTCTGGTGGCTTGTGATATTGACCGAAGATAGCCTCCGATACTTGGGAAAGGAAGATAGATGATTTCACTGATTTTTAAAATGAACAAACGACCAATAAATAAACTAAGAAAGAAATTATTAAGAGCAAAATAGTCTTTTTATATTTTCACAGGACCATATATGCAACAAAAACATGCCATGGGGATTGTTTGAGTAAAAAAATAAGTTAGGGACCAAGGATGTAGATTACGTCAAACCACAAGACCATTCGTGTAATTTACACTTTTGAAAATGATGAGATATTTTACGATTGAAGCATATATATACATTTTCTGGTAGAATAAAGTATATGGACAAATTTGTAACACTTTTGTATGTAAACATATTTAGAATTTAGAAATTCAAAATCCGAATGACTACAATACTGTATTGTGCAACATCAGGATGACTAAAATATTATATAGAAGCTAATATACAAAACAAAATGACTAGAATAATGTACTATAGAAAATCAAATTACTAGAAAATTGTTTGTGCAACATCAGAATGACTAGAATATTATATTAGAAGCTAATATACAAAACATAATGAGTAAAATATTGTACTATAGAAAATTAGAATGACTAGAAAATTGCGAGAAACACAAAAAAAATGTCTATCATTCTATTATGAAGGTTATTCTGATAAGAACTTTTGGACTTTTTTTGTTTGTTTCATTTTTTTTGTCTATGTGTTTCTTCTCTTCCCTTTACCTTAATTTACAACTACTTGCAACTTCAAGAAAAATCAGGAAACCCACCCTCATATTCAATTGATCTTCAAAATTTGGCCAGAGGAATCAGTTCTGATTGCAAAAGGGTAAAGGCATATAGATGCATATAGATGATGGCTATGGGTGTGTAGATTATGGTGCATGTGGCATGGAGAAGAAGAACAATACTTATGTTTTTTTTATTCTGATTGCAGGTATGGTCCACATTTTGAAGAATCGGGATGAAAGAAACAGTGATGGTGGATGTGATGGCTTTGGAGATGGTGTTGGTGGTGTGAACAAATGAATGAAGTAAGGTAAATATTATATGGATGTAAAACTGATTAGAGGAAATCATGGTACATTTCCATGATTACAGGAAATTGAATTTGAAAATGTAAATGCAATATTCCTAAACTATCATTGACTAATTCTAGTTTATGATTGGTTCTTATAACCATACAATAATTGTCGTTTATACACACACATACATACACACACACGCATATATATATATATATATATATATATATATATATATATATATATATATATATATATATATATATATATATATATATGAAATATTTTTTCTAAGTGAAAGATCATACAATAATTGTTGTTTATAGATACATACATACATACATACATACATACATACATACACACACATACATACATACATACATGCATACATACACACATACATACACACATGCATACACATATACATACATACATACATACATACATACAGGTATGTACACATACACACACACATACATACATACATACATACATACATACATACATACATACATATATATATATATATATATATATATATAATATTTTTTCTAAGTGAAAGATCATTTGAGATTACATATATAAAATATATCATGAATAATGTATGTATAGTTTTGATAATAACTAGTGGGAGCCCATGCTCCGCACGGGTTCGGGATTGTTGAAGCACGGGTCCAGATAAATGTAAGAAAAAATTGACCTGGTCACTGGTTCTGACCTCCTTAGCGCAAACACGAAACAAAAGTGTGTTTCTTGTCTGCTCAAGGTGAGTCTGTGCAGGGCTCAAAGTGCAGACTATTGCAGTTCTTGCATTTCCGCCAAGAGAGGTTTGTAGTATACGTGTTAGCTTTGAATCTCTGTAAGGCACGTGTCCGTTTCTTGATTTGCTACATCCAAACAATAAAACGTGCCAATTAATTTCGTTTTTATACAAAACAATAAAAGGAAAATAGAAAATAAACTAATGTAAGTGCAAACCTCAATTTGCGGATAACGGTTCCAAGTGTTATTAACTCTTTATCTTTTATTGCACTTAGTCCCTGCCATGGAAGGCTTAAGCTACACATACAACATGAATTAGAGCACACGACCAAAATTACAATAATACCCTTCTTCTTCACCTTCCTCTTAGGAAATACATAAGAAGATAACCAACAGACTCTAAATCATCGCGTCTACTTTGTTCTGCAAAGGTCATAAAAATTTTAATTAACAAACTTTTATAAAAAAATATATAAAAAATGCCATCAACAACTCACCGACACCAAGGTGCGTTAAGATATTCTCGTGTAGCGGTCAGTGCCTATGAAACTTTTATGTTCACTGTAAAAAATTAAATGGTTTCATGGTAAATTATTTTGATAATTTTTTATTTTGATATAATATAAAAATACATAAACAGTGTATCAAATTTGTCTACGAAAACTATAACTTGTAAGTCTATATGAAAGAAATAGCAACTTACTTTCACTTATTCAACATACTACTTTATCGATTTACTCAGTCAACTATTATTTTGTCAGTTTAGCAATATAAAGTTTAATGAACTTACAAGGAAAGTGTGAACATTTACCTCGGGCAATTTGTTTTGAAGGGCAAGATGGTCAACATGGAGCCTAACATTAGAAGCAGCATGGATCCAAAGACTGCGGTGTAAGTCAGCATATGTATAAAAAATTATATCAAACAAATTCTTGGAACTTGCTTCTATGGCTTTCAAGATTGTAGATTCTCTACTTCTAAGGTTCCTGAAATAAACCGATTATATATATATATATATATATATATATATATATATATATATATATATATATATATATATATATATATATATATATATATATATATATAAAACCCGATTCCGACCAAAATGGCCGCATGGGTTTTTCATTAATCAATATGCAATTTTTTTCATACTTGAGATACCCACAAAGCATGTGTTTTGGCCATAGATTAACTCTCCCATGCATGGGAATCAAAGCATTTAGTGACAGATCCATAAATTTGTAAGTCGTTTGGAAGTAATCCTGCAAAAGAATACACAAATAATTAGTTATTTGCAAGAACATTGTATAAAAATAATCTAGTTTTTTGTAAGACAACATAAAATATATAAGTATATGTACACTCATATTACCACCAGAGTTAATATCCAAGAACGCAGTTCTTTTTCTGAAAATAATACCAATAAAAGAGATTAAATTGGAACGTGCTAATGTTTGCTTTGTGAATAAATTACAAATATGGTCCCTATGCTTTCTGATTTTTACCGTGTTTAGTCCAAGGTCGAAACTTTTTTCAATTTTGGTCCTTATTTCAAGGCTCTAAGGACCAAAATCGATATAAAACCTTATAAAGACCAAAAATGAAAGAAAAAATGAATTTCGGACTAAACACAGAATAATCAGAAACCACAGGGACCACTTTCATAATTTACTATTGGTTTGATTAAAATGAGATTTTACCCCACACAACGATCACCAGCTATCAATGAATTAGTGCTAACATGGAGCAATGCTAGATGTCCAGTCAACATCGATCCGATCTCATGATCATCAAAATATAAACACCAAGTGTTAGTACCAACTACCGTAATGTTTATAAATAATTCTCTCAAATACAAACTTTTGTTGTATACGAACACAAAGACTGAAAACTTACAAAGGAAACAAAAAAAAATGCAAATCTCTTAAAATTATTTTGTCATGGATTGAACCAAAAAAACCGAAAATTTGTTGAAGCAAAAAATAAAACGAAATCATTTACCATAAATTCGTCAATTTGGGGTGGGGTTTGGGGATTTATGAAATCTTTGGGTGTAAATGTGTAATCACTCTGTATTTCTGAAAAAAAAAAAGTATAAATATCAAAAATATGATTTTAAATGTCAACTTAGCAAAACAATATCCTATACCTGGGACAATAATAAGATGCAAGTTTTCCAAATATGGTTTCAAGTATAAATATGACATGAAAGGTAAAAAAGATCTAGACACCATGATCTGCATATTAATTATTTTTATAATCCACACATCTTACGATATCGTTGTTAATCCCTGAAACGTCTTTTCAGAAGAGGAGCATGAAACCTAACAAATAAAATTGCAATTTTTCAAATCCTCTTCAATTTAACCGAAAACTATATGCATATAATGTCAAGGAATTGTATACCTTCGAATAATGAAGTATTACCATGAACCAGAGTACTAAATTTCCCTGAAAATCAAGTTTCATTTTTTTCATCAGTAACCCAATTTAGATGCCATTAACACACCATTCTTTTTGAAGATTTTCGATATAATATTTATAAAAAGTTTTCTTTAAGTTCTAATCTACGTGTAAAGCCTGTACATTCTTTTCCAGCTCGGCAATGTACCGAAGCTTCCGGACCCGCGAACGTTGAGCAAATTGCCTGTATTAAGTCATTATTTCAGACCCAATTTTTCTTTATTTAATAGTTGTTTTTAATAGGGCTAGATTCAAAGAAAATAGCAACATACATTCATTTATTTGTTTATTGTAGCATCTTACTTCTATTTCTTCCTATTACAGCGCTGAGTTTTCAATTTTTTTCTTAATTGTAGCAATAAAAATTTATTTGTATTTGGATGACATTGCTATAATTGTCTAGAATTTTCATAATAAAAAAATGAAAGTAGGATGTTGTAATAAACAAATAGTAGCAATATCGCGCATTTGCAAAAAAATTTCGCGAGGTTGTCATTTGTGATAAATATTGAAAAATGGTCATTTGGTGTTATACTCTCAAATCTTTTAGTCATATTGTTCATTTAACTTAAAATGTTATCAAAGATTTAATATAAAATTTAAAATTTACCTGTTCAACATTGGTGTAAACTGCTTCTTCAGGGATTTCAGATTTCACATGGGCTAAAAGATTGCGAGATCTTTCACGGGTTTTGTATAACATGTCTCTTACATCACCAAGAATTACACGATATGGTTCAGTTGGAACCTGTTTTCCAAAACTATGAACAACAAAACACCCAACATGTAAGCAAACTTTAAAAGGGTATTATGGTAAATTGACATTGTTAATATTGATAGTTTGATACCTATGTAGTGCTTCACATCTCTTCTTGCTGATCTATACAGTTCTTCAGCACAAATACGAAGTTCATCACTACAACGCCACATGGACATCTGAAAAATATGATCACATACATACATCAAGTATTGAGGTAATAATAAAAATGGTATTTAAATTCACTTATTTACATTGTAATCACATACCTCAAACATAAGATCTTTAATCTGGGAAAAGTACATGTTTACAGCCATCATTCTAGCAAGTAAGTAAACATCCCTTGTTACCACCCATCCGTGAAGAGAACTGAATCAGAGGGGCATTATAGGGAACACGTTCATTGATTCCAATGTTCTTGAGAGCAGTGTCAACACGGCGTAAGAATTTAGGGACACCTTTCCAGATTGTTTCATAGAAGTAGCTCATTCCAGCTCTCATTTCATCTTGTGGGGTTGGAGGTGTTCTTCTGATCACATCTGTACGGAAGGCAGCTTGAATCTACAAATCACATAACACGAAATAATCATAAATTCATTGTAAAGATGTTATAAAAACAATCAGGATGTTGGATTTGGATTGTTGATACTTACTTCTCTATGCAATGCCTCATCTAGTTCTTGCTTATCATCTGGAGTAATGTCCTTGGCATATAACTGAGCCAAACAGTCACGGATCCTAGAAAGAATAAAGGGTTAATGGACAATTTTGAAGTTTGCAATTTGATAAAACTTGGATCCTGTTTTATAAATGTATACCTTTCATGCTTTTAAAGCAAAGATCTGCGAACAGATTGGCTTGGATGAGCAGTCAAGACAAAGTCAACTGTTTGATTCTTGAGTGCATCGAATACCTCTTCAGGGGACTTCTTAAGGTGATGCACAAGTCTCTTGAAAGTTTCTTCAACGTCGGATTCAGTTTTTGCATTGGCTTCATCAGCAAAATCACCCTTCTTGAGCTTGATTCTCCTTCGGTAAGCAATCTGAACTTCTTCTGCCAGATTGGCTAAGTTAAGCATGTGAGACAAAGCTTTGGCGACGACAATGGAGTCCCCTGGATCTAAGCTTGTGAGCACACTTTGAAGCTCCTCAAGCTTCTTTGGGTCACGCTTTCCTTCGTACTTAGCAGAAAGATCGTAGCATTCTTGAACCTAAACAAACAAACACAGTAACCAGCTTAATGAACAGTACGTGTGACTATTGTAAATTTTGGTCAACAAAAGTCAACTGTAGTCAAACGAAGCATACGTTAATTTATATGTTGAAAAGTTATTTTCCATAACTTTTGCGATGAATTATTAATATTATAGTATTACGTATGCTAAATCAAAACAATTATCGGTTAAAAGTCGAAAATACGGACAGCAGACTACTGTAGCATAAAAATTCGATAATCGTACAATTATTATTTTGAGAATAATAATATTCATAAAACGATCCACTTGTAAATACGAACCTGTGGATATATAGAACGTCGAAAACGGAGTTCGTATGTGGAAGTTATAACGATTAAACCGCTGTGAACGGATAAATGTACACAGGATTTGGAACCAAAATACAAAATGTGGTTCCTTAAACACCAAATATGAAATAACAATTCATATGATAAGTAACGTAATAATACCTAGTATTTAATTTCAAAGGTAAATGCAATTTCCGGTAAAATGCCGAAAATCGCGAAATTGGAAGAATACTGCGCTTAAACGCGTATTTCGACATCCAACGAGTCAAAATTCAATCAAAATAAATGTTTAACAATTTTTTATACAAAATAATTATTTAGAACTTCGTTTCGTCAAAAACGCATAAAAATTCACTAAAACGTCTTACTATTTTATAAAAATCTCTTATTTTTATAAAGTATATTGCTATTTTATAAAAACCACACCACCCCACCCCCCTACCCCCCATCGGCAGATGCAAGGTCCCAAGGAGATCCATAGCAACTATTCATGCAATCTATCCTATGAATATTATAATGTAAAGAAACCTAACCTAAAACTAATAATAAATCTAATAAACTAAACTATAATCAAGTTATCATTTCATTTGAACCAAACCACCAAACCAACTCATCCTCTCTTCTCTCCCTCTTCTCTTGCTCTCGGCCTCAAACACCATCACCATCACCATCTCCAAACTTCAATTCCAAGCTTCTTTCACAAGTTCAAGAGGTAATCTTCATCCATCCTTTGATTCTAAACTACATAACACAAGTTTTACACCTTTTACACACACTAACATCCACCAAAATCCATTGGATATTAGATTGGTCCAAGGGTCTTTGAGCTCAAATCCTCATCATCTTCAAAGATCTTTCAAGCTCTCTTGGTAAGTTATGATCATCTAGTGATTTAAGTTCTAAATACCTTCATTTACCCTTTTACACACACATACTCACAAAAATCCATTGGATAATAGCTTTGTCCAAGGGTCCTCCGGGTCTTAGAACCAAACTCTTCAATCTTCTACCAAGAAATCTTAAGATCCACACTCAAGGTGAGTTCATACCCCTCATTTTCATCTTTTCAAACCTTTTTGGTGGAGAATACAAGTTTTTTTACTATAAATGTTGTTTTATTCAAGATTATATGTGATTAAATGTTATATATGTTGGTTTACACAAGTTTATAAAGTTGATATTTGTGTAAAAATGCTTTTGACATGAAATATGGTTAACCCTTTATAAGATGTTCATAATGATGTATATAATGTTAGTGTAAAAGTTACTAAACTATATATAAAATGTGTAAAATGTTAGATCTTGGACAAAAATGTTATAAAGTTGAATTTGGCATGAAATATGAATAGATCTATGTATTATGAACGTTTTGACATGTTAAGATGTGTAAAAGTTACAAAACTACAAATAAAGTGTACAAAAACACTAGATCTTGGATAAAAACGTTATAAAAACGAAAACTAGTAAAAACTACGTTTTTATAAACAAAAGCACTATTTTCTAGCAAAAATGGTTATAATCAAGATATTACACTATTTTTGTGAGAAATATCTCAAAAGATGATATTTATAATCATTTGAATAAATTACTTCATTATTATTCACAAAAATATGATTATTACGACGCAATACTAAAATAGACTATTATTGGAATAGTTTATGAACACAAGTTATTATGACGTTTGAACATGACAAAAATAATTATATAAAATTATATAGTTATTAAACTATACTATATTATCATGAGAAAAATGATAATGAACTATTACAAGAGTTTTTATATACAAAACGTACGTAAACAAGTTGATTGGAATACATACATTTTTGTGAGATGAATCTTCACAGTACTTTTATAAGTACCTACTATAAGTCCTGGACATTTATAACCAGAGTCTCGGTAAGAGAGCGCGATATTTGAGTATAGATCTATACGGGGCTTGACAACCCCGCACCTGAGCTGCTAGCTACAGCTTGACCGGCAGGTCTGAGGTGTCTAAATGTCTAACATTCCGACGCCTGAAGAACGTCGCAGCAGGCCAACTAGTCACAGTATGGTTATATGGTATCTCACATGGGAAAATAATCAACTTAATATTTTTATAAACTGTTTACGTGGAAACACACATTTCAAAGAAAGTACACTACAGTTTACATATTATATTTTAGTCTTTGGGATTTAAAGACTTGGACATTTTTATGAGAAAATATTGGATTTTCTTGTTTTTCAACACTATTGCTTACAAACAAAGGACATTTTTACGCAAAAATCTTATGAACTCACCAACTTAATTGTTGACACTTTTTCAACTACTTGTATTCTCAGGAAATTGATAAGGTAAGCCTCAGCGCGATTTGAAGAGACGTTACGACGTCGTTTTTGTTTATTTTGAAATCATTTGTAATTGCGATTGAAACATGCAACTTTTTAAACGATGTAACCTTTGCAATTATTTAATGATGGTTGTGTACTTGGATTCCACTATTGTATAACTTTGTTATGATATTGTTCATGAAGTCATCCACCCTTAAACTATTCCGCCAATACGGTTTGAGGGTGTGACAGATTGGTATCAGAGCATTGTTTATAGTGAACTAAGTATATCAATCCATTTAAAGATATACAACTATAAATACAATGGGACTAAAACTCTCGAAAACATTTTCATACAAGTATACTTATAAAATTACAGCGATAATTTTTATAAAAGTATAAGTACATACATACATACTAGAATGATATCATAACGAAAACATACAAAAGTAGTAAGACGAGTTGAAGACTACGGATAGGCCTAAGTGTTTGGGTAATTATATATTGGATAAATAGAGCCTGATCAACTGTATTGGTCCAAGATATGATTAACGTATACTTAGGAATGGTCGTGGTAAACAACAAGTCTGAACACTTACCAGTAACCAAAAGAACTAAATATAAAATTTAAAATACTATAGGAGTATTTTATGACGCTATAAAACAAAACATGAAGTTAAAATACCATATGAGAATTTGGTATACATTATTAGTTATATATATATATATATATATATATATATATATATATATATATATATATATATATATATATATATATATATATATATATATATTTAAGAATCCCTTTATATATACTTCTTATACCCCACTCCTCGTACAGACACCATGGCCGGACACCATTTACCGGGAGACCCTTACTACCCAGAAGAAGAACCGGAAGAAATATCGGATAGTGAGGACCAATGGGACGAGGAGGAGTCCGAAGACGAACCCGAAGTCATTAACCCCCGTTACCTAGTCCGCAACTTACATGCACCACCGCCGCCACCGCTATTCCAGGTATATCGCCACCCTGGTGGCCCGTTATGGATGCGTACACCTCGAAAGAGGGTACTTCCCATTCACCGCCCCTTACTAATAGATTCACCGCCCATTACTAATAGAAGAACCTCTTCAGGGCCCGACGCCAGAATGGGCAGAGCAAATACG
Source organism: Cichorium intybus (assembly GCA_023525715.1). Taxonomy (NCBI): domain Eukaryota; kingdom Viridiplantae; phylum Streptophyta; class Magnoliopsida; order Asterales; family Asteraceae; genus Cichorium; species Cichorium intybus. Next base: position 33,869,109 of record CM042015.1, read on the forward strand.
CCGCTGGAGCCGCGAGCAGGATTTGCAACCCCCGTATGACCTACTCTACGACCACTACGACATCAGCAGAGGGGGGCTATGCAGACCGAGCTTTACCAATCATGGTCGGACGCATCAGCCGTCAGGGGGAGCGGATTAGGGCAACCTCCAGTCAGGTAATGGACGTGGGAGCTACTGCCGAGGTCACTGCAGCACGCCTTCGACGCGTAGACGAGGCCCATGACCATACCTCCGGGCGAGTCGACTCACTCGAGGAGGACGGACGGACAGCTATGGGGATGTTTCACGAGGCCTTTGTACGGATATCTGAGTCCGAGGAAAGGATACGAAACATAGAGCGGAGGGCCGAGGAGGCCGAGCGAGAGGCTGCCGAGCTGAGGGCACAAGTGGATGCACTACGCAGAGCTGGGGGATCCAGATCACCATGAGTGGTACTTTTACCGCTCAAATTTTGTTATAGACTAGGACCTTACGAGTAGGCACTATACGCTACTCGCTTTATATGTAGGCGCGACCCTACAATTAAGTGATTACACTCTTTGTGGGTCGTTACGCCGCCCGTTTGTTTTTGCATTGTAGACCTCTGCGCAGGTCAAATTTTCCATATTAAAAATCATGTAACCCTAGAAATTATTAATAATATGATGACGAGGTTTATTTATAAAGCGTTGTACAAATATTTGATATGTATGTTTGATACTAGTTTATGGTTACAATCTACGAAAAGAAAAAGACAAGGGGAAACTTAAAATATAGTCGCCATGTCCTAACAACAACATACTTATAATAGTCCTTACAGAAACTAACCAACGTCAAATCTTGAATCCTTGTGGCAGAATCATGCCACCCCGTAGAAGAAATGCTAGGCGAGCACCGATCGCAACTCCAGAGCCACCCATGATGGACTCAGCTACTTTCCAAGCAGCTGTTACTGCTGCGGTAGTAGCTGCTATCTCTCAGATAAACCCGAATGGGACGAATGGAAATGGAAGCAGAAATGGTACCAACGACTCCACAAATGGAGAAACATCAAACCAATCGCGAGTATGTTCTTACAAGGACTTCGTGAATTGCAAACCAGTAACTTTCCATGGTACCGGTGGTTTCCTTGCTCTCACGAGATGGATTGAGAAAACAGAATCAATCTTTGATATCTCCGCCTGTCCCGAAGAATTTAAAGTCAAATACGCCGCTTGTACCTTTGCCGAGACGGCCATGTCCTGGTGGAAGGGCCACGTTAAGGCTCTGACACTTCCCGTGGCCAACTCGATGAGTTGGGAGGAACTGAAGACCATGCTGATGAAAGAGTATTGTCCTAGAGGGGAGATCCAAAAGCTAGAACAAGAGCTGTGGAACCTTACCATGAAAGGTTCCGATCTGACCTCCTACACGAACCGATTCAACGATTTGGCAACCCTTTGCCCTACTATGGTCACACCAGAATCTGTGAAGGTGGAACGTTATATCTGGGGGCTATCTCCTCTGATTCAGGGGAATGTAGATGCGGCAAGCCCCGCCACTTTCGACAACGCAAAACGACTGGCCCAACGATTAGTCGACCATGGGGTTCGCCAGGGCACCATGACCTCTAGAACTGAGCAACCAAGAGAGAGGGACCACAAAAGAAAGCCCTGGAACAGGGGGAGGAATCAGCCGAACCAAGAACATGCCAAGAGACAACAGATTGTGGCAGTCCGTGCAGCCACCGTCCCGACTACCCCGACAGCAACCAAACAGTATAATGGAACACTACCCAAATGCAACAAGTATAATTTCCATCATACCGGAGCCTGTAGAGAAATGCACTGCTTGAACTGCAACAAAAAGGGTCATACCGCCCGTTTCAGCAAGACGCCAGTTCCACAAACCACCCAAGCCTCTAATGCTGGGGTGAGTCAAGCTTGCTATGGTTGTGGTGAGACGGGGCATTTTAAGCGTGATTGTCCAAAGACAAAGAATGTGGGGAGAAATGGAAGAGTCCTAGCTATGGGACGCGCGGAAGCGGTAGAGGATCCTACCGTGGTTACCGGTACGTTCCTCGTCAATAATTCATATGCTTGTGTACTATTCGATAGCGGTGCGGAGAGAAGTTTCGTAAGCCACGAGTTTAAATACTTACTAAAACAAAAACCACAACCACTCAATGAAACATTTACAGTAGAAATGGCTAATGGCAAAACAGAAAGCACAAACGACATATACATAGGCTGTACACTTACCCTGGACGATCACTCCTTCCAAATCGATTTAATGCCTGTTAAAATAGGAAGTTTTGACGTGATTGTTGGTATGGATTGGCTAATTCCCCATCATGCCGACATCATGTGTTACGAACGAAGAATCCGACTTCATCTGCCGAATGACAAGACCTTTGTTGTCTACGGTGATAAACCCAGTACCAGCCTCCGAATCGTGTCTTGCATCAGAGCCCGAAAATACCTACAGAAAAGATACCATGCCTTCCTAGCCCACGTTGTTGACGAGAAGAAAGAAGTAAAGAACATCAAAGAGATCCCTGAAGTCTGTGACTTTCCTGACGTATTCCCAGAAGACCTTCCAGGAGTACCACCCGCACGACAAGTCGAGTTCAGAATCGATTTGATCCCAAGAGCCACCCCAGTAGCAAAAGCGCCATACCGATTAGCCCCGGCAGAAATGCAAGAATTATCCAGCCAACTAAACGAACTGCTAAGTAAAGGGTTCATCAGGCCGAGCTTCTCACCTTGGGGAGCGCCGGTCTTATTCGTAAAGAATAAGGATGGATCATTCCGTATGTGCATTGACTATCGGGAATTGAACAAGCTCACCATCAAAAACCGATACCCGCTACCCCGAATTGACGACTTGTTCGATCAACTCCAAGGATCGAGTTATTTCTCCAAAATCGATCTGAGGTCGGGATATCACCAACTCAAGGTTCAAGAAGAAGATGTTCCTAAAACGACATTCAGAACTCGCTACGGTCATTATGAATTCGTTGTGATGCCTTTCGGGTTAACCAATGCGCCCGCAGTGTTCATGGATCTGATGAACCGTGTATGCCGACCTTACCTAGATAAATTCGTGATAGTATTCATCGACGACATACTTATCTATTCACGAAGTAAGGAGGAACATAGCCAACACTTACGACAAGTTTTGGAGACATTAAGAGCAGAGAAACTGTATGCGAAATTTTCGAAATGCGAATTTTGGCTTCGAAAAGTGGACTTTCTAGGCCACGTAGTCAGCAAAGAAGGGATACATGTGGATCCCTCCAAAATCAAAGCCATCGAAAGCTAGGAAGCACCAAGAACTCCGACAGAAATCCGTCAGTTTTTGGGCCTTGCTGGCTATTACCGAAGATTCATACAGAACTTCTCCAAAATTGCAAAGCCACTTACTACCCTGACACAGAAGGGTGTAACATTCAAGTGGGGAGATAAACAAGACGCCGCCTTCCAGACCTTAAAGAAAGCTTTGTACAGCGCTCCTATTCTGTCCCTTCCAGAAGGAACAGAAGACTTTGTGGTCTATTACGATGCATCTAACCAGGGTCTGGGCTGTGTACTCATGCAGAGAGGAAAGGTCATTGCTTACGCTTCAAGACAACTTAAAACTCACGAGGTCAACTACACTACACATGACCTCGAGTTGGGAGCAGTAGTGTTCGCATTGAAGATCTGGAGACACTACCTGTATGGCACAGAGTGTACGGTATACACGGACCATAAGAGTCTCCAGCATATCCTCAACCAAAAAGAACTCAATATGAGACAACGACGATGGATGGAGCTACTAAGTGACTACGAATGCGAAATTCGTTATCGTCCAGGAAAGGCCAACGTGGTAGCAGATGCCCTTAGTCGGAAAGAGTACTCGGGCCGCCGAGTAAAGTCTTTGTCGATAACAATCCATTCCCATTTGGCCACTCAGATCAAAGAGGCACAGTTAGAAGCCTTAAAACCAGAGAATGTCGTGAATGAAGCCTTGCGAGGGATGGATAAAAACCTCGAAGTTAAGGAAGACGGAGCTCGTTATCTCATGAACCGAATTTGGACCCCGAGGTTCGGCGGATACAGAGACATTGTCATGAATGAGGCTCACAAGACTAGATACTCCATTCACCCTGGGTCCGACAAAATGTACCTGGACCTCAAGAAACTGTATTGGTGGCCAAACATGAAGGTAGAAATTGCTACTTACGTGGGCAAGTGCCTGACTTGCGCCAAGGTTAAAGTAGAATACCAAAAGCCCTCGGGTTTGCTACAACAACCAGAAATACCCGAGTGGAAGTGGGAGCGAATAACAATGGACTTCATAACCAAATTACCAAAGACAACCAGTGGGTTAGATACTATATGGGTAATCGTCGATAGATTAACCAAATCCGCTCACTTCCTTCCAATCAAGGAGACTGATAGGATGGATAAGCTGGCGAGGCTCTATCTCGAAGAAATTGTAAAATTGCACGGTGTGCCAAGATCAATCATCTCGGATAGAGATAGCCGGTTCACTTCACACTTTTGGCAATCATTACAAAAGGCTATGGGAACCAGACTCGATATGAGCACAGCGTACCATCCGCAGACGGATGGCCAAAGTGAAAGAACCATCCAAACGCTGGAAGATATGTTGAGAGCCTGTGTGATAGACTTCGGTAAGGCATGGGACACCCACTTACCGCTCATCGAGTTTTCATACAACAACAACTACCACACTAGCATCAAAGTTTCTCCATTTGAAGCTTTATATGGACGCAAGTGCAGATCCCCTCTGTGCTGGGCTGAAGTGGGTGATACTCAACTAGCCAGGGGCCAAGTACCTAACAGCACTCTCACCGGTCCGGAAATCATACGAGAGACAACGGAGAAAATCGTTCAGATCCGCGAACGATTGAAAGCATCTCGTGACCGACAAAAGAGCTACGCAGATAAGCGACGCAAGCCTTTGGAATTCCAGGTTGGTGACCGAGTGTTGTTGAAGGTCTCGCCATGGAAAGGAATGATACGCTTTGGAAAGCGTGGGAAGCTGAACCCCAGATACATTGGGCCCTTCGAGATCCTTGCTAGGATCGGCCCAGTAGCCTACAAACTTCGATTACCGCAGGAGCTCAGCAATGTCCATCCCACCTTTCACGTATCCAACTTACAGAAATGCCTGTCCGATGAAACCCTTATCATCCCGCTCGACGAAATCGAAGTGAACGAGAACCTTCATTTTGTGGAGGAACCCGTAGAGATCATGGACAGAGAGATCAAGAGAACGAAACAGAGCCGCATACCAATAGTTAAGGTCCGTTGGAGTGCCAAGCGTGGACCCGAATTTACTTGGGAGCGTGAAGACCAAATGAAGCAGAAGTATCCACATCTCTTCTCAAACCCTTGAGGATCCACTCAAGAGCTAAATTTCGGGACGAAATTCTCTCTAACGGGTAGATGATGTGACAATTGTAAATTTTGGTCAACAAAAGTCAACTGTAGTCAAACGAAGCGTACATTAATTTATATGTTGAAAAGTTATTTTCCATAACTTTTGCGATGAATTATTAATATTATAGTATTACGTATGCTAAATCAAAACAATTATCGGTTAAAAGTCGAAAATACGGACAGCAGACTACTGTAGCATAAAAATTCGATAATCGTACAATTATTATTTTGAGAATAATAATATTCATAAAACGATCCACTTGTAAATACGAACCTGTGGATATATAGAACGTCGAAAACGGAGTTCGTATGTGGAAGTTATAACGATTAAACCGCTGTGAACGGATAAATGTACACAGGATTTGGAACCAAAATACAAAATGTGGTTCCTTAAACACCAAATATGAAATAACAATTCATATGATAAGTAACGTAATAATACCTAGTATTTAATTTCAAAGGTAAATGCAATTTCCGGTAAAATGCCGAAAATCGCGAAATCGGAAGAATACTGCGCTTAAACGCGTATTTCGACATCCAACGAGTCAAAATTCAATCAAAATAAATGTTTGACAATGTTTTTATACAAAATAATTATTTAGAACTTCGTTTCGTCAAAAACGCATAAAAATTCACTAAAACGTCTTACTATTTTATAAAAATCTCTTATTTTTATAAAGTATATTGCTATTTTATAAAAACCACACCACCCCACCCCCCTACCCCCCCCCCCATCGGCTGATGCAAGGTCCAAAGGAGATCCATAGCAACTATTCATGCAATCTATCCTATGAATATTATAATGTAAAGAAACCTAATCTAAAACTAATAATAAATCTAATAAACTAAACTATAATCAAGTTATCATTTCATTTGAACCAAACCACCAAACCAACTCATCCTCTCTTATCTTCGTCTTCTCTTGCTCTCGGCCTCAAACACCATCACCATCACCATCTCCAAACTTCAATTCCAAGCTTCTTTCACAAGTTCAAGAGGTAATCTTCATCCATCCTTTGATTCTAAACTACATAACACAAGTTTTACACCTTTTACACACACTAACATCCACCAAAATCCATTGAATATTAGATTGGTCCAAGGGTCTTTGAGCTCAAATCCTCATCATCTTCAAAGATCTTTCAAACACTCTTGGTAAGTTATGATCATCTAGTGATTTAAGTTCTAAATACCTTCATTTACCCTTTTACACACACATACTCACAAAAATCCATTAGATAATAGCTTTGTCCAAGGGTCCTCCGGGTCTTAGAACCAAACTCTTCAATCTTCTACCAAGAAATCTTAAGATCCACACTCAAGGTGAGTTCATACCCCTCATTTTCATCTTTTCAAACCTTTTTGGGGGAGAATACAAGTTCTTTTACTATAAATGTTGTTTTATTCAAGATTATATGTGATTAAATGTTATATATGTTGGTTTATACAAGTTTATAAAGTTGATATTTGTGTAAAAATGCTTTTGACATGAAATATGGTTAACCCTTTATAAGATGTTCATAATGATGTATATAATGTTAGTGTAAAAGTTACTAAACTATATATAAAATGTGTAAAATATTAGATCTTGGACAAAAATGTTATAAAGTTGAATTTGGCATGAAATATGAATAGATCTATGTATTATGAACGTTTTGACATGTTAAGATGTGTAAAAGTTACAAAACTACAAATAAAGTGTACAAAAACACTAGATCTTGGATAAAAACGTTATAAAAACGAAAACTAGTAAAAACTACGTTTTTATAAACAAAAGCACTATTTTCTAGCAAAAATGGTTATAATCAAGATATTACACTATTTTTGTGAGAAATATCTCAAAAGATGATATTTATAATCATTTGAATAAATTACTTCATTATTATTCACAAAAATATGATTATTACGACGCAATACTAAAATAGACTATTATTGGAATAGTTTATGAACACAAGTTATTATGACGTTTGAACATGACAAAAATAATTATATAAAATTATATAGTTATTAAACTATACTATATTATCATGGGAAAAATGATAATGAACGATTACAATAGTTTTTATATACAAAACGTACGTAAACAAGTTGATTGGAATACATACATTTTTGTGAGATGAATCTTCACAGTACTTTTATAAGTACCTACTATAAGTCCTAAACATTCGGTAAGAGAGCGCGATATTTGAGTATAGATCTATACGGGGCTTGACAACCCCGCACCTGAGCTGCTAGCTACAGCTTGACCGGCAGGTCTGAGGTGTCCAAATGTCTAACATTCCGACGCCTGAAGAACGTCGCAGCAAGCCAACTAGTCACAGTATGGTTATATGGTATCTCACATGGGAAAATAATCAACTTAATATTTTTATAAACTGTTTACGTGGAAACACACATTTCAAAGAAAGTACACTACAGTTTACATATTACATTTTAGTCTTTGAGATTTAAAGACTTGTACATTTTTATGAGAAAATATTTGATTTTCTTGGTTTTCAACACTATTGCTTACAAACAAAGGACATTTTTACGCAAAAATCTTATGAACTCACCAACTTAATTGTTGACACTTTTTCAACTACTTGTATTCTCAGGAAATTGATAAGGTAAGCCTCAGCGCGATTTGAAGAGACGTTACGACGTCGTTTTTGTTCATTTTGAAATCATTTGTAATTGTGATTGAAACATGCAACTTTTTAAACGATGTAACATTTGCAATTATTTAATGATGGTTGTGTACTTGGATTCCACTATTGTGTAACTTTGTTATGATATTGTTCATGAAGTCATCCACCCTTAAACTATTCCGCCAATACGGTTTGAGGGTGTGACAGTACGTCATGCAACCAAAGGATTCGTTAACCAATCGACTACTTCCAGTGTGACATTTTATCGAAAAGCTACCAGGCCAAACGCATATAGGATAATGAAATCGGGATTTACTAATTGTACATAACATTTGTAACCAATTTCATTATCCGTAGAAACCTCAATTGAGATTAAAATTCTTCAATAGGTTAAAAAGAAAACGAAGATCAGAATCTAAAGTAATAATAAACAACGATTCGAGTTGCCATACCGTTTCCTTGAGATCCTCCCCATGCAAATCCTGAAGTGGAGGGTTTCAGTTCTCGTCAAATCCCGTACATCACTGCCACCGAGCGGTCGAAGATGCCGTTTCCGCCCATAATCTGAGACGGAATTATAGGGAACACGTTCTTTGAGATGTCTTTAGAGAAAAACGAGAGTTTGGTGGTCGTGTTGGCGGTATGGGTGAGAGCGGAGAGGAAGGAAGCGGTGGTCGATGATCACAATTGCAAAAGCGGTGGTGTAGAAGACACAAAATTGAGGAAGATCCGAATGTAAAAGCGGTGGTGTAGAAGACGCAAAATCGAGGAAAATTCGAATGTGACGAACCGGACCCGGATCCGGACGAAGATCCGCATGTCACAAACGCAAAAAATTACGGGAATTGATTAAATGATAAATTATCAACATTTATATTTAAAATAGTGTATATATGCCTTTTAATTTTAATTGTGTAACGTCGTGCATTATTTAATCTTAAAACCCCTTTAAGTTAACATTTTAGATGGATTTTTAAAGCAAGTTTAGTGGTATATGGAAATGCTTTTAAATTGTTTTCTCTTTTGTGATATGTTTGGTAAATTGTTCTTTAAGCAAGTTTAGTAGAAGATGGAGTTGCTTGTTAAATTTGGAGCAATATATCAACACTAATGGCTCATATTAAAATGAAAAATTTATTTTAGATAGAGGTGACAAAAATTGATACGACATGTTAAATAGATACGAATTCGACACGAGATAAGCGAGTTTATTTATACGCAACTTTTTTTTAATTATTTGGATAAATTCTACAAAACCAAAACTAAAACTAAAACTAAAACTAAAACTAAAACTAAAACTAAAACTAAAACTGAATAAAATGTTTGGGTTGAGCCACTTTGTAATGCAAAAACGACTTTGCGTCAAAGTCAATGCTTAGTTTTTAGGTTTTCCATTCTATCTTATACTCCACAGTCCTGCCTATCCACTCTCTCATCCTCGTGACCTCGTTTATTCGTTTGTCCAACTCTTACTCATTCCGCTTTTCCTTCTTAAGGTCTAACCATAAACCCGATAACCCGACACCAAAATAAATAGATGGACACAACACAACACAACTATTAAAATGTCGGATTAAGATTAAATTTTCTTAACCCGTTTAATGTTTTGACTCGATAAAAACACAACACGACATGTTTGTAAGTCTAATTTTAAAGGACTAAAAATAAACCTTTTAGAATACTTGATGGGACATTTTTGTTAATCTACTGTTAAAATGCCCTAATAATCATGTTCTTTTGTTCTATTTGCCTGAACAAATGAGACAAACTAGTTCCCGTAAGTCAACACACTCAACATCTGAAATGTCGAAAGTACCCCTGTTACTTGCTACCCCTTTTTCTCTCTCCCCCGTAACCTGAAACTGGATCACAATTTTCCGCCATGGATGACCAACATTCTCCTCACTCTCACTCCTCCACCCCGACCTCCAATGTCGATGCCGCCGGTCACCGGACACAAGGAGGAGGGGATGTCCTCGGAGTCAGATCCACCGTTGCCGGCGGCGGTGCTAAATACAAGCTCATGTCACCAGCTAAACTCCCTATCTCAAGGTCTACCTGCATCAACAACATCCCTCCCGGTCTCAGCCCTACCTCCTTTCTCGAATCCCCTGTCCTCCTGACTAACATGAAGGTACGATTTGTTTTTCCATCTCGTTCAGTTTAATCTTCGTACATAGGTTTTGCTCAACTTTAATCGATTTGAAGCATAGATGTAGACTTTTCTAAATCTCCTTCTCCTTTTAACTTTCCACAAACGGTATATCTGGAAAAATGAAAAATCACGTTCGATTCGAGTACGCGTGTAATGGTATCTCCTCACGAAAGCTACACATCAGTAACCTGTCAGAAGGTAAATGGATACGTCAGAGTAGCTTTAGTGGAGAATTTTCGTTGATTTCATTGATGTGATCTGTTGTGATTGAGATTAATTTCATCATCTGAACTTTTTCCAAGTGCGTTTTATTTGATATTCTTATTTAGATGCCCCATTCGTTTCATCAAAACGGTCTGTTTTCTATGTAAAATCAAATGAATCCTTTTCTAAGTGCTCATTTGGAGAATATATTACAATATCTATGCTTATGTGCTCACCAGGGACCGTTGTATTCAGATGCTTACAATGATGTTGTTTCCCATCAATTTCTTCTTTATGCAACTATGCTTGCCTAGTACCGGTACTTTTTAATATAAGATTAGCTGTATTCAATAAGCTTTCAGTGTTTCTTTCTTTTCAAAGCTGAATATTCCTTTTCCATTGGTACCCTTTCCACCTTTCCCTTATTGTGCCTAGTTTGTTTATGGTAATTTGTAGTGTGTATCCTTTATTTGAAAGATTAAAACTATACGAATCATGTTTTTCACGTGTGTGAATAGATTGCAACCGAATAAGGGATTATAGTATTTAATAAACAATTATGAAGCTTATAGACAACGAGTCTATAAAATTCCCTTTTTTAATCTTGTAGGCCGAGCCTTCACCTACTACTGGTTCTTTCTTCAATTCTTCACTGATGCAAAGGTCAATCAACAGTGGTGCATTCTCTTTAGAGGCAAATTGTTCTTCTAGAAAGATCTTGGATGATAGTAACTCTGGTTTTTTTGAGTTTAAACCACACGTACAAACTACATCAGTTCCTCAAATTTCTGCAGGATTTCAGGTATGGACCTATTATGTACCAAAACTTGTTATAACTTATATAACATCTTTTCATAATTGACATAATTGGGACATGTTTTATGAGGGTAAACTGGTATTTATTTAATCCTATGTGGCATCTTGTTGGATCAAAAGTTCACATTATGTCCACGTGGCGCTGACAAGGCTGTGTTTGGCGCGCATAAGCTATCTTGTTTTTGAGCTTATTGTGATGTAGTTTATAAATTAGGTTTTTAGGAACCTATTTGAGATAGCTTATTAATAAGCTCGTGGGGATTTTTCCACAAGTTTTCCAAATATACCCTTGTATGGCAGTTTTTGATTATACATCTAAATATCCTTTTATGCCATTTACATTTGCCATCTAGCTTATGAGCTAGTTTTTTACCAAACACTATTACTAAACACAACCTAAACATAATGTCCGTTTTCTTTTATAGACCGAATAAACCTTCTGAATGATACTAAATGACCATTTTACCCTTGCATTCCAAAAAAAAATTTCGCCACATTCATCAATTTTGACATGAGAGGAAAAAAGAACAGCAAATAGGTAAAGTGTTAGTGTCTAAATACATTAAGCCATCTTTTTGTCATTATGTACAAATTAATTCAAAAAGAAAGAACCATGTATAGCTATCTAGATTAAAGTACTTAACTCATTAAGCAAAAAAGAAACAGCCCTTAAAAGGGTTTATAATAGGGCTTTTGTCATAAAAGTCCTTAAATTTCTCGTAAATGTTCGGTTTTTTCCTTCTATGAGTTTTATGTCCACTAAAGCCCAAAATTTGCAAACTTTTTTCTATCTTTGTCCCTGAAACCTGTGATAACAACAGGTTTTCAGGTTACCTTGAAATTATTTTCACATAAAAAAGTCCTTGAATTTTCGAAAATGTTCGGTTTTGTCCTCCAACACCGCCACCGCCAACCACCACCACTGCAATAAAGTGGTGGTGGTGGTCAGCAAAACCAAACATTTTCGAAAAACTTAAGGACTTCTATGCGAAATTAATTTCATGGTAAAACTAAAAACGTAAAAATTTGCAAACAGAAGGACTTTTATGTGAAAATAAATGGGAAATCTCCAATAAAGTCCCAATATTTTGGCACAATTTATGAAAAAGGCCCAAATTAATTTTTATTAACAAAAAATTTCCCAAATTAATTTTTATTAACAAAAAATGATAGAAAACCGGCTAATGTTGGGATTTTTCCGTAAACTGTACGAAAATATTAGGACTTTATTGAAGATAAAACATGTAGTTTCTGTTCTTTTTTGTTAATAAAAATTAATTTGGGACTTTTTTGTTAATAAAAATTAATTTGGGACTTTTTCATAAACTGAGCCAAAAATTTAGGACTTTAATGGAGATTTCCCAAAATAAATTCAAGGTAACCTGGAAACCTGTTATCACACGTTTCAGGGACAAAGATGGAAAAAAATTGCAAATTTTGGACTTTAGTGAACATAAAATCCATACAAGGACAAAATCGAATATTTACAACAAACTTAAGGACTTTTATGAAAATAGCTCTTTATAATTAATACTGGTCAAATGAAAGGTTTCTACAGGTTCAAATCTTCAAAGAGGTGAACCAAGTGAGCCACGATCCTATGCATCTCCATCTTCATCCAACTGGGAAATGTCTAAAGATGCGGGACCCGCGGTCCAAATTGACAGGTCATCGGATGACGGATATAATTGGAGAAAATATGGACAGAAAGTAGTGAAAGGAAGTGAATATTCAAGAAGCTATTACAAGTGTACACATCCGAATTGTGAAGTGAAAAAGATATTTGAAAGATCTTATAGTGGACAAATAACAGAGATTGTGTATAAAGGGACACATGATCATCCGAAACCGCAACCGAGTCGAAGATTTAGCGCGGGTGCTCTTATGTCGGTACAAGAGGAAAATCATGATAAAGTTCATTTTGCAAATTATCAAGCAGGTAGCCTTTTTTTTTTAATTATTTGTTATTGTAGAAAAAATGACCAAAATGGGAGGTTGTATATAATGAAAATATGAAATGACCACCTTTTTGAAAATTTATCGTAGAGTAAATTACATATTGGTACTTGGGTATGGCTGATATTTGTATTTTTGGTCTTAAAAAGTTTTCTTTTGTGATTTTGGTTCTTAGTTGAGGTTTTTGTAACGTTTTTGGTCCATGGTCCAAGTGAAAAGATTATATTATTGGGACCGAAATGGAAAAAAATTGTTATACTCAGGGACCAAAAGTAGTCGTTTTATTGGAACAGGACTAAAAATGTAAAAAAGAACCTGGAATGAGGTTTTAAATTGCAAGAGAAATTTAGTGGGACCAAAAGTGCAAAAATCAGCTATACTCAGGGACCAAAAATGTAATGTACTCTTTATCGTGAAAACCACCCCTTTTTGTATTTTTTTAAAAGATCTTGTTATTTGTTATTGTAGAAAAATGAGCAAAATGGGAGGTTGTATATAATGAAATGACCACCTTCTTGAACTTTTGTCGTAGAGTAAATTACATTTTGGTCCCAAAAAGTTTTCTCTTGTGTAAGTTTGGTCCTTATTTGAGGTTTTTGTAACGTTTTTGGTCCTTGGTCCAAGTAAAATGATTATATTATTGGGACCAAAATTGAAAAAAATAGTTATATCAGGGACCAAAAGTGGTTGTTTTATTGGAACAGGACTAAAAATGGAAAAAAGAACCTCGAATGAGGTTTAAAATTGCAAGTGAAAACTTATTGGGACCAAAAATGCAAAAATCAGCTATACTCAGGGACTAAAAATGTAATTTACTCTTTGTGATAAAAACCACCCATTATGCGAAAATGGCTTTTACATAATTACTTTTTTGCAAATTTGCTTTATGAACTGATCCCCACTGCGAAAAGCAAAAACCCTTAAAAAAAACATAATTTTGCAAATATATTGTGAAATATTTCATGTATTTCTAAAAGTCATTTTTTGTTGTCTTTCACTATATTGGCATTCAATTAGCATTAAGGGGTTCATTTTACATTTAGCAAAATATTTGGGAAATTAATATTTTTTTCTTTCTTTGAAAGGGGTTTTGAAGGTTTTTGTAGTGGGGACCAACTCATAAAGCAAATTCGAAAAAAAAACCAATTTCGCAAAATGGCTTTTGCTTAATTACTTTCATCACAAATTTGCTTTATAAGTTACAAAAACCTTTCAAAAAATTAAAATTCTAACATATTTTCCAAATTATCCGTATTTTGCTAAATGTCCTTCTTGTTGTCTTCCACAACAAAAATTTTTACATCCAGCAAACACACGAAACATTTTGCAAAATATTCATGAATCTATTTATTTTTCCTTGAGTAAATTACAGTTTTGGTCCCTATGGTTTACACCAGATTACAGTTTTGCTCCTAGTTTTAAAAATCTTACATTTTTGGTCCCTGTAGTTACTAAATCTTTTACTTGTGGTCCTTATGGTTTCCAAATCTTTCACTTTTGGTCCCTCCCTCTGTTACCATTTGTGTAAACCACATGGACCAAAAATGATAGATCTGGAAACCACAGGGACCAAAAGTGAAAGATTTGGAAACCAAAGGGACCTAGTGCAAGATTTTCAAAAGTAGGACCAAAACTGTAATTTGGTGTAAATCACAAGGACCAAAACTGTAATTTACTCTTTTTCCTTTGTAGTGGGAACCATCTCATAAAACAAATTCAAAAAAAAAAACAAAAAAAAAAAACCACAAAAACCATTTCACGAAATGGGTGGTTACTTTATAAAACTGGGAAATCTCCATTAAAGTCCTAAAATTTTGGCTCAGTTATGAAAAAGTCCCAAATTAATTTTTATTAACAAAAAAGTCCCAAATTAATTTTTATTAACAAAAAAGGATAGAAACTACATGTTTTATCTTCAATAAAGTCCTAATATTTTCGTACAGTTTACGGAAAAATCCCAACATTAGCCTGTTTTCTGTCATTTTTTGTTAATAAAAATTAATTTGGGACTTTTTTGTTAATAAAAATTAATTTGGGACTTTTTCATACATTGTGCCAAAATATTGGGACTTTATTGGAGATTTCCCTATAAAAATACCTCAACAGTAGTCCTTATTTTGGTCATGTTTATGAATAACCATTTTCTTTATTCTGTAATAATTATTCAAATTATCTTCTAATCTCAATTTTATTATTTATCATTAAAGGCCTGTCTACAAATAATGGCCTAAATCCTACCATAGGCGACAACTCAACCCCTATTCAATCTCCAAGACATTCAAATCAAGAAAATACAGACGGGGTTGATGACGAAGACGATCCATATTCGAAAAAACGGTGATAAAATTTTAAACAAAACCTATATTTTAGAGTAAATTACAGTTTTGGTCCGTGTGGTTTACACCAGATTACAGTTTTAGTCCCAGTTTTGAAAATCTTGCACTGGTGGTGGTCCCTGTGGTTTCCAAACCTTTCACTTTTGGTTCCCATGGTTTTCGGATCTTTCATTTTTGGTCCCTTCCTCTGTTATCGTTTGTGTAAACTACAGGGACCAAAAGTGAAAGATTTGGAAACCATAGAGACCACCAGTGCAAGATTTTCAAAACTAGGACCAAAACTGTAATCTGGTGTAAAACACAGGGACCAAAACTGTTATTTACTCTATATTTTGGAGTAAATTACAGTTTTGGTCCCTGTGGTTTACACCAGATTACAGTTTAGTCCTAGTTTTGAAAATCTTGCACCAGTGGTCCATGTGGTTTCCAAATCTTTCACTTTTGGATCCCATGGTTTTCGGATCTTTCATTTTTGGTCCCTTCCTCTGTTATCGTTTGTGTAAACTACAGGGAGCAAAAGTGAAAGATTTGGAAACCACAGTAACCACCGGTGCAAGATTTTCAAAACTAGGACCAAAACTGTTATCTGGTGTAAAACACAGGGACCAAAACTGTTATTTACTCTATATTTTGGAGTAAATTACAGTTTTGGTCCCTGTGGTTTACACCAGATTACAGTTTAGTCCTAGTTTTGAAAATCTTGCACCAGTGGTCCATGTGGTTTCCAAATCTTTCACTTTTGGATCCCATGGTTTTCGGATCTTTCATTTTTGGTCCCTTCCTCTGTTATCGTTTGTGTAAACTACAGGGAGCAAAAGTGAAAGATTTGGAAACCACAGTAACCACCGGTGCAAGATTTTCAAAACTAGGACCAAAACTGTTATCTGGTGTAAAACACAGGGACCAAAACTGTTATTTACTCTATATTTTGGAGTAAATTACAGTTTTGGTCCCTGTGGTTTACACCAGATTACAGTTTAGTCCTAGTTTTGAAAATCTTGCACCAGTGGTCCATGTGGTTTCCAAATTTTTCACTTTTGGTTCCTATGCTTTTCGGATCTTTCATTTTTGGTCCCGTCCTCTGTTATCGTTTGTGTAAACTACAGGGACCAAAAGTGAAAGATCCGAAAACCATAGGAACCAAAAGTGAAAGATTTGGAAACCACAGAGACCACCGGTGCAAGATTTTCAAAACCAGGACCAAAACTGTTATCCGGTGTAAATCATAGCGACCAAAACCGTAATTTACTCTACATTTTGTATTAAAAAGTGTTAATTAATAATTAAGTAATTAACGATTTTTTTTAATTGTGTTAAGGCGAATGGATTTTGGTACCCTTGATGTAACCCCGGTAGTTAAGGATTTTTAATCCGTGAACCGCGTTTGGTGGTCGTGTTGGCGGTATGGGTGAGAGCGGAGAGTAAGGAAGCGGTGGTCGATGATCACAATTGCAAAAGCGGTGGTGTAGAAAACACAAAATTGAGGAAGATCCGAATGTAAAAGCGGTGGTGTAGAAGACGCAAAATCGAGGAAAATTCGAATGTGACGAACCGGACCCGGATCCGGACAAAGATCCGCATGTCACAAATGCAAAAAATTACGGGAATTGATTAAATGATAAATTATCAACATTTATATTTAAAATAGTGTATATATGCCTTTTAATTTTAATTGTGTAACGTCGTGCATTATTTAATCTTAAAACCCCTTTAAGTTAACATTTTAGAAGGATTTTTAAAGCAAGTTTAGTGGTATTTGGAAATGCTTTTAAATTGTTTTCTCTTTTGTGATATGTTTGGTAAATTGTTCTTTAAGCAAGTTTAGTAGAAGATGGAGTTGCTTGTTAAATTTGGAGCAATATATCAACACTAATGGCTCATATTAAAATGAAAATTTTATTTTAGATAAATTGATACAAAAATTTATTTTATACGCAACTTTTTTTTTTTAATTATTTGGATAAATTCTACAAAACCAAAACCAAAACCAAAACTAAAACTAAAACTAAAACTAAAACTAAAACTGAATAAAATGTTTGGGTTGAGCCACTTTGTAATGCAAAAACGACTTTGCGTCTAAGTCAATGCTTAGTTTTTAGGTTTTCCATTCTATCCTATACTCCACCGTCCTGCCTATCCACTCTCTCATCCTCGTGACCTCGTTTATTCGTTTGTCCAATTCTTACTCATTCCGCTTTTCCTTCTTAAGGTCTAACCCATAAACCCGATAACCCGACACCAAAATAAATAGGTGGACACAACACAACACAACTATTAAACATGTCGGATTAAGATTAAACTTTTTTAACCCGTTTAATGTTTTGACTCGATAAAAACACAACACGACATGTTTGTAAGTCTAATTTTAAGGCCTTCAGGTGTCATCTCTCTCCTCCTCTCACTTTTTGTCTGCCACCTCAGCATCCAGTCAGCATTTCTCTCTCCTTGCTTTACCCCCGGTAATGCTCACCTCTCACTACCTCTCACTTATTAATTTAAAAAAGAAATTAAAAATAGAATTAAAACACAATAAATAAATTCATAAACTAAATTAAAATTAAACTAAATTAAACATAAATTAAAAATTACAACTAAAAATAAAAAACGACAAGTTACGTTAAACTAAAAATAAAAAACGACAACAAACTAAAATAAAAAACTAAAAAACTACATCCCGTATTTTTTGACGATGTCGTTTTTCAACTTTAACGCCAACTCGAGAGCGGCCCCGGTGAGATGCTCGGTGGGTTGCATCAAGACTAGCATGTCGAGCGCCCGGTCCTTGTTCTCGCGAGACGTTTTTCTCGCCAATCGTTCTTCCTCGGTGGATTTGACGTGGCCCGAAATGATCGACAAAAGTAGATCGAATTTTTCGTTAACGTCATTAATTTTGCCGTCGTTCACCGAACTCGAAGACGCGGCGGCCTTTCCTTTCGCTTTCGCCCGATTTCGGCCCATCGGTCTTTCAAAATCATCGGGAATTTCGTTGACGTCGGCCCCGATATGTGCATCCGAAGACGTCGTGTATTGCGTCTCGGATGTTTTTGACCGTTTTGACCCATGTGTCGGTGCCGGATCCGTGCCGACCCCCTTCCACCTCGGGTATTGGCGGACCATATCCCAAAAAGCCATATGACGAAACGGTTTACCCTTGTTCGCGTACTCGTTAACGACTCGAAATTTAGTCGTCAACGTATCTTTGGAACGATAAAATTCACGTCCCAAATTTTTGTGAAAAACTACGCGAATAGTCTCCCAAAAATGTGCTTTTGATTGAGCGTTTCCGGCTTCGCAATCCTCGGAAACGGCAACCGAAGCACGCGCTAACATAACCTCTTCATCTTTGGTCCACGCTTGAGCGGGAGCGGGACCGGTGGGTTTCTTTCGGCTTTTTCTTTGAAGCGGGATTTCTTCGGGCTCCGATTCTTCTAAATCCTCCGGTTGTGTCTCCGGCACCGCATCGTCACTCGAATCGGAAGTGTCGATATGTTGTTGTTGTGGCTCCGTAAAAGCCGCGGAAGGTCCCCCGGTAGGTGTCCCGAAAAACGGGTTGAAGGGCGATTGCGGGTATTGGAATTGAGGGGGCATCGATTGGTATTGGAATTGAGGTTGGGAAAAAAACGCTCGCTCCATTTGCGAAATGTATGGAGCGGGTTCCGGTGATGATTGCGGGAAAATGTTCTTTGCGGTTTTTGACTTTCGTTGGGATGCTTGTTTGGGAGCCATTAGATATTTTTTGGAGAATGTTTGGAGAGTTTGAGGAGATTGAATGTAATAAAAAAGTATAAAATGTTGAATGTGTGTGTGTTTATATATAAAGATTTTTAATTTTTTTTTAATATTAACGGCTATATAGCCGTTGCCAACGGTCACCAAGTCAAACGTCGCACAACGTTGCAAGCTCGTGCGGGTTCATTGTGCGACGGGCTTGCATGGGGGGCGGTGTTCACCGCGGGGCTCGCGGTTGACGGGCAGGCACACCAGAAGGCCTAAAGGACTAAAAATAAACCTTTTAGAATACTTGATGGGACATTTTTGTTAATCTACTCTTAAAATGCCCTAATAATCATGTTCTTTTGTTCTATTTGCCTGAACAAATGAGACAAACTAGTTCCCGTAAGTCAACACACTCAACATCTGAAATGTCGAAAGTACCCCTGTTACTTGCTACCCCTTTTTCTCTCTCCCCCGTAACCTGAAACTGGATCACAATTTTCCGCCATGGATGACCAACATTCTCCTCACTCTCACTCCTCCACCCCGACCTCCAATGTCGATGCCGCCGGTCACCGGACACAAGGAGGAGGGGATGTCCTCGGAGTCAGATCCACCGTTGCCGGCGGCGGTGCTAAATACAAGCTCATGTCACCAGCTAAACTCCCTATCTCAAGGTCTACCTGCATCAACAACATCCCTCCCGGTCTCAGCCCTACCTCCTTTCTCGAATCCCCTGTCCTCCTGACTAACATGAAGGTACGATTTGTTTTTCCATCTCGTTCAGTTTAATCTTCGTACATAGGTTTTGCTCAACTTTAATCGATTCGAAGCATAGATGTAGACTTTTCTAAATCTCCTTCTCCTTTTAACTTTCCACAAACGAGTATATCTGGAAAAATGAAAAATCACGTTCGATTCAAGTACGCGTGTAATGGTATCTCCTCACGAAAGCTACACATCAGTAACCTGTCAGAAGGTAAATGGATACGTCAGAGTAGCTTTAGTGGAGAATTTTCGTTGATTTCATTGATGTGATCTGTTGTGATTGAGATTAATTTCATCATCTGAACTTTTTCCAAGTGCGTTTTATTTGATATTCTTATTTAGATGCCCCATTCGTTTCATCAAAACGGTCTGTTTTCTATGTAAAATTAAATGAATCCTTTTCTAAGTGCTCATTTGGAGAATATATTACAATATCTATGCTTATGTGCTCACCAGGGACCGTTGTATTCAGATGCTTACAATGATGTTGTTTCCCATCAATTTCTTCTTTATGCAACTATGCTTGCCTAGTACCCGTACTTTTTAATATAAGATTAGCTGTATTCAATAAGCTTTCAGTGTTTCTTTCTTTTCAAAGCTGAATATTCCTTTTCCATTGGTACCCTTTCCACCTTTCCCTTATTGTGGCTAGTTTGTTTATGGTAATTTGTAGTGTGTATCCTTTATTTGAAAGATTAAAACTATACGAATCATGTTTTTCACGTGTGTGAATAGATTGCAACCGAATAAGGGATTATAGTATTTAATAAACAATTATGAAGCTTATAGACAACGAGTCTATAAAATTCCCTTTTTTAATCTTGTAGGCCGAGCCTTCACCTACTACTGGTTCTTTCTTCAATTCTTCACTGATGCAAAGGTCAATCAACAGTGGTGCATTCTCTTTAGAGGCAAATTGTTCTTCTAGAAAGCTCTTGGATGATAGTAACTCTGGTTTTTTTGAGTTTAAACCACACGTACAAACTACATCAGTTCCTCAAATTTCTGCAGGATTTCAGGTATGGACCTATTATGTACCAAAACTTGTTATAACTTATATAACATCTTTTCATAATTGACATAATTGGGACATGTTTTATGAGGGTAAACTGGTATTTATTTAATCCTATGTGGCATCTTGTTGGATCAAAAGTTCACTTTATGTCCACGTGGCGCTGACAAGGCTGTGTTTGGCGCGCATAAGCTATCTTGTTTTTGAGCTTATTGTGATGTAGTTTATAAATTAGGTTTTTAGGAACCTATTTGAGATAGCTTATTAATAAGCTCGTGGGGATTTTTCCACAAGTTTTCCAAATATACCCTTATATGGTAGTTTTTGATTATACATCTAAATATCCTTTTATGCCATTTACATTTGCCATCTAGCTTATGAGCTAGTTTTTTACCAAACACTATTACTAAACACAACCTAAACATAATGTCCGTTTTCTTTTATAGACCGAATAAACCTTCTGAATGATACTAAATGACCATTTTACCCTTGCATTCCAAAAAAAAATTTCGCCACATTCATCAATTTTGACATGAGAGGAAAAAAGAACAGCAAATAGGTAAAGTGTTAGTGTCTAAATACATTAAGCCATCTTTTTGTCATTATGTACAAATTAATTCAAAAAGAAAGAACCATGTATAGCTATCTAGATTAAAGTACTTAACTCATTAAGCAAAAAAGAAACAGCCCTTAAAAGGGTTTATAATAGGGCTTTTGTCATAAAAGTCCTTCAATTTCTCGTAAATGTTCGGTTTTTTCCTTCTATGAGTTTTATGTCCACTAAAGCCCAAAATTTGCAAACTTTTTTCTATCTTTGTCCCTGAAACCTGTGATAACAACAGGTTTTCAGGTTACCTTGAAATTATTTTCACATAAAAAAGTCCTTGAATTTTCGA
The DNA here is from genome assembly GCA_023525715.1 of Cichorium intybus. NCBI lineage: Eukaryota > Viridiplantae > Streptophyta > Magnoliopsida > Asterales > Asteraceae > Cichorium > Cichorium intybus. The sequence continues at coordinate 33,891,004 of CM042015.1, forward strand.
AAATGTTCGGTTTTGTCCTCCAACACCGCCACCGCCAACCACCACCACTGCAATAAAGTGGTGGTGGTGGTCAGCAAAACCAAACATTTTCGAAAAACTTAAGGACTTCTATGCGAAATTAATTTCATGGTAAAACTAAAAACGTAAAAATTTGCAAACAGAAGGACTTTTATGTGAAAATAAATGGGAAATCTCCAATAAAGTCCCAATATTTTGGCACAATTTATGAAAAAGGCCCAAATTAATTTTTATTAACAAAAAATTTCCCAAATTAATTTTTATTAACAAAAAATGACAGAAAACCGGCTAATGTTGGGATTTTTCCGTAAACTGTACGAAAATATTAGGACTTTATTGAAGATAAAACATGTAGTTTCTGTTCTTTTTTGTTAATAAAAATTAATTTGGGACTTTTTTGTTAATAAAAATTAATTTGGGACTTTTTCATAAACTGAGCCAAAATTTTAGGACTTTAATGGAGATTTCCCAAAATAAATTCAAGGTAACCTGGAAACCTGTTATCACACGTTTCACGGACAAAGATGGAAGAAAATTGCAAATTTTGGACTTTAGTGAACATAAAATCCATACAAGGACCAAAATCGAATATTTACAACAAACTTAAGGACTTTTATGACAAAAGCTCTTTAAAGGTTTCTACAGGTTCAAATCTTCAAAGAGGTGAACCAAGTGAGCCACGATCCTACGCATCTCCATCTTCATCCAACTGGGAAATGTCTAAAGATGCGGGACCCGCGGTCCAAATTGACAGGTCATCGGATGACGGATATAATTGGAGAAAATATGGACAGAAAGTAGTGAAAGGAAGTGAACATCCAAGAAGCTATTACAAATGTACACATCCGAATTGTGAAGTAAAAAAGATATTTGAAAGATCTTCTTATAGTGGACAAATAACAGATATTGTGTATAAAGGGACACATGATCATCCGAAACCGCAACCGAGTCGAAGATTTAGCGCGGGTGCTCTTATGTCGGTACAAGAGGAAAATCATGATAAAGTTCATTTTGCAAATTATCAAGCAGGTAGCCTTTTTTTTAATTATTTGTTATTGTAGAAAAAATGACCAAAATGGGAGGTTGTATATAATGAAAATATGAAATGACCACCTTTTTGAAAATTTATCGTAGAGTAAATTACATTTTGGTACTTGGGTATGGCTGATATTTGTATTTTTGGTCTTAAAAAGTTTTCTTTTGTGATTTTGGTTCTTATTTGAGGTTTTTGTAACGTTTTTGGTCGATGGTCCAAGTGAAAAGATTATATTATTGGGACCGAAATGGAAAAAAATTGTTATACTCAGGGACCAAAAGTAGCCGTTTTATTGGAACAGGACTAAAAATGTAAAAAAGAACCTGGAATGAGGTTTTAAATTGCAAGAGAAATTTAGTGGGACCAAAAGTGCAAAAATCAGCTATACTCAGGGACCAAAAATGTAATGTACTCTTTATCGTGAAAACCACCCATTTTTGTATTTTTTTAAAAGATCTTGTTATTTGTTATTGTAGAAAAATGAGCAAAATGGGAGGTTGTATATAATGAAATGACCACCTTTTTGAACTTTTGTCGTAGAGTAAATTACATTTTGGTCCCAAAAAGTTTTCTCTTGTGTAAGTTTGGTCCTTATTTGAGGTTTTTGTAACGTTTTTGGTCCTTGGTCCAAGTAAAATGATTATATTATTGGGACCAAAATTGAAAAAAATAGTTATATCAGGGACCAAAAGTGGTTGTTTTATTGGAACAGGACTAAAAATGGAAAAAAGAACCTCGAATGAGGTTTAAAATTGCAAGTGAAAACTTATTGGGACCAAAAATGCAAAAATCAGCTATACTCAGGGACTAAAAATGTAATTTACTCTTTGTGATAAAAACCACCCATTTTGCGAAAATGGCTTTTACATAATTACTTTTTTGCAAATTTGCTTTATGAACTGATCCCCACTGCGAAAAGCAAAAACCCTTAAAAAAAACATAATTTTGCAAATATATTGTGAAATATTTCATGTATTTCTAAAAGTCATTTTTTGTTGTCTTTCACTATATTGGCATTCAATTAGCATTAAGGGGTTCATTTTACATTTAGCAAAATATTTGGGAAATTAATATTTTTTTCTTTCTTTGAAAGGGGTTTTGAAGGTTTTTGTAGTGGGGACCAACTCATAAAGCAAATTCGAAAAAAAAACCAATTTCGCAAAATGGCTTTTGCTTAATTACTTTCATCACAAATTTGCTTTATAAGTTACAAAAACCTTTCAAAAAATTAAAATTCTAACATATTTTCCAAATTATCCGTATTTTGCTAAATGTCCTTCTTGTTGTCTTCCACAACAAAAATTTTTACATCCAGCAAACACACGAAACATTTTGCAAAATATTCATGAATCTATTTATTTTTCCTTGAGTAAATTACAGTTTTGGTCCCTATGGATTACACCAGATTACAGTTTTGCTCCTAGTTTTAAAAATCTTACATTTTTGGTCCCTGTAGTTACTAAATCTTTTACTTGTGGTCCTTATGGTTTCCAAATCTTTCACTTTTGGTCCCTCCCTCTGTTACCATTTGTGTAAACCACATGGACCAAAAATGATAGATCTGGAAACCACAGGGACCAAAAGTGAAAGATTTGGAAACCAAAGGGACCTAGTGCAAGATTTTCAAAAGTAGGACCAAAACTGTAATTTGGTGTAAATCACAAGGACCAAAACTGTAATTTACTCTTTTTCCTTTGTAGTGGGAACCATCGCATAAAACAAATTCAAAAAAAAAACAAAAAAAAAACCACAAAAACCATTTCACGAAATGGGTGGTTACTTTATAAAACTGGGAAATCTCCATTAAAGTCCTAAAATTTTGGCTCAGTTATGAAAAAGTCCCAAATTAACTTTTATTAACAAAAAAGTCCCAAATTAATTTTTATTAACAAAAAAGGATAGAAACTACATGTTTTATCTTCAATAAAGTCCTAATATTTTCGTACAGTTTACGGAAAAATCCCAACATTAGCCTCTTTTCTGTCATTTTTTGTTAATAAAAATTAATTTGGGACTTTTTTGTTAATAAAAATTAATTTGGGACTTTTTCATACATTACGCCAAAGTATTGGGACTTTATTGGAGATTTCCCTATAAAAATACCTCAACAGTAGTCCTTATTTTGGTCATGTTTATGAATAACCATTTTCTTTATTCTGTAATAATTATTCAAATTATCTTCTAATCTCAATTTTATTATTTATCATTAAAGGCCTGTCTACAAATAATGGCCTAAATCCTACCATAGGCGACAACTCAACCCCTATTCAATCTCCAAGATATTCAAATCAAGAAAATACAGACGGGGTTGATGACGAAGACGATCCATATTCGAAAAAACGGTGATAAAATTTTAAACAAAACCTATATTTTAGAGTAAATTACAGTTTTGGTCCCTGTGGTTTACACCAGATTACAGTTTTAGTCCCAGTTTTGAAAATCTTGCACTGGTGGTGGTCCCTGTGGTTTCCAAACCTTTCACTTTTGGTTCCCATGGTTTTCGGATCTTTCATTTTTGGTCCCTTCCTCTGTTATCGTTTGTGTAAACTACAGGGACCAAAAGTGAAAGATTTGGAAACCATAGAGACCACCAGTGCAAGATTTTCAAAACTAGGACCAAAACTGTAATCTGGTGTAACAGGGACCAAAACTGTAGTATATTCTATATTATTACAGAATATAGATTAAATTACAGTTTTGGTCCCTATGATTTACACCAGATAAGAGTTTTGGTCCTAGTTTTGAAAATCTTGCAATGGTGGTCCCTGTGGTTTCCAAATCTTTCACTTTTGGTTTCCATGGTTTTTCGGATCTTTCATTTTTGGTCCCTTCCTCTGTTATCGTTTGTGTAAACTACACGGACCAAAAGTGAAAGATTTGGAAATCACAGGGACCACCGGTGCAAGATTTTCAAAACTAGGACCAAAACTGTTATCTGGTGTAAACCACAGGGACCAAAACTGTAATATATTCTATATTATTACAGAATATAGAGTAACTTACAGTTTTAGTCCCTATGATTTACACCGGATAAGAGTTTTGGTCCTAGTTTTGAAAATCTTGCACCGGTGGTCCCTGTGGTTTCCAAATCTTTCACTTTTGGTTCCTATGCTTTTCGGATCTTTCATTTTTGGTCCCGTCCTCTGTTATCGTTTGTGTAAACTACAGGGACCAAAAGTGAAAGATCCGAAAACCATAGGAACCAAAAGTGAAAGATTTAGAAACCACATACACCACCAGTGCAAGATTTTCAAAACTAGAACCAAAACTCTTATCTGGTGTAAATCATAGAGACCAAAACTGTGATTTACTCTACATTTTGTATTAAAAAGCGTTAATAATTATTAATTAAGTAATTAACGATTTTTTTTAATTGTGTTAAGGCGAATGGATTTTGGTACCCTTGATGTAACCCCGGTAGTTAAACCAATCCGTGAACCGCGTGTGGTGGTCCAAACCACGAGTGAGGTTGATATACTGGATGATGGTTACCGTTGGCGTAAGTATGGTCAGAAAGTTGTTAGAGGAAACCCTAATCCTAGGTATGTATGTAATCATTAAGGGTCAAACCGACCCGACCCGACCCGTTTTACCTGACCCCAAATTAACCCGCGGTCCAACACATTATGCAGGAGTTATTACAAATGTACAAGTGCGGGATGCAACGTACGAAAACACGTGGAACGCGCATCTCACGACCCTAAAGCGGTCATAACCGCGTACGAGGGAAAACACAATCACGATGTCCCCGTTGTTAAAAACAACAATCATGATGTTGTGGGTCCCGCGAATCCAAGGCCTAATAGATTAGATGACAACGATGCTGTCTGTCTTGATCTTGTGGTCGGTAACCGCTTCCCGGACCACCAACAACCGCCACATGCCGCCGCCACGCTCCATGGCCAAGTACACGTTCAAAATTCTAATTTTCGGGAAGTTGTTCATTGGAACGACGTATACGCGAATAGAGAAAATGATTTGTGTAGAATGTAGGATTTGGAATGAAAGAAAAAGGAGAAATGTTGTAATTTGTAAGTTAGATTGTAATGGGGTATGGTATGGTATACTTGTTTGAATTGGGGAAAATCAATGGGAAATTGGGGACTTTTGAATGTAACAATGGGAGTGGGAGGGGATCACTATGTATTGAATAAAATATGTTCATATATGTTTTTGTTGTATGGAATGTTGGGGGTGGTTTTTTTTTAGGTTTTTTGTAATGGTAAATGTATTATATGGGGAGATTTTTTTAAGAAAACTATTAAGTTTTTGATATTTTATTTGGAAAATATTGTTTTATTTTTTATTTTATAAAAACCATTGGGAGATTTTCACAAAAATATCAAGTTTTTGACATTTTATTTGAAAAACTATTATTTTATTTTTATTTTATAAAAGCCATTTATATTTCAAATTTTTTAAGAACCTTTCATATTTAGGGGGTGTTTGGAAGCGTTTATGAAAATGACTTGTTGACTTTTAAAGTTAATAAGTTAAAAGTAGTGTTTGGCAAATTTATAATCATTTATGAAAAGTGTGTTAAAATGAAGTAAGTGAATTTCAAAAAATTAGAACCTACATGCTTTTCAAATTTACTTGTGACTTTTAAATGGCTTATTTTGTACATAGAAGTTAAGCCAAATACTTTTCAAATGACTTATTTTGTACATAGAAGTTAAGCAAAACATTTTTTAAATGATGACTTATCAATTTATATATATATATATATATATATATATATATATATATATATATATATATATATATATATATATATATATATATATATATATATATATATATATATATATATATATATATATATATATATATATATATATATATATATATATATTGTCATCAATAAGCTAATCCCAACATTTTTTTAATTTTTTTTTGTCATCATATAAGTTAATAAACAATTTGTTGAAAAGTAGTTATTGAGTTAAATAAGCACTCCTAAAACACCCCTTAAAAACATTTCAAAAATATTTTTCTCGAACTAAATATATTTTTTCCGAATTAAACGTAAGTACTGACTATGAAGTGTGAAACAAAGTTTGTTAACTACAAGGGGTTTTGTTTGTTTGTTTTTTCACTAAAATCAAAACCAAACAAAATTTTTTTGGTTTTTTACTATGGAAATATCAACCATCGATTTTTCGATTTCATTTTTGTTTTTTGGCTTTTTTTTTTTGTTTTTATTTTCATTTTCATGAGTTTCTTTATCATAAATGTTGCTAGTACTAATTTTTCAAAACATGACATAAGACGGGACCAACCCATGCTTATTATGTTTAGATTTATGTAGAAAATTAAATAATATGTGTTATTCTCATATTGTATTATGTTGGGATAATGTTACCGATGAACAAGATATTTGAAAATGAAGATAAATAAATGAGAAATTGAAACCGAAAATCGATTTTTTGGTATTTCTAAAGTCAAAAACCAAAATTTCGATTTGGTTTCGTTTTAGTCAAAACCAAAACCTTCTCACTCATAATGGTTAACAAACTCTATTTCATCATTAAAAACTACGTTCTATTCTAAAGATGTTTTGAAAGTTTTTATTATAATATGAATGGTTTTTATGAAAACTTTATTACATATAAGTAGTTTTTCAAAAAGAAAAATTAAAACAGTGGTCTTTTTGGAAAGACATAAAAACATAATATATTTTTTTTGAAAATTTCCCTATTTTATACGAAAGATAATATGGTTAACAACATAAAAGTCATTGTAGTTTGGCCAAAATTCTGGTTTAATCACTATATTTCTTTTTGCTCTATAAAAACCACTCATACTTTCAAAGGATTTCATAGTGACCACTATTCGTTTTATTTTATAACTTTTAAGGATTATTTTCATCGAAATATTATGTAAAATGTTTCATATCGACATTTGAAAAATATTAGAACTCCATTGCAATGAAAATTATACATGAAGTTGTCTATATGTGAATTTTTTCTTCGTAAGTGCAGCTCTTCGGCACGTTGTGAGTGCATATAGTATCTAAGTGAATCCAATAAATTTTGAATGCGACGATGGTAAAGAGTTTTCTGAGTTGACGACATATAATCATTACTTTTATTTGTTATAGTGGTCATAATGATTCTTTTTGAAGTATAAATGGGTTTATGATTTTTTTTGAAAGTATGAGTGGTTTTTATAGAACATAAAAATATAATATTTAAATCGAATTTTGGTCAAACTGCAGTGATTTTTATGCCCAAGATAATATTACCATAACTTGTCCATTCTAAGAAGCAAACAAGATTTCTACACCATCTACGACTCCCTCCGTGTTATCAGGGGATCAGATGTCTGCCCGACACCTTCTCTGAGACTTCGCCTTCATCTTCTAGGCGCCTATATTCCTGTAATTGCTAGTTTAATTTGCGATTTGGGGGTTCGAATTCTAGGGTTCATCTTTGAATAAATCTCGTGCATGGTTCAAGTATGGGTTCTCTTCCTCAAAGGGATCAAGACCTAAGCAATTGAGTTTGGAAATTCGTCAAAATCAAGGAACTCTTCATAGGCTGATCATAGTTCAGGTATGTTATGTCATGGCAACTTATCTGTTGATCATCTTTCTACTTCGTTCTATGTAACGGGTTTTCTGCCTTATATGGAATCACAATACCTACAAAAATTTTGTTTTGAATTCGGTACATGACGAGGTGTTGGGAATTTAGCCTGCATGGCTGATTGTTGCTCAGATAGATGATTACGAATTGGAGGACTATATATCGTTAAAGGGGTAAATAAATGTTAAAAATAGCAAGGTTGAACATATGGGATACCTTGGGTGGTTTATTGCCATCAAATCATATTATTGTACGTCGTGTAGAAATTGAATATTATAATTTATTATTAACAAATTGTGCGATGTGATATGTCTGCTATGAATTAGGTTACTCACAGAGCTTTTGTAGCTTACTGTTATTGTTGATGTGTTTTGCTGGAATTGAGTAACGTAGCACCCTGCTTGGATCGTGAAGCGATTCCTGAGGATACCATCTTGTAGTTCCAAGACACGAGTATACAAATAGTGTAAATTTTTATATAAATACGTTGAAAATTGTGGGTATACTTTGTGTCGAAATTAGGGCATTACATCAGGCGTCTTAGATGTCTAACTCTCAACACATAAGAGGAACAAATTTCATCCTGACTACATACGCCTCTCATGTAGTTCATAATATGCCTAATATGGCCTTTATAATTGCCATGTTTCAGACAACGTTTAACCATATCAAATATAGTACTCCTTATAGTCTTGAGTCCCTAATATATATCTCATGTTTAAGGATACAAAGATAAAACCTTTATTCAAGAGTCACTTATGACAACGATCCATGAAGTGATCTTGATGTGGGTCTAGTCCAATACTTATCCTCTTATAAGTACATATGAACTTGGCTTACAACTTGTTGCCACTTTCACTCTTGAAAGTTAACCAATCTAATTCATGTTAGTCTTATTTCATAATTGTTCCCACAATTATGACCGACTATGGACATTTATAATAACTATATTATTCAAGGATTAAAAATTCTAATATAGAGCACAACCAATTATTATTTTAAAGATCATATCCTATATATCTAAGTTACTATGATGATTGTTGTTTATATATTCCAATTCAAATACTAAATTCAAATCAAATCCCATCGAAGGTCCTATATCTCAAGCGTGACTCTTTAACCTTAGCATATAGAAGGAGCTTCGTGAATGAGTTTAGAATAATTAATTTGTGTGAACTTTGTGAACATCAATATCTACTCCTTTAAATCTATAGTTAAAACTATAGAGTAAGTGTTTGGTTTTATGTTGTGATCTAGAGTCCTTAACTTGCTTAAAGGAACTCTCACCACTCACAAAATATTTTCTAGGTGATCCTGATTGGTAGGGGTCAACCTAACTTTTCAACGAACTTTTTCATCCAAGCATCTTCCTATTTTGCAGCTTTTGAAGCGGCAACTTATTATTATGTTGTAGGAGGTTATGAATCACTTAGAAGTTCTTCCAATGAACTAATTTTTCATTTATAATGAAGACATACCCGTTTGTAGTCGAGAATCTTCTTAATAGAAACTATGATCCTTTTTTAATTCTCACAGCTAAAAAACCACTTCCTTGGTTCTTCATAAGTACCCTAGGATGTTTTTTAGTCATCCAATGATATTCCCTATTTGTTTTAAGATTGGTATCTTTCTTTAATGCTCCAAATCATTATGGAATGCTTGTTTAGTGCATATCATGGCATATATCTAATGGATAAATTGTTGAAACATATTCCCTCTTGTGCTAGATCATTGAGGCTCCCTCAATTTATATATAGCCATATGTAAGAAACTAGTTCTTATAGTCCTTTATCTTGACTTCTTCAAGATCTAACTAGTATATGCACCTTTGTCTTGGACTCATAAGTTAGTTTGATCTATCACGATAGATCCTTATTCCAAGAACATTAGTAACCCTTATCTTTCAAACAAAGATATTTCAAGCTTCACTTTAATACATTCTAAAATGTCTGTGTGTCACTTACATACGAGGTTAGGAATATTACTGCCCTTCCACTAAATTTTATAAGAATATAAGTTATATTCACTTTTGATGAAATCATAAAATTTGATCAAAAGAAGATCCTAATTGAGACGCTTACTTTAATCCGTGAATGGATTCCACCTCTGTGTTTTTAGTCTAGACCACTTTTCCAGATTTAAAATCTGACCTAGCATAATGGTACTTGACCATTTCATCAGAACTTTAGGTATCATTCCTCATTGGTCATGAGAAAAATAAAATTCTGAAAGTTTTATCACGTTTGCAAACACTTTGTATTTCATTAAGCACTTGATCTAACAATGGAAAACACTTTATTCTTATGGTATTTATGACCATTAGTCTGATTCAGAATTTGATGTATTTTGTGTCTTACCAAGTTTTAATCAACCTCAATTGTTTAGGTTCAACAATATTTTTGTTGAGAACTTGTTTCGATCTTTTATGCGTCGGGTTTTGTGCTTCTTGAACTTTTAAATTTTCACAAACCTCCCACTGGCCTTAACCATTTTAAACGTTTTATCAATGTCTTAGCTCATTTAGGTAGTAAAGTTTTTATTGTCAGTGGGATTGTAGAATTGATAACCTAAAAAGTCTTTAGGATATTCTACAAATATGTATTAAGTAAGCTTTGAAGCCTTTTGTCTTGCATAAGCTTCATAGTACCTTTCATCAAGAAAAGTATGTAAAACCTTTTTGTACAAAGTCTTATAAGGTGCCTTGTTTACAATTCTGGTTAATCATATATATTTAATATATATATATATATATATATATATATATATATATATATATATATATATATATATATATATATATATATATATAAGGCAGTAACTAAGGTATAATTACATAAAGTTATACCTTCAACTTTACTTTTGAAACAATATTTATCATTTATCCTTATTGAATAACATATGGAGTTGACAATAGTTAATGGTTAGGTATCCTTTATCCAATTAAAAATTGCAACACGACATTGTCAAGATAAGATAATCAAAGTGGTTAGGTAATCTTTATCCCATAAGGACTACTCAAACAATTCCAAGCGTTCATCAAGGAATTGTATAGATTATGTCTCATACATATAACTATATGAGCCACCTTTTCCACATTTCTTTCATGCTTTTCGATGCCATGATCTTTTATCTTTTGATTGAAAGTGATTTTTGTTATTGTTACCCTCAGAAGGCCCCTCAAACATTCTTTTTCACCCAAAGCTTGCCTTTCTTTATCCTTTCTTTTTTCACGTCTTCCATGCTTGGGTTAGATACAAGCATATCATCTAGAGTATTAACCAATTTCACCTCAATCTCATAGTCTTCCGGAAGACCATTAACACACTGAATGATTCTTGCATACTCTATAGTCAGACTTTCACCAACAAAAGGAATAATATCAATAAACTTCTTTATATATTCATCTACGATCATATTATCCTAAAAAAGTTCAAATATTTCTTCTACTATAATTTCCACATCTTGGTTTGAGCAAATATTTATTTTTAATTGTTTCACAAATTCCTCCCGAGACCATTTTACAATCACCTCTTTGTCATTTGTAGCATATATATTATTCCACCATGTCAATGTGTCATCTTTTAGGAGTAAGGAGGCATATATTACTATTTTTTCATCATTAAATCCACTTGTCGTTATGATTTTTTCCATTTCTGTTATCCATTTCCTTGCCACTCTTAGGTTAAAACTACCCAAATACTCCCTTGTTAGCAAGCCATAAAAGCTAAAATGAACATCCTTTTGTATGCATAGATTCCAAAGTATGAGAGCTAGTATATGGTCAAGTTTCTCTGTGGTTGGTACTTCCTCCTAATGTATTTTTGGATGGATTTCTGGGTGATGGGGAAGTTTAGGTGGGTTTACCTAACCGTTAGTACAACATTAGTTGCATATCTGTTTGGTTTTGGGTACGCATGTCATTTAGAAAATATTGTATTACTTCTAGAGTTAAGAATTGTGGATTTGTGTTTCCTCTAAGACGATCGATCCCAGTTTGACAGTGTACGACTTTCTCATGATAGCGTCGAATCGCTGCCTTTTCCTTATTTTGTGTTTTGCGAGCACTTCGTGTTCTTACCATTTTGATAAAATATGACCACACTTAGAATCCCACAATTTGTATTTTTATAAGGGTAAATTGCATAAAAGTCACTAACTTTTCCAATTTTCTCGATTTTGACACTGTATTTTTAGTTTTTGCAATTAAGTCATTATGTTTTCAGAAAATTGCAATTAAGTCATTATGTTTTCCAAAAAGTTGCGAAAATGACCATATGACAGGATGGCAACAGGTTACTAGGTCATATGGTCAAATTTGCAATTTTTCAGAAAACATAATGACTTAATAGCAAAAATAAAACGTAGTGTCAAAATCGAAAAATCTGGAAAAGTTAGCGAATTTTATGCAATTTACCTATGCAATTTATATAACTTAATCACTTTACATGCCTCATACGTGTCCAAAAAAATAAATTTGTTGTTACCTTGTTTTTTCATTTAAAGTAATCAAATTTATTGTCCTAAAATGGAATTTTAAAAAGATTTAGGATAGATGCATACGAATAACAACTAACTTACATGCCCTCAGTGTGAATATCCTATTGGTTAATTGGTTATGTAAACAATGTCTTTATATGATGGGTTATAAAAATCTATATTGATGTTCGTTCATTTACAAAGATAGTTTAAGCTAAGTAGATAAAAAGTTCAATATACTTTTACCATTTTTTCAATCGAGTCCATCAACTTTCTTATTGAAAAAAATAATATTTGGCAATACAACCTGTCAAGGTAGTAGCATTTGCATACTCGAAGACATAAAATGTATAATTTTAATCACTAGATTTTTTGAAAGACTTAATCGCTAAAAATTGTGAAAATAGACAAAATAAAGAAAGACGTCGTCTTATTCGAAATTAAAGTACTTGTTTTCAATAAAACAAAAAATGTATACTCATTTTCAATAAAAAAAACTTAATTTCAATGAAACAAAAAGTATTAAAAGTTTAAACTAGAATTTTTTTAAGTAAAAAAAGGTTTCGTATGCATTTATCCTAAATCTTTTTGAAATTCCACTTTTAGGACAATAAAATTGATTATTTTAAATGGAAAAATAAGGTAACAACAAATTTATTTTTTTGGACACGTATGAGGCATGTAAAGTGATTAAGTTATATAAATTGCATAGGGTAAATTGCATAAAATTCGCTAACTTTTCAAGATTTTTCGATTTTGACACTATGTCTTATTTTTGCTATTAAGTCATTATGTTTTCTGAAAAATTGCAAATTTGACCATATGACCTGGTAACCTGTTGTTTTCCTGTCATATGGTCGTTTTCGCAACTTTTTGGAAAATATAATGACTTAATTGCACTTTTCTGAAAACATAATGACTTAATTGCAAAAACTAAAAATATAGTGTCAAAATCGAGAAAATTGGAAAAGTTAGTGACTTTTATGCAATTTACCCTTTTTATAACAATTCTTGATCTTGAAAGCGGTTAACACATAGTGGTATGGCATTCTTAGTCATGTATTTTATTTCTTAACATATCGAACCTAAATATGTTACTAATAGTGGTCCTAAATCAATTCGATTCCTTCTTATTCCTTACAGTCTAAGCCTAGGTTCGATCACGATACCTAATTCGCTTAAACTATGACTCTGATACCAAATTGTAACACCCCACTTTTAGTTACTTGAAATAGCATGCATAGTAGACAAAGCGTACATTAAAAGTACAAATAACAAAAACCATAATTGTATAATGTTTTCCCAAGCTAAACCTACCCTTTTAAATATCCAAAAGGTGTGTATCCCTCTTTATATTTCGACATCTGTTTCTTATTTGCACCTATTGAACACATGTCAATAGAAGTAATATGTGAGACAAATATTGCCACATGACTATATGGGTTTTAAGACACAAAATGGCATATCATATTCTACAAAATTGAATACCTCTTTACTTTTGAAACATAAAAATAGGGAGTTCGTAACCCTAATACTAATCAGGTAAAATTTGATAATTATATAATAAGCCGAGCTAACCTTGCACTTCCCTTGAAATGAAATAATTGGTCAATACTGATTGTTTTATGATCCCCTTGAAGGTTCATAATGTACCTCAAATGTAGAATATATTTCATCCATTGATATGGTACTTTGTTTCCAAGGTTACTACCTCATTTAAAGCTTGTTCCCAAGGTACAACTCCTTGGTCTGGAATGTGTCCTATTTCGCGGACAGACCACTACTTTATGAAGGGAGGCACCATCCTAGTAATGCTTTAAAATGATTAGACAATTTTGATATCAATGTCCAATTAAATACCTTTAACCAACGTATATACCATATATTAAATAATGAAATTTCTATAAAACGATTTCATAGAATTTGACTTAAACCATGACATCATCAAAATATGTTCAAGAATTCATTTATTCGACATGTGCCCAAAATGAGAAGCTGACCACCCTATACTCACATAAGTAGTTAGTTTTGTCTAACTACACAATTCTGCTACTTCATCTCCCATTTCTTACTTCTGAATGTCCTTCAATCGTTAAAAGCTTGTTTATAAAAGATTAGAAATCTTTTCATTATGTAGAATTTTTTTTCCAATTTTTCATCATGCTAATATTATTACTATAGGATCTCGAGCTACATCCATGTGTTCATGATTCTAATTTACAACAGGGTTGGTTCTACGGTATAAGTTCCTATCTAAGTGATCATGCTTACAATTCATTAATAATATGTTATAAATCTTAAATACCCATTTCTAGCTTTATTATAAAATTTCCTAGTTACACAAAAAGCATGTAAATACCAACCCAACAACATGATAATTAGCCCAAAGTCACATTTCAACTTCTCTGTCTATGTTTAAGCAAGTCATACTTCTCTATCATGCATTACATACTTTTACATTCATGCAAGAGTACTTATTTTTGCAAATGATTACAATTTTTCACACCAAACAAATACCACTCATCCAACCTTACCTCCAACTATGTCTCCTTCTTCGTCAAACCGTTAACAAAAACCATGGTTAATGCCTAATCACCTTAGAAAAATAGTAGTAGAGAAATAAGAGGAGATCGAAAGTAAGAGTAGGGCTATTGAGTATCAAAATAAATTTTTGGAGGAACTATAATCTAAGGTTGCCATGAAATTGAGATGGGTCTAAATGACCGAAAAAAATCAAAGAAGGGACAGGGTGGGTACGAAACATAAGGAGGCTACTGAAAGGGACAAATTGTTGATGACGGTGAAAGAGATGAATACAAAAAATAATTAGGTGATTGTAAAAAAAGAAAACTTTCCACTTGATTTTCCTAACTTAAACAAACTGATTAGAGATGTTCCATATGTTTCTATTATTATGAATGCTCTTATTATGGTTACTCTTTTAAGTTCAATATGTTCCTTTTAGTTGTATAACACTACTTTACATTCAATGCAATTGTTTCCTTTTAACCAAATATAAAAATGGCCACTCTTGCAAATTTACAAATTTGACCAAGTAACCTACATTGGAGCTTAAGAAGTAAAACTTCTAGAACCAAAATTAAGTGTTTAATATGTTTACGGATACCTCTAGTTATCTAGTTCATGTTGCAAAAAAATTCAGTTAAATTGGAGTTTGTATGAGCAAACTATGAGGCTTCAAAGTTGGAAAAAAACTAAAATACGCTCCCCGCTAACCAATTTTGGAGCATAAAAATTAAGACTTCCCAACATCGTTTTTTATATATATTTACGGATACATCTAAGTTATATAGTTCACGTTTCAAAAAGATTAAGCTATATTGAAGTTCGTATGAGCAAACTATGAGACTTTAAAGTTGGATAAAAACTAAAATTCGTTCCCGATAACCAATTTTTGGAGCTTAAGAATTCAGACTTCCCGATATCTAAAATTTGTGTTTCTTATGTTTACGGATACATCTAGTTATATAGTTCACGTTGCAAAAAGATTAAGCTATATTGAAGTTCGTATGAGCAAACTATGAGACTTTAAAGTTGGATAAAAACTAAAATTCGTTCCCGATAACCATTTTTGGAGCTTAAGAATTCAGACTTCCTGATATCTAAAATTTGTATTTCTTATGTTTACGGATACATCTAGTTATATAGTTCACGTTGCAAAAAAAGTAAGCTAAATCGGAGTTCGTATGACCAAACAATGATGCTTCAAAGTTGGACAAAAACCATAATACATTCATCTTAACCCTAAACCCTAACTCCCAAACCATAAAATAAAAAAGGAAATTGCAGGTGAGAGAGGGGCAGCTGACTTGAGGGAGAGGGAATCGTAGGTGACGATTTCCTAAAAAGAAGACTAGAACTTTTTTTTATACGAATGCCCCAAGGTGACGGAGGAGATATCAGGTGAAAACGCTAGTCACAAGAGATAGTAGCCCATATGCGATTTCCTTGACTAATTTTGAAATTTAGTTAATTTTTGATTGTTTTAAAATAAAATATTATGGGATTAAACTATTGTTTTGCCTATTTCTCTTAATAAATTAAAGAGGTTTCTGTTGAGCTCCCATCACACCACGTGCTCTTATTCATTGATAAATTTACAAAACTTATATTTTTTATCTTTAAAATACCTGTATTTTTGTTTTTTTTCCGGGATCAAAGTACAAAAACACCTCAAAAATAGTTTTTTTGTTGGACAGGTGTCACATTGTTCCTAGGGCAGCCCGTGTCTTGTATCGCTTCTAGATCTTACTGTTGGTCCATACCAAAGAGACAATTTTGCGGTGCTTGTCTTCGAATTCTTCATCAATATCATTTAATGCTGTAAATACCTACAAAACCCCTGCCATCATTCTCCTTTGGTTCCTTCTAATTAATTAAGGTATGTAGCCACGTAAGCTCATGCACGTCCATCCAAACCCCATTGAACCCTTACCCAGTCACCCTCCACTATTAAGCTGAAGTTTTGGATCCCGCTTGTTGAACATGCTAATACACTGATGGGTTCGACTCCTTGTGCAATGGTTGTGGTCGAAGTACAGGCTACTAGAGCCATGCATGCTTTGTGCCGCTTGTTGAGAGGGAAAGGGCATTGTGGCGGCAAGCTGACGGATGTGTCTCATGCCGAAGAAAGACCTATCATGCCTAGAACTTTCCTACAACCAAGAAACTCAGAAGATGATGAAGAACTCACTCGGCAGCATCCCAGAACCTGGATTTACGGTAACTAGTTTTTTTTGAGTGAATTAGTTTCTAGCTAGTGATTGTGCCTAGTTGTTGTTGCATTCATGCATTGCATATTGATCACTGGATTTCCTAAAATCCACAAAAGATACTTGCCAGCGATCTTAGACAACTTAAATATTAGGGTTTGTGTGCGACGATACTTTTTTGGAATAAATTATATATGGCATTTCATTGTGTTTAAATACACAAGATAATAACATACCCAAGGTCAATTCTCATTTCAAGCGACGGACCTTAATTGTTATATAAAATAGTAACATGCTTCGTTGTCTTCCTTTGAGAACCAAGTTTTGTACATTGCAGGACTATATTTTCGTCTATTTCTGCTAACGCAAGACCATTAATTAATCCAATAAATATGTTTCTATTTATTGTAAAATGATGAATGTACACCGGTTAAAATGACCCAATAAAGCATGTTTACTTTTATATGTTAAAATGCATTGGAAAATCCATGGTTAGAAGAATTGGTCTAAAGTCTGTTGCTTTTATGGGTGTTCAGTATATCAGTTTTCGTGCACTTTAAGGAGTATAACTGTTGATTCCCAATTTTTTTAGACTAGCAAATACAATTTCACCTTGAGCGTACTTAGTCGCGGTAATCCGGGTTGGCATTTAGCCGGCGGCCCGGAGCCACGATCTTTTCCCCTTCCTCTTTGCTTCGCGGAACCAGGAAAAATCCCCCATATGTGCATTCCAGACCTGCAGGAAAGCATGTCATAACTGTCACCTAAGTTATAACTTTTAAGAATTAATAAGTAAATTAAAGTCTTGTTCCCTCACTTTCTTTATTATGTCTGTTTTTCTAAATTTAGTAAAAAACAATTATAGTTAGGCTGGGGGGAGTGGCTTCGCCAAACCCCTCGCCAAACACCTCGCCAAGGATGCTGAACCACACCGCCACACTCGCTAAACCCCTCGCTAAACTCCTTCTCGTCAACAATTCAACGAGCTCGCTATAGGAAGCTATCAGCAACATCACTTGTACCTTTTAGCATGAGACTTGTACCTTTTAGCATGGTTAGCACATGCTGACTACTCCCACCAAATTTGGTTAGCATGTGCTAAGCTGATGTGGCATAGTTTAGCATGTTCAGCATATGCTAACCACTCCCTCCAGCCTTATGCTCGAGATGTTTTGAAAGCTTTTACTTTTAACTTTTTAGAAAAAGTTCGAACAAAAACAAAAGCTTCGCATGACAGTGGGAGTTTTTAATTTATATTTTAAAGAAAGAGCTGCTAATCCAAAAGATACTTTAAGTTGTTTTTCAAAACTTTTAGCTTTTGGTTTTATATAATTGAACGCTTTTGGTTTTATATAATTGAACACTCTTAAAATCTTATATAATTGAACGCTTTTGGTTTTATATAATTGAACACTCTTAAAATCTTATATAATTGAACGCTTTTGGTTTTATATAATTGAGCACTCTTAAAATCTAACAGTTATTTTGCCAAACACTTTTGTACAAATAAAAGTTACAGCTTCCAGCAATCAACTATGTTTGCCAACCACGCCCTATATCTATAGATTTCAAGCTTAAACACTAGACACCTATTGTAAAGACAAAACACACACAAACATACAAACATACACACACATACGTATGTATACGTACATACATACATAGTCAACCAAACAACATCTTAATGTTGCCTACTTGTCGTTAGAATATATATTAACACTTGGTTCATATGCTGATAAAGTATCATTCTACTAAATATTCTAATTGTCTACCACGAATGAGTCAGGCAAAACAGTATTAGAGACAGGAGACTCATCAAGAAATGTGATCGAGTTGATCTTTAGAGCGACAACAACAGACATCACAAGGTGTTCAACAAACATAAAACAAGTCCTTAAGTTGAATCATTCAAGGGAAACTATAGAAAGATTCGAAAGTTTCAGAGAGGGTGTCAAGAACAGAGCTTCCTTGCATTATCACAAACATTCGAGAAACATGGTGGATGGTAACGAGCAGTTACTGTTTTGTGGCACAAAACCTACTCGTTGCAAACAATTTGGAACATCCAAGCTTTGTAGAGACTCCAATTGCAGCATCTGCAACATATTTAAATCAGGTTTTCACACTACAAAGAAGAAAACTGGAATGTGGATGAGCACTAGTTGCGAAGATTTAATTAATAGTAATACAAATGCAAAGATGGTGAATGTCAATATGGCTATCCTAGTTTGTAGAGTAATTACTGGAAAAGTTATTGATATGCTCGATAGGGACTTTGAAGGCGACTATGATTCTGTCGGAGGAGTAAAATCAAACTACTTGCTTGTAAGAAACCCAAGTGCTGTGCTACCTTGCTTTGTTATGATTATAAATTGCACGTAGTTCTATTAACGGTCTATCTTTTGGTGGAAAATTTTGTTTGTCTCGTAGTGAATATATATATATATATATATATATATATATATATATATATATATATAGAGTTAGGATCTTTTGAGAACCACAAGTCCCCCGAGAACCCGAGAACTCCCAAATCGATATTTTTTTCAAAAAACCGACCCCATAGGCCTCTAAAACGCACATATCTAAGACTTTTCGAAAAAAAAATTTCAAAAAAAACGACTTTTTTTTTTGAAAAAAATTTGCACATGTACAAAAAAAAAACTTTGCACATGTGCAAAGTTTTTTATACGTACATTTTTTTTCAAGTTTTTTTTATGGATGTCTTTCTAACATATATTTAAGGCGTTCTGTAAAAAAAATTTCAAAAAAAGTGTACGTATAAAAAAGTTTGTACATGTGCAAAGTTTTTTTTTGCACATGTGCAAATTTTTTTCAAAAAAAAAAGTTGTTTTTTCGGAAAATTTTTTTTTCGAAAAGTCTTAGATATGTGCGTTTTAGAGGCCTATGTGGTCGGTTTTTCGAAAAAAATATCGGTTTGGGAGTTCTCGGGTTCTCGGGGTGAAGTTGGTTCTCAAAAGATCCTAAGTCTATATATATATATATATATATATATATATATATATATATATATATATATATATATATATATATATATATATATATATATATATATATATATGAGGTTAAAATGAGAACGATTATTAAAATGCAAACATGAGAACAAATCTAGACCACACAATTTTAAAAAAGTCCCGCATCAGCCCCTCCGCTGCAACCACATTAATCAATATAGATCAAGTAATTCACATCAACTTCAATGAACGTTATAGGCAAGTTCGGAAGCTACTGGTTCAGTAATAAAGCCAACAAAGAACTCAATTCCGCCGGCGATGATATCAAACGTAATTGTTTAATTGTTAATCGTCAAGTTCAATTTCAATTTCATAATTGTATATATAATAATGATAGGTTGTAAATTCCCATGCTCAAATTGAGCATGGGAATTTACAACCTATCATTATTATATATACAATTATGAAATTGAAATTGAACTTGGCTGGATCGGTAATTCGTTGTATACGGGTATCCATCGGGTTCTCCAAACCCGGCGGAGGTTTTTTCAACCGAACCCGACGGGGATTTGACGGGGCGGGGCGGGGACGGGTGTGGAGTTTGGAGGTCGGGTACGGGGACGGATATTGCAGCCTCCGCCAACACCCGCCCCCGTTTGCATCCCTATGCTCAATAGATAGATCCTGTGTTGATTTCCAGCCTCCATCTAGAAGCCCTCCATCTAGAAGCCATCCTTATTAAATAAGGTGGCAAACTTTGATATTTCCTTCTAATATTCAATGTGTTCATATACTATAGAAGTAGCTAGTTTAGCTATAAATAGAGGCTTAAGTTTCAGTTCTTAGACATCCCAAAACACACCACAAACTTATAGAGTTGCAGAGAAACACTTAGAGTGTAAGTGTTAGAGAAATGGTTGGTTTTTTGTAATAGTCGAGTGTGAGAGTTGCTCCTCCTATTGTAATTCTGTTCTAGTGTTGAATAGAAGAGTTTTCCGATCCTAACAAGTGGTATCAGAGCCTCGTTTCGGTACCGGTCGTTTTTTGGTCAAAATTGTTTTGTCTCAAAATTGATTTCCGGGCACACCATTGTAAAGTACTCGTTCCCACGATTCCGAAAATATATTTTTCGGAATTTTTCAACCACCGAAAGACCTCCAAAAGTCCGGTCAAAGGTTTGCCGGAATAGTGGCCGGAAAAACCAGTTCACGGAAAACTCGCCGGAGAAGACGATCGGAGAAGTCGATACTGTAGCGACACTGTAGCAACACTGTAGCAAGTTTCAGAAAACTGCATTTTGGCCCCCTGAAATTCCAGAAAGTTGCAAACAGCTCCCTCTAATTCTATAAAACTCCGTTTTGGTCCCAGTTTTTTTCTGAAAATTACAATTTTGGTCCTTATAACTCTGAAAAGTTTCAAAAAGGTCCCTATGTTTCAAAACCTTCCAGTTTGGTCCCTGTAATTCCACAAATTACAGATTGGCCCCTATACTTCTTAAACATTTCATATTGGCCCATAATTTTTTCAGAAGTTCATTTTAGTCTGAAAAAATATATCCCACCTATTTCGACCCTTTCGGAAATAACCGTGATCTCGGTTTTGCCTAATTCCATCCCAAAATTTCACAAAACGCAAACTACGAAGTCTTTCTCATGGAATCTACAAGTTCGGATATAATGGTCCGACTTACGCACACAAATTATAATATGTGGAAGCCGAGGATGGAAGATTTGTTGAATCTAAAGGATCTAGCAGAATATTTAGAAACCAAGGGCGTAAAACCTGAAAAGACAACAGTCGACGTCTGGACGAGAATGAATAAGAAAACTGTGGCACAAATTCGACAATGGATTGACCACAGTGTTTTTCATCATGTTTCTCAAGAAACAGACGCATACAAACTCTGGGAAAAGCTTGAAAGTATGTATCAAGCAAAGACTGCACGCAACAAGACCCTACTAATGAGGCGCCTGGTAAACCACAAGTTACGAAGTGGTACATCCATAGCCGAGCATACGAGTCAGTTCCAAGATCTCGTAAATCAGCTCAGTTCTGCCGAATGGGTTCTCAAAGATGAGGAGCAAGCAATATTGTTGCTAAGTTCTCTACCTGATCATTGGGAAACACTTGTTGTTACTCTCAGCAATTCTGCCCCCGGTGGAAAAATGACAATGGAGATGGTCACGGACGCTCTCATGAACGAGGAAGCCAGAAGAAAAGAAGCTGGTACAGACCAGTCATTTGCCCTCGTAACAGAAAACAAAGAAAGAGGCGGAGGTAGAACTGGTGGCAGAGGAAGTGGTCGAGGTAGAGGCAGACATGGTCAAAGTAGAGGAAGATCTCAAGTTAGAGGAAGATCAAAAGAAAGGGGAAAGTCTTCAAGTACATGGTTTGAAGGCCACTGCAACTACTGCAATCATTATGGCCACAAAAAGAGCGATTGTCGAAAGTTTCTACGAGACCAGGCTGAAACGAGTACTAGTTCAAGCAAGGAGGGTGGTGAGACCATGGTCAACATTTCACAAGACATTGCCCTTGTTGCATGCGAGGAGGATGCATGCCTACACGTAGGCGCTCGTGATGACGAGTGGGTGATTGATACCGCTGCATCATATCATTCCACTCCGGACCGAGATTTATTTGCAACATATAAATCCGTAAACCATGGTACCGTGAGGATGGGAAACACCAGTTCCTCTAACATTGTTGGTATCAGTGATGTACATATAAAGACCAATGTAGGGTGTACATTGGTGTTGAAAGATGTTCGACATGTTCCGGAGCTAAGAATGAATCTTATCTCAATTGGAGCTGTTGACCTTCAGGGCTATGACAACCACTTCGAAAATGGAAACTGGAAGTTGTTAAAAGGCATTATGGTCATTGCAAAGGGAAAGCTTTGTGGTACTATTTATAAGTCATATGCAAAGTTGATTCAACCAAGTCTCAATACAGTAGAAGAAGAGACATCACAAAATCTGTGGCATAGAAGACTAGGCCACATGACTGTGAAAGGGTTAACAACTCTTGAAAAGAAGAAGTCCATTTCCATGGAAAAAGATGTTGCCCTGGATCCTTGTGAATACTGCTTATTTGGGAAACAACACAGAGTTTCCTTTAGCTCCACAAGAAATAAGCGCTCTGAGTTGATGAGCCTTGTCCACTCCGACGTATGTGGACCCATTGAAGTAGAATCCCTTGGTGGAAACAAGTATTTTGTGACATTCATCGACGATGCATCACGAAAAGTATGGGTTTATTGTCTCAGGTCGAAGGATCAAGTATTTGATCGTTTTAAAGCATTTCATGTAATGGTGGAAAGACAAACTGGCAAGCAGTTGAAATGTCTCAGATCAGATAATGGAGGTGAGTACTTTTCTCGTGAGTTCTCCACATATTGCACAAAATATGGTATCAGGCATGAAAAGACTGTCCCAAGTACCCCACAGCATAACGGTATAGCAGAACGAATGAATCATACCATTGTTGAGAAGGTCCGATGTATGATCAGTGCGGCTAAACTACCAAAGCCATTCTGGGGTGAAGCTGTATTGACAACTTGTTACCTTATAAATAGGTCACCTTCAGTTCCATTGAATTTTGAAGTTCCAGAAAAGATATGGACGGGTAAAGACATAGCATATTCTCACTTGAGAGTATTTGGGTACAAGGCATTTGCACATGTGTCAAGTCAATTGCGGAAGAAGTTGGACCTCAAATCCACTCCATGCATCTTTATTGGATATGGGACCCAGAACTAAAGAAGGTTATTCGAAGCAGAGATGTTGTTTTCTATGAAGACCAGTATTATGATTTCAAGGCATCGATTAACGAGCAACAAAGCTTCAAAGTTCCAGAAATGATATCTGAAACAAAAGATGATGTTCCGACCGATGAACAGAATAATGAAGTTGATGATGAAGATCAAGGAGGTGTTGAGTAGGGGAAGCTTCCACCTCTTGATAATTCAGAGTCATTGCCAGATGTTTCTAATGAAGAAACTCAAGTTCGACAATCTGATTGAGTTCGTGTTCCTTCCTCAAGATACCCAACTTCGAACTACATCCTTCTTACCAGCGAGGGGGAGCCAGAGAGCTTTCAGGAAGCTCAATCTCATATTAACAAAGCCAATTGGCAGAAGGCCATGGAAGAAGAAATGAATTCTTTGCAAAAGAATCAAACATATGAGTTGGTGAAACTTCCTAAAGGAAAGAAAGCCTTGAAAAACAAGTGGGTTTTCAAGTTGAAGAAAGATGGCAAAGGAAACATTGTGAAGTACAAGGCAAGACTCGTTGTCAAAGGATTCCAACAAAAGGAGGGAATTGACTTTGATGAGATTTTTTTGCCGGTTGTGAAGATGATGTCGATTCGAGTCGTGCTCGGATCGGTAGCTAGTCTAGATCTTGAACTTGAGCAGATGGATGTAAAAACAGCTTTTCTCCATGGTGATTTGGATGAAGAAATATACATGGATTAGCCCGATGGGTTTAAAGTCCCAAAGAAAGAGCATCTCGTCTGCAAGTTAAAGAAGAGCCTTTATGGTCTTAAGAAAGCCCCAAGACAGTGGTACAAGAAGTTTGACTCGTTCATGACAAGTCACGAGTACAAAAGAACTGTTGCAGACCACTGCGTGTACTTGAAGAAGTTTCCAGATGGGAAATTTGTCATCCTTTTGCTCTATGTGGATGATATGCTAATAGTCGGTCAAGATGCAACCATGATCAACAACTTGAAGAAAGATTTGTCTAAGTTCTTTGATATGAAGGACTTAGGCCCAGCTCAACAGATATTGGGCATGAAAATTATCCGTGATAGAGAATCAAGAAAATTGTTCTTGTCACAGGAGGAGTATGTTGAACGTGTGATCAAAAGGTTCAACATGGAAAACGCCAAGCCTGTTGGCACTCCGTTGGCAAATCACTTCAAGTTAAGTAAGAAAAATTCCCCTTCTTCTGATAAAGAGAAAGAAGAGATGAAGAAAGTCCCTTATTCCTCAGCCGTAGGAAGTCTTATGTATGCGATGGTGTGTACAAGGCCAGATATTGCTCATGCTGTTGGTGTCGTGAGTAGATATCTAGCAAATCCAGGAAAGCAACATTGGGAAGCAGTCAAGTGGATATTGCGATACCTGAAGGGTAGTTTGAAATTATGTTTATGTTACGGGGGAGCAAAG
This sequence comes from Cichorium intybus, assembly GCA_023525715.1. Lineage (NCBI taxonomy): Eukaryota > Viridiplantae > Streptophyta > Magnoliopsida > Asterales > Asteraceae > Cichorium > Cichorium intybus. Next base: position 33,916,005 of record CM042015.1, read on the forward strand.
CCAATCGTGAAAGGTTATACAGATGCTGATATGGCAAGAGATCTTGATAATAGGAAATCTACATCAAGTTATGTTTTCACTTTGGCAGGGGGAGCTATCTCATGGCAATCCAAGTTACAGAAGTGTGTAGCACTGTCAACAACAGAAGCCGAGTATATTGCTGCCGTTGAAGCTGGGAAGGAGCTTATATGGTTAAAACAGTTTCGTCAAGAATTGGGGTTTCCACAAGCAAAATACATCATTCATTGCGACAGTCAGAGTGCTATGGACCTGAGCAAGAATTCGATGTACCATTCCCGCACTAAGCATATCGATATCCGTTATCATTGGCTTAGAGAAGAAATCGAGAGAGGAGAATTGAAGTTGTCAAAGATCAACACAAATGACAATCCTGCAGACATGTTGACCAAGATGGTGACACAAGACAAACACAAACTATGTGCTGACATAGTTGGGCTAAGGATTGTTCAACAGAGGCTGGAGGGGGAGATTTGTTGATTTCCAGCCTCCATCTAGAAGCCCTCCATCTAGAAGCCATCCTTATTAAATAAGGTGGCAAACTTTGATATTTCCTTCTAATATTCAATGTGTTCATATACTATAGAAGTAGCTAGTTTAGCTATAAATAGAGGCTTAAGTTTCAGTTCTTAGACATCCAAAAACACACCACAAACATATAGAGTTACAGAGAAACACTTAGAGTGTAAGTGCTAGGGAAAGGGTTGGTTTTTTGTAATAGTCGAGTGTGAGAGTTGCTCCTCCTATTGTAATTCTGTTCTAGTGTTGAATAGAAGAGTTTTCCGATCCTAACATCCCGATGATTTAATTAGCAGTCCAATGAATTTAGTCATTTTGTGTTTATGGAAGCATATACTCCCTTGAGTTCTGGTGTCAGTCCGTTTGGCCGCTTCAAACGCCGACCAAATTGTCGGAGATGAAACGCACACAGAGAGAGAATGAATAGATTTTATCTACTTTTTTATTTTGACAGGTGGAATCATGGTTGGAAATTAATAAAAAATTGATGCCAAATGGTCGACTCATGGTGAATTATGGTGGTAGTAGTGATGCCATTTGGGAGAAAAATTCCACCATTAATACCATGTGGAAAGCATTTCTAATTTTCTGGAATTTATGGTTTTGATTTTTTTGTAATTTGTGGTTATGATTTTCTGTTTCAATGATGCAAATGATCAAGTGATTATTGATTCTATCTGTTATGAAGCTATTTGTTCAGCTATGGTACTTTAAATGGTCTTGGGAAAGTAATAAAACGAACAAAACAAGCAGCGCACTAAAGGTGTTCGATGAAATGCTTCAAAGAAAATTTATTTAAATCACATGTGAATAGTTTAATAATATGTGAATAACAATATTTAATCACATATGATTAAAACCTGTTAATCACATCTAATTAGAACATGCTATTCACATATGATTAGAACTTGTTATTCGTATGTGAATATACTCAAATAGATTTTCTTTTTAATAATTTATCTTATTATATGAATTCAATCACATGTGATTAAAACATATTATTCATATGTAAATATGTATATAAGTAATTTTTTATTTATTAATAATTCATTATATGCATATTCACATATGAATAACAGGTTTTAATCACATGTGAATAATAGGGTTTTATCTCATGTGAATAGCTTAATCATATGTGATCAAGAATATTTAATCACATGTGATTAAATACATATAATAAGAAAATTAGTAGTGGCAGATGCAAATGATCAATTGATTATTGATTGTATCTGTTGTGAAGCTATTTGTTCAACTATGGTACTTTAAATGGTATTGGGAAAGTCATAAAACGAACAAACAAGCAGCGCACTAAAGGTGTTCGATGGAATGCTTCAAAGAAAATTTAATAAGAAAATTTATTTAAATCACATGTGAATAATTAATCATATGTGAATAACAATATTTAATCACATATGATTAAAACCTGTTAATCACATCTAATTAGATCTGCTATTCAAATGTGATTAGAACTTGTTATTCACATGTGAATATGCTCAAATAGCATTTTTATTTTTATTTTTAATAAATTTTCTTATTATATGTATTCAATCACATGTGATTAAAATATGTTATTCATATGTAAATATGTGCTTAATGAATTTTTTATTTTTAAACAAAATTTTTTATTATATGTATTAAATCACATGTGATTACAATTGTTGATCACATATGGAGACACACTTTATGCACCTAAGGTGTTTGACAAAATGGCTGAAAGAAACTTTCGTCCAAATCCCGCCTACCAGTGGTCCTTGCACTCACTCCAACCTCAAAATACGCCATCAAACTCATAAAACAGTCTCACACCCCTATTCTCTGTCATGTCGAAGTCTAAGGAGCTGCAGGCTTGTTCAGGTATCATTAAGTGCTTAATCATATATGATTCTGAAATCTTGTTCACATGTGATATGTTTTTGTAACATTCCAAAATTTTAGGGTAAAATTAAAAAAAATTAAACGGACACTTCAATATAAGAAAAGCCACTTAATTAATTTTGACAAAATTCCATAACTTATAAGTTTAATGAAAACATCCCAGGATTAACAAAAGTTAATGAAATCACAACATAGCGGAACTTCCATTCAAAAACAGTCCTCCAATGAAGCAGCACAGTGTATACACGTCACGCCTTGCCATCCATGGTACCTGATGTACCTGAAACAGTAGTTTATATAGGGAAAGGGTAAGCACGGAGCTTAGTGAGTTCCTCAAAATACCATACGATCCATCACATAACATACAACACACAATAACCATTCATATGTCTGTGAGACTCGCGGGCTATCCCTGTTCCGCCTGAAGACTCACGAGCAGTTCTCGTTCCGTCTTATCGCTCACAGGCTTTTCCCGTTCCGTCTAATGACTTGCAGGCTATTCCCGTTCCGCCTATTGGCTCGCGGGCTATCCCGTTCCGTCCACAAACAATCATTATCATAGCAATAATTCATACAATTATCATAACAGGTAAGATCACCTTAGTCTAACATATCTTCCTTCCTACGCATGCAATATCACCTATAGTATAATGAGAAGACTCACCTGATTATAGTTGAGTATATCGTTTATCTTTCTCGGCTTTGTATTTCCTTCAACTTTAACTGTTAACATAATAAGAAATCTATCATTTCTTAAACCTTAACTATATTATAGTCGCATCATTAAACCCTTCAATAATTCCAATATGATACTCCATGATTTATCAAGTAAAAAACGGCCAGGTAGAAGATTAGATGGGGTGGCAGGATCCTTTCAGCATGTTAGCCTTTCGGAAAACCCAACAACCAGATCCCAAGTAATCGGCCTAGTCACCGTCCTCATAAGAAAATCAATCGGTATTATTTTCGGAAATTACGAATTGTTAGTATAATATAACTTATGTTATACTTATTAAATATTCTACTTCTTAACAAAAACTATTTTACAATACCTAATTAAGCTATAGAAAGGTTTGTAGTTACCTTATGACCAGTCGTCGAGATCTATAATTCATTCGTTAGGCTTTTAAGCTTCCTTCCGCTCACTTGCTTACACTCTAGTGCTTAGAAACCTCTATATATTGGATTGAGATTTAGTTGTGTGGTTTATGAGATGTTTTGAGGGGTATTTATACTTGAATTCTTGAATAAAAAACGACATGACACTTTTGACAAAAGATTTTAATAATATAACTTTGTTGAAATTAATACCTTCTAGAATCAGTCTGTTCAAGACTGGTTTAGCCGACTTTAAACCCATGAAATTCACGTTTTTATTTGATATTCCATAAATTTATCTCAATACCTTTCCAGGGATGTATTTTACGTATTTATACGATTTTTCTATGATTTATTATGAATTTTTGAAAACAGACTATCTAATCTGTCAATTCTGAACTAATCAGTAAAGATTGCATTTTTTTTACCATAGATAATGTCATTTTCAAGCTTACTATTATTTTTGGTAATTGTACTAGACTCAATTTGTAAACTTTGTGCACTGGTTTGAGGTCCAAACGATGTTTCTAGAATTAACTATGATTTTTCTAAAAACGACACAAAATGCTGATTTTCATATGAAATTGTAACTAAAGTTTTTCTTAGCTTTATAACTACCAATGATCATATAATTCCTAACACTCTTATTTTAAGTATATGTTATAATCAGGATACGGGTCTTACAAGTCTCCCCTACTTATTTGGATTTCGTCCCGAAATCCGCATTCTCGAACGCCTCTATGTATTTCCCATCGAGTCCTTGTGTCCTTCAAAAATCCTCCTCGTCTTATTGCCGAAACTTTACAAGATTTAATTATCTTTCCCTTTCAACATTCACATACCTCTGTAATAATGCTTAAGGTCCTATTATTCTCATTCACTCCATACTTCTTTTCTTCTAATTACTCTAGATGTACAAAAAAACTCTAACTGTTTCTCACAGTCCCACACATCGACTTGACCGGCTACTATCTACAGTACATATTTAGTACTTTCTAATCTACCTATATACATAGTTAACCTAGTTAACTTGCAATACCTAATTTTAACACTATTTCGTATTTATATGAATTCGTCATATTTCAACACACATTTGCCTCAATTCAACATTTCTTTTAAATACTTTTTGGCTAAATAAGTCTATTTTTGTAGAATCTCCAAATTTTTGTGTTTCACCGAAATATAAAATTTACATCATCTTTTGTAAGTTGTTGTTTTTTTTTTGGAGTACTGAACACTCTTTAAACTATTTCCATTATATGGAGACATAAAATTTTGTTTTATTTCAAAAGTCTCTTTATTATCTCGTTCTCACCAGAGTCAAGCAGGGAATTTTGAAAAAATGTCACTTGGGGTAGTGAAAAGTCGCTGACACGCGCAGAGGTCGTCGTGCGGTCAAAAATAAGAGAAAACCTAACACACACTAGTATAGCGGTAGTCAGGGTCGATCCACAGGAGCTTCGTGGTTAGACTAGATGAGAGATTACCAACTAATAGTGTCACAGCTATAGTCGGAGGATCTGATTTCTATTTTCCTATCACTAGCAAATGAGACAATGCTCAAACACTCAATCCAAGCTAAGCTATGTCCAAATGACCTAGTCACTTTCTGAAATCAGAAGTACATCTCTGACTCAGAAGCAATCAAAGGCATCCACACTAACCAAACCAAGCAAAGCATAAACTACCACTAGTTAAGTCCTATGGAATAGTTACTAGCCAAGGTTTAATGCTTACCAAATAACCTAATTAGCTACTGATTTCAGCCAAGAAAAACAGTCCTAACAAGGTCCAAAACAATATCCAAAAACACAATCAATCAAACAAACCAAACACAAATACTCAAAACACCGAAAAGCTGAGATTAAAAGTAACCAAATGCTTTTCATTCACCACACTGAATTTCAATCACAAAACAGTAACCAAAATGTTTCTAAAACAGAAACCTAAATGCTCAAAGTCAGTGGTTGTCACTCCCAAAGACTTTAGCTACAAAACTACTTTCTACCAAAATGAAATTGAAGTAAAAAACATAAAATACCAATTATGAGCTTGCTGAAATGGAATCCTGGAGTCAAAGAGCTTCAAGGTCGATGTTTACACCCGGTCTTTGCTAGGGTTTTCAGCTGGAAATGCATCTATTTATACTTGCAAATTTCCCGCAACCGCGCCGCGCATAAGTGAAATCCGCGGCGCGCGTACTTATCTTTCCCCGTTTCTTTGGAATTTAAATGTGTTCCACCGCCTTAAGCCCGCATCGCGCAGATCATAGATCCGCGGCGCGCGTACGAGTTCTCTTGATCTTTCATTCTTTCCATACTTTTTCCTTTTGTACACTTTTAGTCCCTATTTCTATCCTTTTTCTCCAAACAAGTCCTGGCACGAAAAGTGAGAATACCCAGACATATTTGATATAATTTAATCAAGAACAGGGCTCAGCAACGCCTAAAATACTTGATATCACTAGGCGTTGTCAAACACCCCACACTTGTGCCTTGCTTGTCCCCAAGCAAGAGAGTTTTTAACAAATTATAATAGAGAATCAAACAATTTCTGATTGTGTTCAGTTTCAAAGTTTATTGCTCTTTGAGTTAGAGTGGAATAGTTCGCAAAAACGTAATTGAATTGTTCTTTGGAATTCATGGCTTTCTAGAGAACCCTTGATTACAAGCTTTCTGTCCACAATGAAGTGTACTTACTCATTCAGATTCTAAAGGCCATTAAGGAATCGTCCATGACTTTCGATGTTGTCCGTGTAGCGAGCTTTCAGAAATATCATCCTAGACCAGACGATCTTAGGTGATAAGGTGCATAAAGCCCACCCATTTTAGACCTACCGGCTCGAACAACAAAGGCCACAGATTGACTTTTCCTTCCTAAATTCCAATCCTAAAACAGCTCAATCTTCTAAACTCGTAAAACTCAACTTATTTGACTAACTAATAGCATGATCACAAAAAAAACAGTATTTCTTGAAAAATACTAATGCTATCACAATCATAAATCATTCATTTTAAAATTGCAATTTATTAAAAATTTTGAAAAAGTTTGCTAAAAATTTGAAAAATTGATCATTTCTGCAAAAATTTCAAAAATTCTCTTTCGACCGTCCACACCCCACACTTAAAACCGTACAACGTCCCCGTTGTACAAAATTATTTCAAAGCAAGGGAGAAAGAGCTACCCCTTTTTGGACGATAGACTGCTTGGTGCTCAATATCACAGGTATAATGCGTACAAATGGATCCTCGATTTCGAATTCTGGAGTTGTAGCGCTACAGTGAACACGCCGGTGGTCGAGACAAGTGGAAGGGGCATGGTGACCCCACACTTGTCTGAGACAACTCCTTCTCAAATTGGTATATCATGCACAACTTAACAAATAAATTAAAAACACATATGACAGAGATATAAAAAAAATATATATATACAGAAAGATGTGTCATAAGTTTATACATATATCCCAAAAAGAATAAAAAGAAAGAAAGAAAAAGGTACATCAATCACTGCCAGGCGGCCTGGAGGGTCCGGCCTCATGATCGTGGGACCGGGCTGGGAATGGTCGGGGGTGCTGGCCCTGCGCTGATGCGATCTGAATAAGTACCTCCCCGATCCACTCGAGCTGGTCCTCGATCCTGGCAACTCGGGCTGCCAGGTCCTCCTGATGTGGCTCTGTCGGGGCTCTAGGCTCTGGCGCTGGCTCTGGCCTCCTGCGTCTCCTGCCAGGCTGGGCATACGCAGGCTGAGGTGCCTCAGGGGGCTCGATCGGGGCCCGGATGTACTGCCCCGGGCGCTGCAGCTCGATGAACCGCATCCTCTCCAACGTGCGTGCTGTAGTGTGCGATGGAGGCAGAGCAGTCAAAGAAGCTGCCACGGGGGCAGTAAGGATGCCATAGGAACGGGCCAGGCGGGTGATAAAATACCCCTGGCTAGTGGACTGCTGGTGGAGGCGCCGGTAGAGTGGGTGGAGAGAGCAGTCGCAAGGGCGAAAGGGAGGTGGAGGAACCGGGACGGGTCGAGGAGAACCCACAAAAATGTCACGTCGTCCCCCGACACCTTCTCGCCTCCCTCCCGCTGCATGATGGAGGTGGAGACGATCCGGTGCATGAGGCGGTAGAGTGGATCGCGTAGGTGGCTCTCCTTCGAGGTCCCCGCCTCGTACCTAACGTTGGACAGTGGTGCCCAAACCTCCATATTGGGAGCCCTTTCTGGCTCCCCCTGAATGCAGGACCCGAAGAACCGGGTGAAATATCGGTGCTGGAGGTCCGCGGCAGTGTAGATGCCTGTGCGCCTCCCAAACTCCCGGAGGTTGCACTCCCTGTGCTCACCTCCCAAACGAAAACGTACGAGCCTGGAACGCGGGTCTCCCGCCCTGGGAGCGAAATGGACCGTAGATAGGAACTCCAGGAGAAGCTCTGTGTAGACCACATCCTCGTCAGTGGCCATGATCCGGTCCCAACCTCTGCACGTGAATGACGCCTCCTCGTGGGTCCAGGTGCGATGTAAGAACGGCTCGATCGCACCCCAGAGCCCTGCGTCTCTAAGAATATCTCGATCAATGATCGTCGCCTCTAACACCCGGCGACTCCTCAAAGCATCCCTCCGCGAGGTATACTCAACAGAACTGGCCAGCTCCGCAGGGAACTGGAGGAAAGCGTGCTCCATTCCGAACATCATCTGCAAAAATATATCCACAAAACAAATTTTTTTTGCAAAATCAGTCCTTGTCTTCCCAGCCGCACCGCGGCGCGGCCCAAGAGCAAGGGCGCGGCGCGGCGTACAGCTGTTTCCAAACCCCGATCCCATTTCTCAATTTAACCTGCTAACACTCAATATAATCACACCACAGGGTAGCCTAAGTGCCGACTAGCTCATCTAGGGTCTTCATTTGGCAAAACAAACACCCTATAAGCTAGCATTAGTGATTCTAAGTTTTTGAACTTTTTGAATAAAACCCTAAAATTAACTACCTAATAACTAGTTTAAACAGCTAATAAGTAGTTAAAATAGCATACCTTGGCAGTAGAAACACAATAAGCAAGAAAAATTGCAAGAAATTTTGATCACCAGAGCTCCGAGTCGTGTGATTTGAGTTGTGAGCCGCGGCTCACCGTATAAAGGGGGAAACCGACGGATTGTTTACCGCGTCGCGCATTTACCTTATCCGCGGCGCGCGTGTCGCCAAATCAACCCCTGTGCATCGGGTTGAGTTCCGACCCCGCGTCGTGCAATACAAAAATCCGCAGCGCAGCCTTCAAGACTTTTCAAACTTCTCAAATGACTCCACACTTATTTCAAACCACTAATATCTGCACAGAGATTGATGTATATTTTTTTTTATTTAATTTTTAAGAAATATATCCTAACTTATGACACGATGGGTTGCCTCCCAACAAGCGCTAAGTTTAATGTCTTCAGCCGGACGTAGAACTCCTTCTACAGCTACGGTGGATCGTATGCCTTCTTTCCTTGCTGCTTTTCTGCTTCCACCGTCCTTTCGCTTGCCCACTGCCCTTCAAACTTTCCTGGGTCGAATGGCTTGTCAGTTCTCCTGCTGCTGCACAGTTGTCGTCTCCCTATGATTTCCCGCGAGTGCTTGGGAGTAGCTTTGAACCTCCAAGCTCGATCCTTCCTTCTGCACCTCTTCAAAGTCAAGGGCTTGACATGAAGCGCGCACAGTGCTGCTTTCAGTAGTTGTTTTATAGATCTCATTTTGCCAGTGTGCCACATATTATCTTCAGGTTGCAATTTTGGCTTGCAATGCCAGTAGAGATTCTCCAATCGAGTGGGATCGGAAGGCAACATGTCAGGATGCTTCCATATGTCCTCATCGATGGTATTGATCACATCTAATCTTCCATTCATGAATGGATCATGAGTGGTGATAAAATCTAGTTTATTATTTTCAAATATTAATTCGTCAACATCAACTTCTTGATCATTGTCCAACGGGTGGATCGGGACCAAGAGTGGGTGACTAGTTTGATCTGACGGTGGTACAAAATCACCCATCATCAGATCCTTACTTCCAACTTTCTCAAAATTTTCAAAAATTACAGGGTCGGGGGTAATATTGTCATCTACACCCCCTTCCTCAAAAACATCAACAATTTCAACAAATTCAGGAATTGTTGGGCTGGGATTTGTACTGTCACTTACAGTCCCCTCCACAACATCCTCATCAACCAAATTGTCTGATGATGGTACAGATTCACTCATCACCAGCTCAACATTCTCAAAACCCTCAAAAACATCAAAAGCTGTTGAGTCAAAGGTAGCATTGTCACCTACAACCTCTTCCTCAACAACCGTTTCGACCACATCAATGGTCTCTTGATTTTCCCACGGTGTATGCCCTTCCATCACATATTCAGGTGATGCAAGTTCACACAAATTATTATTGGTATGAAAATCACTCGCCTCCGGTTCTGGCGAAGGTGGTGAACATTTCCAACTTTCCTCTAACCTATCTAAAGAAGCTTGCACTTTTTCAAGAGCTTCAGCCTGGTCCTTCTGCTCGTGGTAGTTGTTATTCATGAATACCCAAAGTTGGGCCAAAGTTACAGAATTCTCAGGCTAAGATGACTCCTCGGTCCGCCATCCATTGTCATCGAATGATCCATTATAACAATCATCCTCGTAACAGGTGTCGACCAGATTTTCATAATAATCATACTGATCTGGGTACATGTAGTCACCATCATAAGGATGTATGCATACCAAAAATCAGCAAACTAAAATCAACATCAAAATCAGAAACTAAATCCTACAAATCACCTAATCTAAGCGCACAGCTCCCCGGCAACGGCGCCAAAATTTGACACGCGCAGAGGTCGTCGTGCGGTCAAAAATAAGAGAAAACCTAACACACACTAGTATAGCGGTAGTCAGGGTCGATCCACAGGAGCTTCGTGGTTAGACTAGATGAGAGATTACCAACTAATAGTGTCACAGCTATAGTCGGAGGATCTGGTTTCTATTTTCCTATCACTAGCAAATGAGACAATGCTCAAACACTCAAGCCAAGCTAAGCTATGTCCAAATGACCTAGTCACTTTCTGAAATCAGAAGTACATCTCTGACTCAGAAGCAATCAAAGGCATCCACACTAACCAAACCAAGCAAAGCATAAACTGCCACTAGTTAAGTCCTATGGAACAGTTACTAGCCAAGGTTTAATGCTTACCAAATAACCTAATTAGCTACTGATTTCAGCCAAGAAAAACAGTCCTAACAAGGTCCAAAACAATATCCAAAAACACAATCAATCAAACAAACCAAACACAAATACTCAAAACACCGAAAAGCTGAGATTAAAAGTAACCAAATGCTTTTCATTCACCACACTGAATTTCAATCACAAAACAGTAACCAAAATGTTTCTAAAACAGAAACCTAAATGCTCAAAGTCAGTGGTTGTCACTCCCAAAGACTTTAGCTACAAAACTACTTTCTACCAAAATGAAATTGAAGTAAAAAACATAAAATACCAATTATGAGCTTGCTGAAATGGAATCCTGGAGTCAAAGAGCTTCAAGGTCGATGTTTACACCCGGTCTTTGCTAGGGTTTTCGGCTAGAAATGCATCTATTTATACTTGCAAATTTCCTGCAACCGCGCCGCGCAGAAGTGAAATCCGCGGCGCGCGTACTTATCTTTCCCCGTTTCTTCGGAATTTAAATGTGTTCCACCGCCTTAAGCCCGCGTCGCGCAGATCATAGATCCGCGGCGCGCATACGAGTTCTCTTGATCTTTCATTCTTTCCATACTTTTTCCTTTTGTACACTTTTAGTCCCTGTTTCTATCCTTTTTCTCCAAACAAGTCCTGGCACGAAAAGTGAGAATACCCAGACATATTTGATATAATTTAATCAAGAACAGGGCTCAACAACGGCTAAAATACTTGATATCACTAGGCGTTGTCAGTCGCATCTACTGTAGTTAGTTTGAATTTCGGTAATTAAAACGTGAGGTGTCCTTTTAGTTCCGTGTGTCCTTTCGGTTCCAGCTGCAAGATACTATATATACAGGTATGTAGTATCATTCATTTTCAGTCTCATCCTCTCTTATCACGAGTTTGTTCGTAAACGAACTCATATTTAAAGTCGAGTCATGGAAAACAGATCTTCAATGGGCGATCTGTCGAACCCTGGACCTGGTTTTCCGCAAGGAGAGGGTACTTTAAACCAAGCATTCTTAATAGAGTTTGGTGACTCTAACATTCTAGACATATATCATCCATACTTCGATTACCTTTTTAATGTTTTGTTTGATTTTGAATTATGGTACAGTCTTCCAGATATACTACCAATAGAGCATCTCCACGATGAGCCGGAAATTTTTCCCGAGTTGAACATTAACTCAGATGATCTGGTGCATGCATCTGACTTTGCACTTGATCAGACTCCATGCCTTCTACCAGGTTAAATTCTTTTGAATGATCCATTTATAAGTATTCTATTTTGTTTTATCATTTGACATGTGTTATTTGTAGACCCATTTGTGGATGGTCTAACTGAGTACAATCCATTCATGGACGTGCACCCAACAAGCAGTGAGTTTGTCCCCATGAATCAAGAATTCATGGCTGGTATTCAGGATGAGAATCAATTACAGAGGACTCATAACATAAATATTGAATTGAATCCCAAGTTTGGGGTTGGTTTTCAATATCAAGATCATCTTCGGTTGATTCAAAGGAATTTAGAAGGATTTCAGAATCCTGAGATTTTAGTTGAAAACCAACAATTATTACCGATAGAGGCCACTAATTTTGATGAATCAATGTCCATCTTTGGGTCAAAAAATCAGGATCATGTTCAAATGATCCAGAATGATAACAATACAATTGGATTTGAACATTCTAGTTCAGAAAACATAGCAGGTGGCAGTGGAAGAGGTATCAGACATTTATTAAGTAGGGAAATAATAGCTGAACACTTAACGAACCAATTGAGAAAGCTGCGAAGGAACTCAACATTGGAACGACACAATTAAAAAAACGCTGTAGAGAATTAGGTATCAATCATTGGCCCCAACGACAACTTACGAGTTTGCAAACCCTTATTGATTGTGCTGAGGTAAAGAACTACATTTTTTTTAATTCCTTTATATCATAAGGTTGAAATTACTAAAGTTATTTGTGCCACAGGAATTTGGTAATGAATTTATTGAGGCAACAGAATTATCAGGAGATTTAATACCCAACCTAAAAAAAGAAAAAGAAGCGATAATTGAAGGGTCACAATCGGGTCTAACAGACGGCACAAAGAAGCTAATACAAGCTGCTCATAAGGTTGTATTTAGGAAAAGAAAAATTCAGGAAAAGGGGGAAACTTCATCAAGAACTCATACACAGCAGCAATCTCCGCTATCTAATTCTGGTATGAGTAGTATTAACCCTGGTTTACTCGAGTCTTCGAGTGAGGAGAATTTTTTAGGCTTTGTAGGTGACCTAGCCTGGTTTCCTCCTTCTTATAGCTACCCCCAACTGGTTCTGAATTAGAGCCCTTCCTCATCACTGCCTTACTTAGACACGCCCCAAATGAGTCAATATTTAGCCCCTAATCATGCGGTTATAGGTTCCAACCCTATCGAGACCCCATACCTTGGAGCTCCTCCTCCAATAACTGAAAGCATACCACTTCCAAATCCTCGAGAAGGTACAAGTCAACCTAATGATGACAAAGATTGGAGTGTAGAAGATCTTTTCTCGCTTCTTTCTGATTCTCCGGTTTAGGTTAGTAGTTCTGTAAACTTTTCTTAATGTATTAATATAAAGTTGTAGTAATGAATTAAATATATTGACGTGTTACTATAATTTTAATAATTTCATCGATTCAATATAATATTCATGTTGTTCCCTTAATTTCGTATTCGTCCCCCACTTGGACTAAAGTCCAAGTCTGTTTATTCGATTTATAATTTTTTTTACGAGCCCCTTACTCTCGAACAAAAACCAAGCCCACTCTGCTCAGCCAACAACTTGCATCAGGGGCAAACACCATCTCAATAAACATGTTTCGATAATGTAAAGACATTTACATCAACCACCATATGTTACTCATCCGCTTGCGACCCTAGTCAACACCTCTATCGTCAGTTACCTCAATCACGAGCGAGTGATCCAGACTCTCAACCCACACGACCTGATCAATCACTCAAGAAAGATCAATACAAGGGTAGGTAGCCCCACTATTACACAGCACTAGGCATGTACAGAGTTGACTCAAAAATACCCGCCATCATCTCAGGCGCCATTTGCACCTCTTTGACCGTGAGTTGGAAAACTCACCCTTGCATCCTCTAGTCCCTGTCTGACTTCTGTGCCCATTAGTTGCATGAAAAATAGCTACCACAATAGCACTTTGACATTCTCCCTTTTGACAGCCTTTAAGCTCAGTAATCAACTTAAGCATGATTGGTCCAACCAAACTGGTATGATCACATCTTAATTGTTCCTACTAAACCTCACAATCAACATTCAACAATCGAATGGATAAAGGTTTACCACATTACACTAGCATTTAAGTCGACTATGCTAGACACTCACATACTCAGCTCCTTGGATCCTTCGTGACGAACTCCCGACTCAAACGCAGATCCTGTGCTTTCGATAGTAGGAGCTCTACTACTACCTTCCACACCTATCCATGTTCGTTCCAAGACCCGTCTCGAAATATCCAATTCGCTTCTAACCGATAATTTTAACACATATGCCCTTACAAGGCATATGTCAACCCTTCTAGGAATACTTGGAATCCCACCCCCACCCTGCTATTCTAACTAAGACGGAACTTCCTCCAGTGATGACAGATTGTTTCGCGAACGTAGTTGTATACAATATCAAACTAAACAGTCTTTCAAATAAGAGAATCTTCCCTAAGGCAACAACCAAACAAGGAACATGCAATAAGGTCAACTCATACATTCTATGACTATTCAGTCCATATTGTATACAACTTAGTGGAAATCTCTAAGCAACCTATCGGCACTAGCATACAGTTCTATTAGCAAATAGCAGATAATAATACAACAATGTGTGATCTCTACCAGGCATTTTAGCAAACATATACCATATGTTTTTTTTAACATCCACAATATTAAATACTTAACCCTTTTCTCATACTGGCGTCGGCTGGCGGTACACACTGTGTCTTCAGTTCACCCTTCATAAAACATCTTTCTTTCGTAAAAATGTTTTAATTAAACTCTTAAGCCTCAACTTGAGTCCAGAACTCACTAAGTGAGCCTGATTCTCTCAAGCTGTGCTCTAATACTGTAACGCCCCAATTTCAAAATTTCTAAAATTCATTTATTATCAAGGTTTCAATAAAATATTTATTCCAAAAGTAAATCCGTTCGATCTATTTATTAAACCAACAGCGGAAACAATTGAAAATCATAACATAATTCATTAAAATAAATCTTCTTGAATGCGATGCGCCGCCGTCACGCATTGCCCTTCCCTTTGTCAATCGATTTACCTGAAATATTATAAAAACAACGGGTAAGCTTAAAGCTTAGTGAGTCCACAAATTACCATACATGCCCACACATCAAACAACCCGTCCTCGAGAACGACCCGACCCTACCCGCCATACAACAGCTACGGGTGTCCATCATACAACAGCTATGGACACGGGAAGGTTCTACCCATCGTACAACAGCTATGGGTTCCCGGTTATGGCCCAGCCCATCATACAACAGCTATGGGACAAGGCTTAGTCCAACTCGCCATACAACAGCTACGAGGGGACACGCATCAGTACTGAGCCCAACAACAAATAACCACAGATATAGAGCAAATCATATAACTGTAAATAACACACAAGATGCCTAACATGCAACATCATATAGTAAGGTGAGGATACTCACCTGATTCGAAACCGCACAGATATTCTCTAATATCCCCACTTAGCTCGTCCACACACCTAAATCCCACACACATACAACATATCAATTACTGACTAGGCTCTTACAGACCTGTCTAAAGGTTAGACTCACTATTTGCCATCAAACCGTGGTCAAAACTAAATTCCTGGACAAACAGTCGCTCGCCGCGGCATGGCTCCTCGCCCTACGCACCGTGGCTACTATATCGATCCATGATTCTTTCTGCTGTGGCTTCCTTTCTCGTGTGTCTACAACATAAGCTACAAATCCCGAACCTCCATGCTGAAAATGTCTGCGTGCCCTAGCAGCTGAACAGAAAACTGCACCTCGATTCTTTCTCTCGCCCTGCACAACCAGCTCTCCCCCACTTGGGGTTTGAATCCACACTCGCTTGTTCTTATAATCGATCCATGATTCATGCTGACCCATCCAATCCATACCGATGATGACTCGGGAGTCACTCAACGGTATAGGGATGAGATCGATCGGAAACTTTATTCCTTGAATCACGACTTCGCATCCCCGATAAACACTAGTCGCTTGCACGGTTTTATCATCCGCGATTTCCACTTCTAACGGCTGATGAAGAGTTCCTAAAGCAATACCGAACCTCTTTCCTAACGCGGCAGACACAAAAGAATTACTAGCACCCGAATCAAATAGTGCAAAGGTAGGCGTAGAGTTGACTAAGAATGTTCCTAATCAAAGCATAATAGACATATTAATTACACACACCACCAACACGAGGCAAGTAAAGAAAGAGTACCCGTGACGACGTCGGGCGCATCCTGTGCCTCCTCGGCGGTCATGACGAATGCTCGACCCTTGGTCTTAGGGGCTTCCCCTTTCCCCTGCCTACCATCGGTAATCCGGAGTGTAGTGGGTGCCGGATTCTGAACCACTCCCTGAGTCACACGGGGACATTGGGCCTTGAAGTGGCCCACTTGGTTACAATTAAAACAAATCTTGACCTCTTGCCGACAATCCTTAGCATAGTGGCCCTCCTTTCCACACTTATGACATATTAGCACCCAGCAACGTCCCTCATGATTCCTTCCACATTTACCACACTTACCCTGGCTCCTTTGCCCTTGCTTTCCCTGATCTGCCCCTCGAAATTTCTTCGACACCTGCTGAGTCTGAGCAGGCGCCGGACGCTTCTGCTTTTGTTGGGTTTCCAGTTCCAACTCTCGGGCCCGAGCGGCCGCTATCATATCAGTAAGAGTTTGGTGCCTAGCAGCAGACACAAACTCCCGAATGTCTGTGCGAAGCATTGCCAAGTATCGGGTCATCCTCATGCGCTCGGTTACCGCAAACTCTGGACAGAAGAGTACCCGTTCATTAAACTTCTTGGTGATTTCCGTCACCGTCTCAGTAGTCTGGGTCAGATTTAGGTACTCCTGTGCCAAGCGTTCCATTTCCACCTGTGGAACATACTCCAATTTGAACTGTTCCTTAAACTGCGGCCATGTAATGGCATCCAACTGAGCAGGAGTGAGATCTTTCGTTCGTATCTCCCACCAATCTTTCGCACCCTCTCTTAAAAGATTCGCCGCAAACGGTACCTTGGAGTCCTCATGACAGGAACATGTGCGGAAAGCACCCTCCACTGCGGAAATCCACCGCATGCTAACAATCGGATCCCTGCCCCCATCGAACATCGGAGGCGAACAAGCCGAAAAGTCCTTATAACTTGCATCCCTCGCACGTGACGTGCCCTGAGTAGCCAGTCGTTCCTCGAGCATTGCCCATAGCTCAGCCTTAATCGTACCAAAGAACTGAGGTATCGCAGCCAACACTTCCCGCGAAACCTCCTCCGCTATCAGGTTACGGAGATTCTCATCAGTCGGTCCTCCCCCACTCGAGGCACCCGCATCTGGTCCACCGTTACTTCGAGTGACTGCCATTCTGAAATGCGCAACAGTTTCTAATATCAATACTCGGGTCACTCCTATCTATCCAACTACTTGACTTTTTAGGACTTTGTTTGACTACTCTTGACTCAAGCGTGAATCCTGTGCTTTCGGTAATACTGGCCTGGTACTACCTTCCACACCTATTCGCCCTTGTTCCAAGTTCGTCAACCATCCCCCTAAAACGTCACACGCACTAAACCATTTCCTTTGACTCATGTGGTCATGCACCGTGGTGCCTAATCTTTTGATCTAACTCTCCATCTCACACGTGCCTAAGAGAACTATTGCTAATGTCGTCGAGTCACCTCACGGACGCACAGCCGTACACAATCAGGAATAAGATAGACGTTTGAATAACTGATCTACCCTAAAGTCACAACCAAACAAGGAACAGCCAGTAAGGCCAGACCAAGAATTCTTAGGCTATCTTACCCTAATTGCATATAACCTACCAGCATTCACTAAGCAACCTAACGACAGTAGCATAAAATTCCAAAGCAGCACATATGGTACAAAAACAGTCTACAGAGTATATTATCCAGGCAGCTTTACATCCTAGCACAATACATTTTATCACATAACACAAACTTGGCATGGGTAATTGGGAATCACAAAACTTACTTGAGCTCAGCTTGACGGTTCGCATCGCATCTTCTTTTACTTTAATTTAACCTTCCAAAAATATTTTATTAATAAAATCGCTCAGTCCTAAGTTTGAGTTTGGATTCCCAATACAGTTCATCCAAATCCCTCAAACCAAGGCTCTGATACCAATTTGTAACGCCCCAATTTCAAAATTTCTAAAATTCATTTATTATCAAGGTTTCAATAAAATATTTATTCCAAAAGTAAATCCGTTCGACCTATTTATTAAACCAACAGCGGAAACAATTGAAAATCATAACATAATTCATTAAAATAAATCTTCTTGTATGCGATGCGCCGCCGTCACGCCTTGCCCTTCCCTTTGTCAATCGATTTACCTGAAATATTATAAAAACAACGGGTAAGCTTAAAGCTTAGTGAGTCCACAAATTACCATATATGCCCACACATTAAACAACCCGTCCTCGAGAACGACCCGACCCTACCCGCCATACAACAGCTACGGGCGTCCATCATACAACAACTATGGACACGGGAAGGTTCTACCCATCATACAACAGCTATGGGTTCCCGGTTATGGCCCAGCCCATCATACAACAGCTATGGGACAAGACTTAGTCCAACTCGCCATACAACAGCTACGAGGGGACACGCATCGGTACTGAGCCCAACAACAAATAACCACAGATATAGAGCAAATCATATATCTGTAAATAACACACAAGATGCCTAACATGCAACATCATATAGTAAGGTGAGGATACTCACCTGATTCGAAACCGCACAGATATTCTCTAATATCCCCACTTTGCTCGTCCACACACCTAAATCCCACATACATACAACATATCAATTACTGACTAGGCTCTTACAGACCTGTCTAAAGGTAGACTCACTATTTGCCAACAAACCGTGGTCAAAACTAAATTCCTGGACAAACAGTCGCTCGCCGCGGCATGGCTCCTCGCCCTACGCGCCGCGGCTACTATATCATTTATAGGCGTTTAAACCCTTCAACTTTAATTGTTAACATAATAAGAAATCTATCATTTCTTAATCCTTAACTATATTATAGTCGCATCATTAAACCCTTCAATAATTCCAATATGATACTCCATGATTTATCAAGTAAAGAACGGCCAGGTAGAAGATTAGATGGGGTGGCAGGATCCTTTCAGCATTTTAGCCTTTCGGAAAATCCGACAACCAGATCCCAAGTAATCGGCCTAGTCACCGTCCTCATAAGTAAATCAATCGGTATTATTTTCGGAAATTACGAATTGTTAGTATAATATAACATATGTTATACTTATTAAATATTCTACTTCTTAACAAAAACTATTTTACAATACCTAATTAAGCTATAGAAAGGTTTGTAGTTACCTTATAACCAGTCGTCGAGATCTATAATTCCTTCGTTAGGCTTTTAAGCTTCCTTCCGCTCACTTGCTTACACTCTAGTGCTTAGAAACCTCTATATATTGGATTGAGATTTAGTTGTGTGGTTTATGAGATGTTTTGAGGGGTATTTATACTTGAATTCTTGAATAAAAAATGGCATGACACTTTTGACAAAAGATTTTAATAATATAACTTTGTTGAAATTAATACCTTCTAGAATCTGTAAGACCCGTTCCGCCGAGTCGCGGCCCGAAGGAATCCGCGGTGCGGCTTTTGGAAGAATCTAGAATCGCGTAGGATTTGTACGCGCGGCGTGGTTCTAAAGAATCCGCGGCGCGGTGCGCCGCAGTCATGAAAAACCCTAATTCGGATTTAAACGCCTATAAAAAGGACCCCAGCCCTAGGGTTCGTGTTTTTGGAGAGTTTCTAGAGTAGAGGTGTCTGGTTTCGGCAGATACTCTTTGGTCTCGAGGTGTTGAAGGTTTTGGGAGATTAGAAGAAGGAGATCCACGCGGGAGAAGGTTTAGGACAGGTCGTGGGCATCACTCCGTCCTTCAGAAGTAAGGTAAGAAGATTTACTCTTCTGACTTTCCTGTTTATCCCGTCATATGGTGTTACCAGTTGGTTTGTAGCTTTAGACGAATTGTAGCCCTTAGGGTTTGAACCAAGGACATGCATGGACTTGCATGTCCATAAGGAAGTGACCTTAGGGTAGTTCCTGATCCCAGGGAGGTTGTAGAAAGGAACCCTATCCGATTGATGTACTGTTAATCGCTGAAAAACATTTTGGAATGTTACCAGCCGCGACGCGGACTGGCTATGTCAGCGGCGCGGACTCGGCTGAAACCCCGTAATTATTCGATGATAGCCGCGGCGCGTAGGATGAGGTGCCACGCCGCGGCGAGCGACTGTTTGACCAGGAACTTAGTTTTGACCACGGTTTGATGGCAAATAGTGAGTCTAACCTTTAGACAGGTCTGTAAGAGCCTAGTCAGTAATTGATATGTTGTATGTATGTGGGATTTAGGTGTGTGGACGAGCTAAGTGGGGATATTAGAGAATATCTGTGCGGTTTCAAATCAGGTGAGTATCCTCACCTTACTATATGATGTTGCATGTTAGGCATCTTGTGTGTTATTTACAGTTATATGATTTGTTATATATATGTGATTATTTGTTGTTGGGCTCAGTACTGATGCGTGTCCCCTCGTAGCTGTTGTATGGCGAGTTGGACTAAGCCTTGTCCCATAGCTGTTGTATGATGGGCTGGGCCATAACCGGGAACCCATAGCTGTTGTATGATGGGTAGAACCTTCCCGTGTCCATAGTTGTTGTATGATGGACGCCCGTAGCTGTTGTATGGCGGGTAGGGTCGGGTCGTTCTCGAGGACGGGTTGTTTAATGTGTGGGCATATATGGTAATTTGTGGACTCACTAAGCTTTAAGCTTACCCGTTGTTTTTATAATATTTCAGGTAAATCGATTGACAAAGGGAAGGGCAAGGCGTGACGGCGGCGCATCGCATACAAGAAGATTTATTTTAATGAATTATGTTATGATTTTCAATTGTTTCCGCTGTTGGTTTAATAAATAGGTCGAACGGATTTACTTTTGGAATAAATATTTTATTGAAACCTTGATAATAAATGAATTTTAGAAATTTTGAAATTGGGGCGTTACAAATTGGTATCAGAGCCTTGGTTTGAGGGATTTGGATGAACTGTATTGGGAATCCAAACTCAAACTTAGGACTGAGCGATTTTATTAAGAAAATATTTTTGGAAGGTTAAATTAAAGTAAAAGAAGATGCGATGCGAACCGTCAGCTGAGCTCAAGTAAGTTTTGTGCTTCCCAATTACCCATGCCAAGTTTGTGTTATGTGATAAAATGTATTGTGCTAGGATGTAAAGCTGCCTGGATAATATACTCTGTAGACTGTTTTTGTACCATATGTGCTGCTTTGGAATTTTATGCTACTGTCGTTAGGTTGCTTAGTGAATGCTGGTAGGTTATATGCAATTAGGGTAAGATAGCCTAAGAATTCTTGGTCTGGCCTTACTGGCTGTTCCTTGTTTGGTTGTGACTTTAGGGTAGATCAGTTATTCAAACGTCTATCTTATTCCTGATTGTGTACGGCTGTGCGTCCGTGAGGTGACTCGACGACATTAGCAATAGTTCTCTTAGGCACGTGTGAGATGGAGAGTTAGATCAAAAGATTAGACACCACGGTGCATGACCACATGAGTCAAAGGAAATGGTTTAGTGCGTGTGACGTTTTAGGGGGATGGTTGACGAACTTGTAACAAGGGCGAATAGGTGTGGAAGGTAGTACCAGGCCAGTATTACCGAAAGCACAGGATTCACGCTTGAGTCAAGAGTAGTCAAACAAAGTCCTAGAAAGTCAGGTAGTTGGGTAGATAGGAGTGACTCGAGTATTGATATTAGAACTGTTGTGCATTTCAGAATGGCAGTCACTCGAAGCAACGGTGGACCGGATGCGGGTACCTCGAGTGGGGGAGGACCGACTGATGAAAATCTCTGTAACCTGATAGCGGAGGAGGTTTCGCGAGAAGTCTTGGCTGCGATACCTCAGTTCTTTGGTACGATTAAGGCTGAGCTATGGGCAATGCTCGAGGAACGACTGGCTACTCAGGGCACATCATGTGCTAGGGATGCAAGTTATAAGGACTTTTCGGCTTGTTCGCCTCCGATGTTCGATGGGGGCAGGGACCCGATTGTAAGCATGCGGTGGATTTCCGCAGTGGAGGGTGCTTTCCGCACATGTTCCTGTCATGAGAACTCCAAGGTAACGTTTGCGGCGAATCTTTTAAGAGTGGGTGCGAAAGATTGGTGGGAGATACGAACGAAAGATCTCACTCCTGCTCAGTTGGATGCCATTACATGGCCACAGTTTAAGGAACAGTTCAAATTGGAGTATGTTCCACAGGTGGAAATGGAACGCTTGGCACAGGAATACCTAAATCTGACCCAGACTACTGAGACGGTGACGGAAATCACCAAGAAGTTTAATGAACGGGCACTCTTCTGTCCAGAGTTTGCGGCAACCGAGCGCATGAGGATGACACGATACTTGGCGATGCTTCGCACCGACATTCGGGAATTTGTGTCTGCTGCTAGGCACCAAACTCTTACAGATATGATAGCGGCACCCACTACACTCCGGATTACCGATGGTAGGCAAGGGAAAGGGGAAGCCCCTAAGACCAAGGGTCGAGCATTCGTCATGACCGCCGAGGAGGCACAGGATGCGCCCGACGTCGTCACGTGTACTCTTTCTTTACTTGCCTCGTGTTTGTGATGTGTGTAATTAATATGTCTATTATGCTTTGATTAAGAACATTCTTAGTCAACTCTACGCCTACTTTTGCACTATTTGATTCGGGTGCTAGTCATTCTTTTGTGTCTGCCGCGTTGGGAAAGAGTTTCGGTATTGCTTTAGGAACTCTTCATCAGCCGTTAGAAGTGGAAATTGCGGATGATAAAACCGTGCAAGCGACTAGTGTTTATCGGGGATGTGAAGTCGTGATTCAAGGAATAAAGTTTCCGATCGATCTCATCCCTATACCGTTGAGTGACTCCCGAGTCATCATCGGTATGGATTGGATGGGTCAGCATGAATCATGGATCGATTGTAAGAACAAGCGAGTGTGGATTCAAACCCCAAGTGGGGGAGAGCTGGTTGTGCAGGGCGAGAGAAAGAATCGAGGTGCAGTTTTCTGTTCAGCTGATAGGGCACGCAGACATTTTCAGCATGGAGTTTCGGGAATTGTAGCTTATGTTGTAGACACACGAGAAAGGAAACCACAGCAGAAAGAAGGTGATATACCAGTGGTTCGGGATTTTCCTGATGTTTTTCCCGAGGACCTGCCTGGCGTGCCGCCAGAGAGACAGATAGAATTTAAGATCGACTTAACTCCCGGTGTAGCTCCGATAGCTAAAGCACTGTATCGTCTTGCGCCTCCGGAGATGCTGGAGTTGTCTATTCAACTTCGAGAATTATTAGATAAGGGATTTATTTGACCCAGTTGCTCGCCATGGGGAGCGCCTATTTTGTTTGTTAAGAAGAAGGATGGTTCCAACAGGATGTGCATAGATTATCGTGAGTTGAATAAGCTTACGATGAAGAATCGATATCCATTGCCTCGTATCGACGACTTATTCGACCAACTGCAGGGCGCTTCGTGGTTTTCAAAAATTGATTTGCGGTCAGGTTACCATCAAATGCGGGTACGGGAGGAAGACATCCCGAAAACGGCTTTTCGGACGAGGTACGGCCACTTCGAGTTTGTAGTGATGCCGTTTGGACTGACCAATGCCCCTGCAGCTTTTATGGACTTAATGAATCGGGTGTGTCGACCGATGTTGGATCGGTCAGTTATAGTTTTCATTGACGACATCTTAGTCTATTCTCGGAGCAGGGAACAACATGAACAGCACTTAAAGGAAGTATTAGAGACCTTAAGCAAGGAGAAGCTTTATGCAAAATTATCCAAGTGTGACTTTTGGCTACGGGAGGTTCGGTTTTTGGGTCACATTGTAAATGAGCAAGGAATCATGGTAGACCCGGCTAAGGTAGAGGCCGTGATGCAGTGGGAGGTTCCGAAGACTCCCTCGGAGATTAGAAGTTTCTTGGGTCTGGCTGGTGATTACCGTCATTTCATCCAAGATTTCTCAAAGGTTGCAGTACCTTTGACCCGGCTAACTAAGAAAAATGCTGCTTTTCGGTGGGGTGAGGAGCAGCAGCAAGCTTTTGAGACTTTGCGGCGGAAATTGTGTGAAGCTCCGGTTTTGACTTTGCCTGAGGGCATGGAGGATATGGTAGTTTACTGCGATGCATCAATCACGGGATTGGGGGCAGTCTTGATGCAACGAGGCAGGGTGATCGCTTACGCCTCGCGACAGTTGAAGCCCTATGAAACTAACTACCCTACTCATGATTTGGAATTGGGAGCGGTGGTCTTCGCTCTCAAGATTTGGAGACACTATTTGTATGGAGTGAAGTGCACTATCTTCACGGACCACAAAAGTTTGAAGTACCTGATGGATCAGGCAAACCTCAATATGAGACAGAGGAGATGGTTGGATGTATTAAAAGACTATGATTGTGAGATACACTACCACCCTGGAAAGGCCAATGTGGTAGCGGATGCGTTAAGTCGTAAGGCTTCGAGTGCACCCCTTCGGGGCATTTGTCTAAGGATGACAATTGTGACACCGCTACTTGAGCTGATTAGGAAAGCCCAGGTGGAAGCAAGCAAGAGCGAGAATCAGAAAAGTGAGAGGATTGTGGGTCAGTTGGCAATTATGGTCAAAGATAGTAGGGATTTGATAACTTGCCATGATAGAATTTGGGTACCAAAGCTAGGCGGGGTTCGTCAAACCCTACTGGAGGAGGCACATAAATCCGGGTTCTCTATCCACCCTGGAGCAACTAAAATGTATAGGGATCTGCGCGAATGTTATTGGTGGCCAGGCATGAAGAGGGAAGTAGCTTGGTTTGTCGAAAGATGCTTGACCTGTCGTAAGGTCAAGGCCGATGAGACTTACTCTGCAAAGGAATTGGCTAAGGTCTTCACAGATGAGATTATCTCTCGGCATGGTATACCGGTCTCGGTGATATCCGACCGGGATGTACGATTTACATCTAGGTTTTGGAAGAAGTTTCATGAGGAATTAGGCACTCGCCTTCATTTCAGCACAGCATATCATCCTCAGACGGATGGGCAGAGTGAAAGGACGATTCAAACGCTGGAAGATATGCTTAGGGCATGCGTCATCGATTTTGGCGGGAGTTGGGATTCCCATCTCCCTTTAGCTGAGTTTTCTTACAATAACAGTTATCACGCGAGCATTGGCAGAGCTCCCTTTGAAATGTTGTATGGAAGAAAATGTCGGACATCTATTTGCTGGGGTGAGGTTGGCTAGCAGGTATTGGGAAGTACAGAGGTGGTGCTCAAGACAACTGAGTTAATTCAGAAGGTTCGGGAGAGATTGTTAACCGCTCAAAGCCGACAGAAAAGTTATGCGGATAGGCGACGGTCCGATCTCGAGTTTCAAGTCGGGGATTATGTTCTTCTAAAGGTGTCACCTTGGAAGGGAGTTATTCGTTTTAGGAAGCGAGGAAAGCTTGGCCCTAGGTACATTAGACCATATCGAATTGTCGCCCGTGTAGGTGAGGTAGCTTACCGGTTGGAGCTACCCGAGCAGCTTAGTCAGATTCACGACACGTTTCACGTTTCGCAGCTCAGAAAGTGCGTGACTGAGGAATCCACAATAGTACCTTTGGAGGATATTCAATTAGATGAACGTCTAAATTATGTGGAGCGACCAATTGCCATCATTGAAAAGAAGATAAAGACTTTGCGGAATAAAACAATATGATTAGTGAAGGTTCAGTGGCAGCATCGAAAAGGGTCCGAATGGACTTGGGAACCGGAGGAGGAAATGCGGAGGCATTATCCAGAATTATTTATCGGCACGGATTTCGGGGACGAAATCCAGTTAAGTGGGGGAGAATTGTAAGACCCGTTCCGCCGAATCGCGGCCCGAAGGAATCCGCGGCGCGGCTTTTGGAAGAATCTAGAATCGCGTAGGATTTGTACGCGCGGCGCGGTTCTAAAGAATCCGCGGCGCGGTGCGCCGCAGTCATGAAAAACCCTAATTCGGATTAAAACGCCTATAAAAAGGACCCCAGCCCTAGGGTTCGTGTTTTTGGAGAGTTTCTAGAGTAGAGGTGTCTGGTTTCGGCAGATACTCTTTGGTCTCGAGGTGTTGAAGGTTTTGGGAGATTAGAAGAAGGAGATCCACGCGGGAGAAGGTTTAGGACAGGTCGTGGGCATCACTCCGTCCTTCAGAAGTAAGGTAAGAATATTTACTCTTCTGACTTTCCTGTCTATCCCGTCATATGGTGTTACCAGTTGGTTTGTAGCTTTAGACGAATTGTAGCCCTTAGGGTTTGAACCAAGGACATGCATGGACTTGCATGTCCATAAGGAAGTGACCTTAGGGTAGTTTCTGATCCCAGGAAGGGTGTAGAAAGGAACCCTATCCGATTGATGTACTGTTAATCGCTGAAAAACATTTTGGAATGTTACGAGCCGCGACTGGCTATGTCAGCGGCGCGGACTCGGCTGAAACCCCGTAATTATTCGATGATAGCCGCGGCGCGTAGGATGAGGTGCCACGCCGCGGCGAGCGACTGTTTGACCAGGAACTTAGTTTTGACCACGGTTTGATGGCAAATAGTGAGTCTAACCTTTAGACAGGTCTGTAAGAGCCTAGTCAGTAATTGATATGTTGTATGTGTGTGGGATTTAGGTGTGTGGACGAGCTAAGTGGGGATATTAGAGAATATCTGTGCGGTTTCAAATCAGGTGAGTATCCTCACCTTACTATATGATGTTGCATGTTAGGCATCTTGTGTGTTATTTACAGTTATATGATTTGCTCTATATATGTGATTATTTGTTGTTGGGCTCAGTACTGATGCGTGTCCCCTCGTAGCTGTTGTATGGCGAGTTGGACTAAGCCTTGTCCCATAGCTGTTGTATGATGGGCTGGGCCATAACCGGGAACCCATAGCTGTTGTATGATGGGTAGAACCTTCCCGTGTCCATAGCTGTTGTATGATGGACGCCCGTAGCTGTTGTATGGCAGGTAGGGTCGGGTCGTTCTCGAGGACGGGTTGTTTAATGTGTGGGCATGTATGGTAATTTGTGGACTCACTAAGCTTTAAGCTTACCCATTGTTTTTATAATATTTCAGGGAAATCGATTGACAAAGGGAAGGGCAAGGCGTGACGGCGGCGCATCGCATACAAGAAGATTTATTTTAATGAATTATGTTATGATTTTCAATTGTTTCCGCTGATGGTTTAATAAATAGGTCGAACGGATTTACTTTTGGAATAAATATTTTATTGAAACCTTGATAATAAATGAATTTTAGAAATTTTGAAATTGGGGCGTTACAGAATCAGTCTGTTCAAGACTGGTTTAGCCGACTTTAAACTCATGAAATTCACGTTTTTATTTGATATTTCAGAACTTTATCTCAATACCTTTACAGGGATGTATTTTACGTATTTATACGATTTTTCTATGATTTATTATGAATTTTTGAAAACAGACTATCTAATCTGTCAATTCCGAACTAATCAGTAAAGATTGCATTTTTTACCATAGATAATGTCATTTTCAAGCTTACTCTTATTTTTGGTAATTGTACTAGACTCAATTTGTAAACTTTGTGCACTGGTTTGAGGTCCAAACGATTTTTCTAGAATTAACTATGATTTTTCTAAAAACAACACAAAATGCTGATTTTCATATGAAATTGTAACTAAAGTTTTTCTTAGCTTTATAACTACCAATGATCATATAATTCCTAAAACTCTTATTTTAAGTATATGTTATAATCAGGATACGGGTCTTACATTTTTTTGGTCAATCACATGTGATTAAACCTTGTTATTAAGCGCTTAATCATATATGATTCTGAAATCATGTTCACATGTGATATATTTTTTCTTCAATCACATGTGATTAAACCTTGTTATTCACATATTCACATGTGATTAACACATGTTATTTATATATAAATATGTACATAATGATTTTTTATGTTTAAATAAATTTTCTTATTATATGTATTTAATCACATGTGATTAAACATTGTTGATCACATATGATTAAGCTATTCACATGTGATAAAACCATATTATTCACATGTGATTATAACCTTGTTATTCACATATAATTAAGTTATTAACATGTTATTCATATGTAAATATATACATAACAAATTTTTTTGTTTTTAAATAAATTTTCCTATCATATGTATTTAATCACATGCGATTAAACATTGTTATTCACATATGATTGCAATATTCACATGTGATTAAACCTTATAATTCATATCCGATTAAAAGTCTATCATTCACTTGTGAATATGCACATGTGAATGGTGGGATGGGGTGGATCGGGAGTGAGTGGTAAAAAATTAAAAAAATTTGGTGGGCGGGGTGATGGTAGGGTTGGGGTGGGGGTGGTAGGGGTACGGTAGGGTGGGGTGCAGGTTGGTCGGGTGGGGTGGGTTAGGGTGGGGTGGATCGGGAGTGAGTGGTAAAAAATTAAAAAAAAATTGGTGGGCGGGGTGATGGTACGTTAGGGATGGGGGAAGTAGGTGTAGGGTATGGGGGGTGTGGTGGGTAGGTTGGGTGGGTGCTAGTTGGTGGGGTGGAGCGGGAGTGAGTGAAAAAAATTGGTGGGGGTGGGTAGGGTTGGATAGGTGCTGGTGGGTTAGGTGGAGCGGGAGTTGGTGGTAAAAAATTAATTTTTTTATGGTGGGGCGGGGTAGGTGGGTAAGGTGGGGTGGGGTGGGTAGGGCAGGGTGGGTGCTGGTGGGTGAGGTGGAGCGGGATTGGGTGGTAAAAAAATTAAATTTTTTTGGTGGGCGGGGTACGGTAGGGTGACGTGGGGTGTGTATGGTAGGGTGGGTGCTGGTGGGTGGGGTGGTGCGGGAGTGGGTGGCAAAAATATTAAAAAATTTAATTTTTTTGGTGGACGGGGTAGGGTACGGAAGGGTGGGTAAGGTATGGTGGGTGCTGGTGGGTCGGGTGAAGCGGAATTAGGTGGTGGAGATGGGAGGTAGTAGAGGCGTAGAAGTTGGTGGTGGTTGCGGTGGAAGGGAACGGATGATGGCCTCTTATAAAATTGTGTGGTTTATATTTGTTCTCATTTTCTCAATTTCAATAATTATTGAAATTGTTATCATTTAAACATCCATATATATATATATATATATATATATATATATATATATATATATATATATATATATATATATATATATATATATATATATATATATATATATATATATATATATATGGCTAGGATCAAATATATTCTGACAAGTATTGTGTAACCTTGAAACTCAATATGGA
The DNA here is from genome assembly GCA_023525715.1 of Cichorium intybus. Taxonomy (NCBI): domain Eukaryota; kingdom Viridiplantae; phylum Streptophyta; class Magnoliopsida; order Asterales; family Asteraceae; genus Cichorium; species Cichorium intybus. The sequence continues at coordinate 33,945,300 of CM042015.1, forward strand.
CCACTCATTTAAAACACATTATTTTAAGAATGAATTATCTGTTCATTTAGAATATTGTTGTTTTATGTAAAATATTTTCATTCTTTCCGGAATTGTTACAATTTTTGTAGATTCTTTTTGTTGTGATATAATTTTTCCAGTAATTTTGTCATAATTGAAACAATTCATTTCATTCTTGTTGTTTTTATGTACAAAATTTAGTTCATTCTTTTAAGAATGAAAAATTTTCAGTTTTTTCATTCTTACGAGAATGAAAACCGGATGGCCAGAATTTGGAAAGGTTAAAATGAGAAGGATTTAAAGGTTGAGAATGCGAGAATGATTTTGTTCCAATCATTTTATAGGGATATTATAGTAATTTAACAATATGTCTAATTAATAAAAATTCCTAAATAATTATGTTTTCCCTATAATCATGGGATTAAATTATTCACTTTTCATGATTATAGAGATTATGATTGTTGTTACCTAAAATAAACGAATTAATTGATTTTTTTGTTATTCTATTCATAGAAAATAAAAAAATATTTTTATCAATTCTTTTGTCAAAATTCGAAATTTTAATAATTTATTCTTCTTTTTTACGGTTTCAATCATAGAAAAAATATTTTAATAATTTTAGTGATTTAATTTTTTAACATTATTTTTATAGAGATTATACAAAATTATTTTGTAATCATCAATGACTAAAATATACATAAACATAAACTTTTTGAAAATTTTTAAAAATTATATTTGATATGATTATGTTAATCATGAATGATTTATATTTAGACACTTAATCAAAAAACATACATATATATATAATTAATCTTCAATGATTAATACTTTGGCCCTTAATATAACAAACATATATATATATATATATATATATATATATATATATATATATATATATATATATATATATATATATATATATATATATATATTGTTAATCATCAATGATTAATACTTTGGCCCTTAATAAAACAAACATATATATATATATATATATATATATATATATATATATATATATATATATATATATATATGTATATATATATATATATACATACATACATACATACATACATACATACATACATACATACATACATACATATATATATACACACTGTTAATCATCAATGATTAATCCTATGGTATAATACTATAGTGTAGGGTTGTTGGCGTTTGAAGGGATTCACGGTTGTGTGCACCTCTCTCTCTCTCTCTCTCGCTGTCTCTCTCTCCTTCCTTCTGATATTTGTGTTACTGGTGGGGTAAATGATGGTATCAGGTGAAGATGGTGTTGAAGGATGATAGCTTGTGGTGGTTTCTAGTAAAGATGACGTTGAAGGCTCGTGAACCTGATTTAACATAGCTCTGTAACAGAGTCACCCAATAAACATATAGATCTGAATAGAAAGAAATGGATTAAAATAGGAATGAACCTTAGAGGGGTGGCGATCAAGAACAAAAGGCATAATTGAGTGCAAAAACCTATCGATGTGAGCTTGGAGGTGGTATGATGGGGCTGCAAAGGTCACCGGTCCGACGGGCTTTGGTGGAGCTTGCCGACTTCAGCGATGGAGATTTTTGCGTGTAAGCCTTTGTCTTCACCGATGGTCAAAGACCAATGGAAGTTTGGAGACGGAGGCACCAAGCTTGGACTGAAAGTAGAGAAAAATCAACGATGAATATGAAAAATCACGTGTTAATCATTCATGTGCAATAATCGCTTCGGATTAATATTGAGTGATGTCTAATATGCGTAATCATCGATGATTGTATGTGTAATCATCGATGATTGATCATAAGCTTTATATTGTTGAGACTATTAATGGATAAATTGAGTATAAAATCTAAACATTGCCAACCCAATCATTAATGATTAAGAATTAGTTAAACCCCAATATATTTTAATCAGTAACGATTGTAAAGGAAAAATACCCAAGCAAGAACTTTTCCTGTGAGTCAAAAATAGCTTTCTTTTTGTGCAACTTCATGTACAATCACTTACTTCCCATATGCCACAAGATAATTCTTCCTATGCATATAAGTTTATGCTTATGTATATATACCTAATCAAGAAAAAACTATGAAATTTTAGTTGCACATTATGAATATATATGCTCAAAATAAACCATTTTGAAATATGATGAAAAAATAAATAATAAAAAACATAGGTAATCTATCCATGATTACTAGCAAACAGAGGGTAAAGAAACCATTATTTAACAAATGAATTATCACAAAGCAAATAGTGTGCGTATTAATTATTTCTTCCATCCAATTCTTCAACCATGATTACCTGGAAAAGATGGTAAGGAAATCATTCTTGATTTTTAAATGATTATGTAAAAAAAATGAGACCAATAATTGAAACGAAAAATCAAGAAATCAATGTCGCTCACCAAATGAAATCAATGTTGTCGATGGTGAATTTCAATTCGTCGCCAAGCCACCTGATCAAGATACGAACACACACACACACACATCAAGAGGCGATAGACACGTACGCGGGAGAGAGAGAGAGAAAGAGAGAGAGAGAGAGAGAGAGAGAGAGAGAGAGAGAGCGAATTAGGGTTTAAGATAGACCTGATTATGGAAGACGATGAATCGATGGTGGAGCTTGCCGACTTCAGCAATGGAGATTGCCGCGTGTGAGCCTTTGTCTTAACCGATGGTCGAAGACGAATGGAAGTCTGGAGGCTTAGGCTTAGGCTTAGGCTTAGGCTTGGACTGAAAGTAGAGAAAACATAAGGGCAGGTGATGAACATGATGTTCTCTGAAGATGGTGGTCTTTAGCGGTTGATCTGATTTAGGGATTTCTGTGAGAGAGAGAGAGGGGAAGAGAAGAAGAGGTATACGTATGGTGAGAGAGAACTAGAATTTAGGAATTTGAAAGTCAATTTCCTAATTTGATTGATATCAATATTACCTATATACCCTTCTTGTATTTTAAAAATATTATTAATCAATTTAATTGATTTAAATTATCATAAATAACAGATTAATATAAGCCATAAATTTTATTATTTGGAAGGCCTAGATTCTTTCTCCTTTTCACCCTTATCATTTTATCTTACCTATATATATATATATATATATATATATATATATATATATATATATATATATATATATATATATATATATATATATATATATATATATATATATATATATATATATATATATATATATATATATATATATATATATATATATATATATAGACTAAATATCAAATGGGAACCAATATTTTCTTAGGAACCGTAGGAACTTTTTTAAAGAAAATGTTTTTTCAAAAAAAATGACATAATACACCTAATCGCTTATATTTAAGACCTTTTGTAAAAAAAAATTGAAAAAATAATATATATATATATACGAAATGTGCACATATGCACGAAACGTGATCATATACACATGTGCGAAAAAATGCATATATGCACATTTCGTATATACATATTATTTTTCAAATTTTTTTTGACAAAAAGTCTTAAATATAAGCGACTAGATGTATTATGTCATTTTTTTGAAAAAAAAAAAATTTAGTCAAAAAGTTCCTACGGTTCCTAGGAAAATATTGATTCTTCCTTGAAACGGACTATATATATATATATATATATATATATATATATATATATATATATATATATATATATATATATATATATATATATATATATATATATATATATGATTGTGTTCAATAAGGGACTAAAAGTATCCATGGTACCAAAGGATTAATCTCGATCGTCAGAATCAAAATCATCAATGGCTAAAAATTAGATTGTACATTTATTACATCGACGCACATGTAGAGGATTATAACAAAAAAACCCACTTCATTTTTGTTGTTTTTTAATTTTTCGACATTATTATTTTTCAAAAGTAAAAACCGAATATATCAAAATTCATAATTTTTGTCCTCTACAAATAGACATATATATATATATATATATATATATATATATATATATATATATATATATATATATATATATATATATATAACATTTTTTCATAAGTACAGCTCGTCTGGATTCATAATGTGAGTCTGAACTGTAAAAATTTGAATATCAGTAATTATTTTACTTTTAAAACTTTTACTACTTCAATATTATAACCATTTATAAGTAATATACTTTATTCACAAGTGGATTTATTCATATTTACACAAAAACTTATTCATATTCACATATTAAAATCATATAGTATTGACAATTTACTTAGAAGTTTTTTACTACTTCAATATTTGAACCATTTATAATGATTTTACTCTGATTCACAATATAAATTATTTACATTCACACAACAATTTACTCAGATTCACATATCAATATCATATGATATTTTAAATATATTTCGAAATACGAATATGATTAATTTAGTTAAAAAATTTTAACAATTCAATATTTTAATCTTTTATAATAAATATACTATGATTCATATGTTAATTCCATTCACATTCACATAAAAATTTATTCAGATTCACATGACAATATCATATGTCATTGTGAATGTCAACAGTGAACAAAATAACAGTTCAGATTCACATGTGAATCTCAACTAGTGGAAATTTCGAAAAAATATCATTTTTTGTATATCAATATAGATCTCTATTTTGTAGAGGATAAAAAGTTATAAATTTCTATATATTCAGATTTTTTTTTGACAAAAAATAGACCCTAAGAATTAAAAACAAAAAAAATAAAGTGGGTTTTTTATAATCCGGTAGATGCACGTCTACTGTAAAATGTATAATCGTGTGGATGAAATTAGTCTATTGGTACTAGTCCCTTGTATATATATATATATATATATATATATATATATATATATATATATATATATATATATATATATATATATATATATATATATATATATATATATAAAGGTTGTAGAAGTCGTTAGGCGATAGGCGGGCGGTCGACTGGGGCCTAGGACTAGTCGGGCGCCTACCACTAATCGTAGGCGGAATCCGCCCACCTAGCGCCTAGGCGCCGCCTAGACCGACTTTTACAACACTGATATATATATATATATATATATATATATATATATATATATATATATATATATATATATATATATATATATATATATATATATATATATATATATATATATATATATATATATATATATATATATATATATATATATATATATATATATATATATATATATATATATATATATATATATATATATATATATATATATATACTATCCTAATAAATAAGTAACTCAAAGCCACATGCCATCTCCTCATTGAATTTGTCACATGTCATTTTCTCATAATTTTAAATTTCTTAAAAAAACTAATTGGTTTGAAACGTTTCTAACTCCTTAATGATCGGTTTAATTATCATTCAATTTCAAAATTAATTGTTATCATTCAATTTCGAAATTAATTGTTTTTTAATATCATATTATTTTTTTAATGTGTAGAATGATTTGAGGGACAATAGAGAGACAATTGATGTCACAATATTTTGAAGAATGATTCGACTCATAATAGTGAATTTGATTTTAGTACCGGTGACATTCTCATAATCAATAATATTTATCAAAATACAAAGTCGTAATAGTAAAAATCAAAAGCAAGATGTCATGATACACAAACAAATTTCTTATGTAAAATTATTAATGTTTAGATATTCTTAACTAATATTTTTTTGTATCATACCGTGTAATACACGGGTCCCACAACTAGTATATATATATATATATATATATATATATATATATATACACATATATATATATATATATATATATATATATATATATATATATATATATATATATATATATATACATATATATATACATACATACTTACATACATACATACATACATACATACATACATACATACATACATACATACATACATACATACATACATACATATATATATATATATATATATATATATATATATATATATATATATATATATATATATATATATATATATATATATATATATATATATATATATATATATATATATATATATATATATATATATATATATATATATATAGGAATAAGTTCAAATGAGAACCATTAAAATATTGAAAACTAAAAGAAATAATTTAAGCCACACATTACTTTGATCCAAGGGTTGTGGGGTTTGATCGTATACAACGCGTTCACACTGGTTAACCTCCATATATATACAACCTTCCGATGAATTGTGTCAAGTGCCGAGATTGGTTTTCACGGTTCTCAACATTTTAATGGTTCCCATTTGAACACTTTCCTATATCTATCCTTTCTAATAAAATAAAGCAAAATTGCCACTTGCAATATTTGTAGATTGCCACTTTGCCACATGTTATTCTAATAGCCATTCTAAATAAATTTCCCGCCTAAACCCTTATCATATGTTTATGGTTTTGCCGAATATCATTTATCACCAAACAAAACAAATCAAATCCTATCCATTTTTGAAATTTAAAAACATTCCTATCTTATCATCGGATTGACTATTATAATTGCCAAAATTATGGAAAATCCCATTAATCTTGGAGAAATACACGAAAAAAAATGTTAAACCTCCCAAATCGATTACAGCTTTGATACGCTTTCTGCATTCATCAACCAAGCCGCAATAAGTTGATAAATAGATTAAGAGAAGCAGGTAAAGGAAGGTTCAAGCGAAATGGCAGAAGAAAATTCGGTAAAGGAAGGAGATGGCGATGATAAGAACACACATAAAAAGACATCGACGGCAAGTTTTCTTTTCAGACTTTAATCTGTTGTTAGTTTCGAAAATTTTCGATTTGGTTTTGTAACGATATTTCATTTAAATACTCAGTGTTTGTAATGATAGTTTGGTTGATTTTAAGTTTCAGCAGAAACTGCGAGTCTATCACATATGATATGTCATGGTTTATCTCTACATCTTTTTTCAATTTTAGTTTTTTATGATATGGGCTTGTCCCTACTTCGTTTGATCTCAACTATAAATGTTTTGGTACCTAGAAAATACTTTATGTTGATATCTGATGACGGTACAAACACTGGCTGGAGGCCATTTGATTTACTAAATGTGATGTCACTGATTGTTATTAAAAAACGTTCTTTTTCATAATAATATATTAGATATAGGGACAAATAGTATCAAAACTTTTTTCATCATTGGTTTCCAACAAAAGCGTATCATTTTTGTGTGGTGATGGTAAAAATGTTTAATGTAATGAGCATTGGTTGTAAGTTTTACCATCATCCTTTAAAAAATTATTACTATACTTCAAAACCAATATTATCACACATATAAAAAATACGTTAAGATTTGTTACTTTTGCTACTTTTCTTTTGTAATTTAACTTTAGTTTTAATTGAGGTTTATTATCTCTTGGTGTTTGTTACCAGTTAAGGTCTATTAGTTTCAAAGGATTTTCGAAGGTTTGTTACTTTTATATGTTAATTTTAAGGTTATTAAAATTTGATATTTAAAATTTATGTATTTCATGTTTTATCTAACCTTTATATTTTAACACAATATTGGCGTAGACACTACAGGAAGTAGCGTTGACCCTTGTGTTCAACCATGTTGAGAGGATTTGATCCAATGGAACTTTTTACAATGGTAACTTTAGCATTATGATCTTGGGATAAATGCAAAAAATAGCAATATACATTCCTTTATTTGTTTATTATAATGTCATTTTTCAATTCAACAAAAGTATGTTGATATTCTTTGGCATCTAGCCCTTACGATTTTTGCAAGATCATCCATCAATGGCATTTAATGGGTTTGAATCCCCTTTTATTTTCATTTTATGAATAAAAAGCATCATGGGGGTTGTTTTCCTATCTCTCTAAATGTACTTTGTTTGTATTATTTCATTATGGTTCTACACATAGGTGGAAAAAAAGCACTAGGCTCTTAAGATAGGGAAGATGGAGTATGAAGAAAGAACCAAGGCACATCAAAATACTCTTGAGGGATATCTTTTTTGTATTGGTAAAAAAGAGTGAGGTATAATTGCCATTTTAAACTGTATTTGTTATCAATAATAACAACCTACTTACGTTTTGATTTATTTTCTCTTTTTTGTCCTATTTTAGGATGAGGATCTATGTGACGGGTGTAAGTTATGAGTTATATTTGAGATGTGTTTTTAACTCATTTTCGTTGATTTGCAATATGTAGTTACCTATAATTACATGTTGTCTATTATGTTTTTTATTTATTATTATTTTTTTTTGGTAACCGAGGACCCCACCCGACCCATCCTTTGGATGACCCTGATGAAGCAACCTCGGGGCCCACGCACACCTGGCAGCAGGGTGGTCCGGGTCAATCACCTACGGGGGTAGAGAGGTGGCCAGTGGCCATCCCCTGATTGAAACCTAACACTCCCTATGGGGAAAGGGAGGGAGTGGGATTAGAACTTGGAACCTCTTTATGGGGGAAGAGAAAGAGTCCTAAGCCTTATCCACTAGGCCATCAGGGTGATGGTTCATGTTGTCTATTATTAAACAAACCATTCAGAAGTTCTGATTTAAAAATAAAAAAATACATATTTTTGTTTGCTTTTTATTTGTCCTACTAATTTAATTTAATTTTATGCCAATTTTTACTCACATTTGAGAGTTGAATCTAGAGAAATTATGTGACGATGGATTATACCTTGAATTTAGCAATTGAAGATTCAGATGTGCAAGTGGTTATTGTTTAGCTGAAAGTTCAGAGTTGTATTTGGTTGTTGTTCAACTTTTGGTGGTCAAATGTTAGATTAAAATTTCCTACATCTGTTGTTTTTCTTGCAATGAATTTACTCCATTTCTTGGAAGTCTAGGTATGGTACCTGCTTGGAAAATTTCAGTCTTGAAGAGCAAACTGAAGGTCATTTAGTCACTTTACTTGATTTAATTTGCTGGTTGCTGTTTTGGTATTGTAATTTTCATTAAATTTGTGTATTACGATAAGATTTATATCAATATATAAATAAAATAGAACAATCACAATGATATATTCAAATCTTAAACACTCTTGTAGATCATTATAGTATCAAACACATATATCACACCAGTTCATAGGCACCATAATTCAATTAAGTTACTAACTAAAATGTGAAATAAAATTAAAAGTCGAACCTTAGACCCCCCTTCCTTAGCAACGGCCACATTACGCGAGTACATTGCTATGAAAAGCAAAAAACATAGAGTTTATAACATTACTATATAGCATATACGCAACAGAAACTATTCGTCGAAAGAAAACTATTCATCGTCGCCGCTCGGAAACCAATCATTGATAAAAAACTAATAACCTTCCAATTGAAAAGGTTTTCTGCAACTATGAACTAAAAATCCTAAGTTCACATGCAACCTATATAGATCTAAGTTTTTCTTCTAGTTAAACATATAACAATTCCTAAAAGGCCCAAAAAGAATTAAACTAAAAGAAAGATCAAGAAAAACCAACCTTTAGTGAATCTTGGAAGCAAAGCAACAGAAACCTCTTGCCTCAAATGTAGTCACACCCTAGCTTGGAGTTGTTGGCTGAAAATACCTTCTTAGAGAGCTTCAAAAATCGTGGCCTTAGGGTTAGGGTGAGCCTCCCTATTTATAGGCTCCAAATGGTGATCAGATAAACCTTAAAGATAAACCTTTTTGAATTCAAATTAAGATAAGCATTTATCTTAATAATTCAAACCATTTTATCCTCATTATCAAAATCGAAAATATATATGTTTCCATATATAATTTCGTTCACCACTCTCACTCACTCAACTGTCACTTACTCAACTATTGAATAATTACGGTTTTAGTCCCTGCACCTTAATTAATCAATTTAACTGCCAAATTAATTCCAGAAAAATTTCTAATTAATTATTATAGTTTCTAATTAATATATTATCACTTAAATATATTAATAAACTATTTATTTAACTTCTATTGATTTATTAATCACATAATAAATCAATCTTTCTCTCTACCGGACTTTCTGCCAATCCTCCAACTATGAGGGCAACCCAAATGGACTATGCTACTATTAATTAGATAAATACTAATTATTAGTCATGGCTTAGACACCTAATCCAACAGTCTCCCACTTGGATAAGTTTATGACTAAAATTTCCAATTTAACCTCTAATTAATTAGCAACTGTAGCTTCCTAGAAACCGCTGCCGAACTCTGACCTAGTCAGTTCTGTCCAATGATAAGTGATCATATGATCCTTCGTCCAACAAGATATTTTCAGACACGAGACATGGATTGAGATCAATCTCTGTCCGATACTCTGTTTCCCGATTTCTGATTCTGCTTATGACTTTAGAACATCTAATTGAACACATCAATTTAGTCCAGGCTGGCCAGCACTTTAGTCAACTTCAAAATTATCGAGAGGCCTACAGATATCTGTTTCCCATCAGGGTCAAGGAACGAACAAGTTTTGACTTATATGCTTATATCTTTTACCAGTCAAATCATTCACAACAACACGTTTTATAACATCGAGTTACCGATGCGTTTTCGTATTATCAATGAATAACTGCCTTGTAAATCATAACTCATATATCTCCACTTCAAGATCATAAGATATTATCGTCTCAACATTGCTTGTGATATAATCCATGAAGCAATCTACTGAGCGTGGGTTTATCCAATACTCAAATCTCTATTTCTAAGTACTCATGAATGTTGTAGCAATCCTATTGCTATGTCTAACTCCTTAGACAGTCTACAAACCAATTCATGACAGTCTTGATTCAGTACTTACTTCCCAAAGTATGAGCGACTGTGGACCTTTCTGAATAATTAAATTATTCGGGAAGTAAAACATGCAAAAGTGAAACATAAAGATCTGACTGGCAGCTACTCCTGCTTATTACCAAGTCTTCACAAGGTAATCACCAAGTCGGACCTTGTCATAAACTATTATCGGTTTCAAGATTTCTTTTAAACTTTCAATTCTAATTTTACATCTATGTCTTTATGAACCTTACACTCTTTCTATGTATCCAAAGTATCTTATACTTGTACATTTTATTGCAGATGATCCAATCGGATGCTCATCCAATAACATCTCAATATGTTATCCTGTCAATTTCTCTCCTAACTCAATTCTGGTAATGTGTACTATGACTTCCTATGGTTCTGGGGTCTTTAGTCTACTCGACTACACCCTAAGACTATTTCGAGGCGTTATGATGTGCCAGTGAACCACACGCGCTCCATCATAATATCAACGAGATTCTTTAACCATGAAGTCCTTTAACATCATGTCCCGACGTTAATAATTACCACTTTGAAAAATCTTTCAAATTTTAACCCTATCACTTTCACCCTAATCATTTCCCAATGTTTCTCTCTTCAGTTCAAACAATCCATCCAGTACTCCCAGCCAGACAATGTCCTGAATCCAACTTATTATTCCCTAAGCATCAAGTCATCAGGACATGTTCATGACATTAGGATCGATCCAAGAAAATTTGTGGAACCCGATCCAATCTTATTCCAAACCTTTTTCGGAACCCAAAGATTATTCATAATCCTTGTGTCATGATTTTCGAAAAACTATTTCCTTTCGGAGACTCTTCTCATGCATCTTGAATCTTATCAAGATCGTGCTTAGAATGGCTAGGTCTATGCTGGTGATTTCATCTATCTAATAGATGACTTTGAATTATGTGAGTATATTGCACCTTCTTAGTTTCTTTCATGCCAAGTCATCACACTTTGAAATTATAAGAAAACTTTTCCTAAGTCTATGCATCTTGAATCTCATCAAGATCATCTTGGCAGAATCTGGATCTATCTCATAGACGTTTACAACCACCTGAGTATGCCGTATTTCTATTAAGGCTTTCATAGCGATCTGTCTCTTAACACCAAGTCATTACACTTTGTAACGAAAAGAGACGTTTCCTAGAAACATTATGTATCCCACGTATGGAGATAGTAGATAACGGCGACTCCCACTGGCTTTGACATGGTTATAGACTATTCACAAAATCCAGGACTTATGGTACATTTTGAGAATCCAAACCTTTCTGACATTTTAATGGAAATCTTTCCGTCCTTTCTCAAAATCCAATCCTTTGGCATATTTTGAGAATCTGAATATCCTTTCTTGCGAGATGCCCGTGGGACGAAACCCGTGGCCATGTACCTTTTGTAATGGCATGCTCTATGTGTGTCCCTATTAGTGTGCCGGTAAACCACACACGCTCCACTAACGACTCACACTATGCCACGCAGAATCCTCTCGGATTTCATCTGCTATTGAGAGTGCTTTACTCGGAATCAATTGCTTGACTCTGAGTATCGACTCACTCAACTAGATGCTCTGAAGGTATGTATATGTCCATGTTGCTTTCTTTTGATAACTCAGTTACTCCCACTGGTTTTTAGACCAGGTGTAAAATCAATCAAATTTTCATACAGACCGTGTCTCGCCCTAAGGTCCTCTTATTTGGCAGCAGTCGGGCTCGCCAATGCTTCCAAGTAGTCGGATTGCAAATCCGTACCAACTACAGTGTTTTACCACCAATCGGTATGTCACCCCGATCACAACTACTTATGATGGTGATCAATACTACTGGTTAAGAGGAGATAATGTCAGTTGTAAAGCAGAAATCTAATTTCTACTCCAAGCCTAGTGATGACTAAAAGGTTCTTTCATTGCTAATCCTAAACTCATTTAGGACTGTCCCAACTCCCACTGTTTCCTTGGACCATGAGTTCTTTCTAAAAGAGCTCTTTAGTTACAGTAGGATAGCTAATGAAACGAAAATGATGATCAAGTTCAGCTGGTCATGAGGTTCAGATGAACATTAAAAGACCATGGACTTTCTATGTACAAGTGGGATAATCCAAGCTTTACATTTCAGGCAGTGTCTGCAAGACCTACTTAGTCTAGGATGTGGTCGGAGTATGGTTTATATGGACTGACTGGTATAGTGTTCATCTTATTGGAAACTAATTGGCAATGTATCTCATACACCAAGGATCGAAATGTTTCGACCAATGCTCCATTATCTTCCCTAAGACACATTATAACTATTAATATTCTTGGAAGAGAATGAACTGTGAAATCTTTTTCTCAGTTTATGTTATCGCTCAGGTTCTGTGGAACTTGTACTTCCTTTGAAGTCCTTAAACTGTTCGAGGTTTCAATTCAATTGCTTATCCCGATTAGCAATGTCATATTCGTCATACCGAATGATGAATATCTTGAAGTACAAAACAATTGTGTTTTATATCAAGATTCTAGCAATACACAACAACATGTGTGTCCGTTGCTCTTAATCTCAATGTCCTTTACATATCTATGTAAACTTATGACTTTGTTCAAGACTTGCAATCTTCAGTTGACTCTAAGTCAACTGATTCCAAAATCCTATCCTCTGGATCTTTGGGTGAATCATTTCTTGCCACATGTGCTTTATAAAGAACTTAATCATCATCTGACTCCAAGTCAGATGATTCCAAAGTCCTGTCCAACTGGACCTTTGGTTGATTCACTTCTTGACACATTAAGAAATCAATTCATCAAGTGACTCTAAGTCAAATGATTCCAAGGTCTTGTCCAACTGGACCTATGGTTGAATTGATTCTTATAACATTTGTATTAACAATCATAAATGACACAATTCTTGAATCCAAACACTTTGGATGCATCAACATTCAAGTTATTACTAATCATACATTCAACACATTCATATAACATTTCAAGGATAATTTCAGACAACAGGTGTTAAAAGAAAATATGACAATATTATTAAAAATAAAATCCTTGAACAATGTAATAGACAATGTCAAAAAATGTATCTAAAGACTAATAACAATGTTCTAATATCTATCTAAACTTCAAAACTGCACGAGCTGGAGATCCAATCCAAATGTGCTCCTATGCGACAGAGTCCCGTGCCTTCCTGATTCCCTGCATACAAACCAAAATGTGACTATCACATTATGTATCAAAGAAATCTTGGAACAGGAATTTTGAGGTTTTTAGATATACCTGAGCTTTCAAAAGAGTTGGAGCGTCTTCCAATCTTTCCGTGACTGTATCCGAATTAGCGGATTCCCAGTTTGAGACATATCCAGTCGATCTTGACCGTTTCTTGTTATGTCTCTTCACTGGACTTAATCTAGAAGTAGTTGAGCCATTGGAGCTATGCCTGTCCAAGAGTGACTCGTATAAAGTCAACAGTGGACGCATTTCCATAAGGGTCTTTTTCTGGTCTTCCTTTCTATACGTCTGAATGAACAGATCGTACTCATTTGTCAGCGAAGGGAGCAGAATGTTAACACTCTCTTCCTGACTCATGGAATAACCAAGTTTATGCAACTCGCCTATGTACGCTTCAATCTAAAGAACATGCGAATTGACGCTACTTCCTGCTTTTAGCTTGCACTCTGCAAGTCTTTTGAAGATCCTGGTTCGTTCCTCTTCAACTGGTTTCTGGAACTTTTCCTCAACCAGTTGCATTAACTCATATGGCCCCAAGGATTCAAAATCCTTGCGGAACTCGGGGTCAATGGTTGATAGCATGAGGTCACGAATCTCTTTGGATTCATCATAAGAACCTTTTATGATGACTTGTTCCTGTGGAACTGGGATCGGATACTCAGTGAGATGTAGCTTGCTAGCAATGCTGAGAGCCAGTCTCCAATTGCGAAGCCATTCTTTACAGTTGAGACCAGTCAGCCTTTCCATATTTAGCAGGTGCATTCTGATGCTTTCAGAAATGGGTGAAGGAGGAGAATTGACACTTGACATCTATAAGAGAAAGTAGAATTTATTAGTTTAATTTGTCCCTTTTAAATAATTACCCAATATGTTATTTAATAAGGCTAGGATCCAAAATACCCCAATTATGGTGTGAAGAGGGATGCCGTAATCACAACATAATGGTCATTAAGGTAGATAAGCACTTATCAATTTCATCTTATGAAATTCCTAGATCTGTTGAGATTCATTAAACTTTTCAATGGCATGTTTAATCTCGGATGTGCTCCACTGTTTGTGACTGGGATGCCGAGGATCACAAACTGGATGTGAATAACCATGCAAATTAGCTTGGTACTCTCGGGTTAATTATCATCTCTAATTGATGTGCCGGTAAACCACACACGCTCCATCAACAATGATAATACCCGGGAAACCCATTGCAACTCTTTATGAACCCCTATTGGCATGCCGGTAAACCACACACGCTCTACCAATGTTTCATAAAGTGCAATGTGCAATTTCATGGATTAGCACCAATTCACATTTTTCCTAAAGTAACTAGATTTGGGTTTTATTAAGTGTTCTAGTACTTTGAATCATTATACTTTTAGTGATTATTAGGCGGTCCTATCAAACCTGTTCAGCTAACGACCCTCCACTGATCAGGCGAGCGGTGGGCGAGAGTGTTCACCCATTAGACTGCCATTTTATAGGCAATCTCCTTATACCCACTTTATAGACCAGCTTCGTGAATGAGGCCTACTAATGATTTGACTAACCATTTAATCTCATACATATAAAAATAAATTCCTAGTTATAATATATATAAGATGTAATTTTTTAAACCTTTAAAAAATTGTTTCTGGTTTTATCTTTTAATTTATTGTCGATTTAAGCTATTAAATTTTAAAATTAAATTAAACCATTAAAACCCGATTTAATTATCTTTTAATTAACCAATTAATTAAATTAATCAAATATGATATTTTAAACCTTTTAAAATATTTCTAGGTTTTATCTATTAATTTTCGAGATTTAAAACAATTAAATTCGAAATTAATTAAATCCTATTAATTATCTTTTAATTAAACAATTAATTAAATTAATTAATTCTAAGATAGGTATCACAAAATAATCAAATTAATTTAAACCTATCCTTATCCCCTTAATTTTCGATTTTTAAGATAATTGGTTTAAGGTATTATCTATTTAAACAATTAAAGTTACCAAAAATAGAAAGCCTGCTAAACCCTAATCATCAAAAAAACCGCCAAGCAGGAGGGGGCCGGCCAGGGTTTCTAAAACAAACCCTAAATTTCTAAATTGGCCACATTAGGGTTTATAAACAATTAAACCCTAATTTTCAGGAAAGCAGTTATAGCAATTTAACAAGAAAAACAACCAAACGCTCTGATACCACTGAAAAGGTTTTCTGCAACTATGAACTAAAAATCCTAAGTTCACATGCAACCTATATAGATCTAAGTTTTTCTTCTAGTTAAACATATAACAATTCCTAAAAGGCCCAAAAAGAATTAAACTAAAAGAAAGATCAAGAAAAACCAACCTTTAGTGAATCTTGGAAGCAAAGCAACAGAAACCTCTTGCCTCAAATGTAGTCACACCCTAGCTTGGAGTTGTTGGCTGAAAATACCTTCTTAGAGAGCTTCAAAAATCATGGCCTTAGGGTTAGGGTGAGCCTCCCTATTTATAGGCTCCAAATGGTGATCAGATAAACCTTAAAGATAAACCTTTTTGAATTCAAATTAAGATAAGCATTTATCTTAATAATTCAAACCATTTTATCCTCATTATCAAAATCGAAAATATATATGTTTCCATATATAATTTCGTTCACCACTCTCACTCACTCAACTGTCACTTACTCAACTATTGAATAATTACAGTTTTAGTCCCTGCACCTTAATTAATCAATTTAACTGCCAAATTAATTCCAGAAAAATTTCTAATTAATTATTATAGTTTCTAATTAATATATTATCACTTAAATATATTAATAAACTATTTATTTAACTTCTATTGATTTATTAATCACATAATAAATCAATCTTTCTCTCTACCGGACTTTCTGCCAATCCTCCAACTATGAGGGCAACCCAAATGGACTATGCTACTATTAATTAGATAAATACTAATTATTAGTCATGGCTTAGACACCTAATCCAACACCAATATGCTATCATTGCATATTATTTTAAATTCGACATGTTTCAAAGGGAAAGTATTTGTTGCAAAGAAACTACTCGTTAGAAGAAAAATTATCTGCTTAATCGTAAATGATATCGCTATAGAGTTTTCAAAAACCGAATTACTCGCAAACAGAATAATTCACACCCAAAGAAGACTAACTGTTGAAATAAAATTAAAAGTCGAACCTTACACCCCCCCCCCTTCCTTAGCAACCGCCACATTACGCGAGTACATTGCTATGAAAAGAAAAAAACATAGAGTTTATAACATTGCTATAAAAAGAAAAAAACATATAGTTTATATCTATTTTCACATATTTACCATTAATTAGGAAGTATGTTGCTATGACTATCAGAAAGTATGCTGCTATAATGGTATTCTCGATTCTCTAATAAAACTTTGCAAAATGTACTATTCTTGGTATTATCTTTTTCTATGTTCTTATTCATGTGTAAAGTAGTACTTATTATATAAGATTTTTTAGTTTTTAACCGTATAACACACGGGTTTGTAACCTAGTATATATATATATATATATATATATATATATATATATATATATATATATATATATATATATATATATATATATATATATATATATATATATATATATATATAGGAATAAGTTCAAATGAGAACCATTAGAATATTGAAAACTAAAACAAATAATCTAAGCCACACATTACTTTGATCCAAGGGTTGTGGGGTTTGATCGTATACAACGCGTTCACACTGGTTAACCTCGATATATATACAACCCTCCGATGAATTACGTCAAGCGCCAAGATTGGTTCTCACGGTTCTCAACCTTTTAATGGTTCTCATTTGAACCATTCCTTATATATATATATATATATATATATATATATATATATATATATATATATATATATATATATATATATATATATATATATATATATATATATAGGAATAAGTTCAAATGAGAACCATTAGAATATTGAAAACTAAAACAAATAATCTAAGCCACACATTACTTTGATCCAAGGGTTGTGGGGTTTGATCGTATACAACGCGTTCACACTGGTTAACCTCGATATATATACAACCCTCCGATGAATTACGTCAAGCGCCAAGATTGGTTCTCACGGTTCTCAACCTTTTAATGGTTCTCATTTGAACCATTCCTTATATATATATATATATATATATATATATATATATATATATATATATATATATATATATATATATATATATATATATATATATATATATATATATATATATATATATATATATATATATATAGAGGTAGGATAAAATGAGAATGCTTAAAAGGTTGAGAACGTGAGAATAGATCTGGGCCCTCCAAATATCAAGATCTACGGTTAATATAAATGGGTCAATTATGTAAATTTTAAAAATTATATGATAAAATTGTAACTTATAAATGAAGATAAGGGTATTGTGGGGATTTCATTTATTTTTATTACCACAAAATTTGCAAAACATGTTCTGATCCCTTCCTAAAATCTCTCTCTTTCCCTATCTTTTTCTCTCTTTCTCCATATATCTCGACTTCTACAATTAAACCCTAATCTGTTATCACACCATTCGACCTTCATCCCTTTCTTTCTTTATTCTCTCTGTCGATATTCAAAAGGTTGTGGATGGATGTGTTTCTCTTCTCTACTCCAACGCCGGCAGACACCAACCCATACCATCGACTCTACAACCAGTTACAACATCACCGTTAAATGGTTTTGCGAGGTTCTTGTTCAGGTTTGATCACCTCAGGTACACTTCCCCTCTCTTTCTCTCTTCTTCCCTCTCTATACTCACGTTAAATTGTTTTGGAGCATTATGCTTGTGTTGTCGATATTTATTAGGAGCATCTAGGGTTTATGGGAATACTGAATTGGGGGAAATAGTTGCAAAGAAGATAATTTCTATTTAATCCACATGATTCGGCTCCTTATGTTCTTATTTCAAATGCGTATGCACAAAATGGGAGTTTTAGAGAAGGAATTGGATTCAGAAATGTGATGAAAGAGAAAGGTGTTAAAAAGGATGTGTGATTTAGTTGCGTATCTGTTGGAGTAGGGTTCATAAGTTTCATGCACAAGAACAGGAACATCCGGAAAAAGATGAGTTGTATTTTGTGTTGAATGATTTGAAAGAAAAACTAAGGGATATGGGTTATGTACCGGATTTTAGATACGTATTGGAAATTGATTTTTAAACTAAAACGAATGCCGAAGTATATATTTTGTATTTAATTGTATTATTGGCATTTTGGATTCCATTATTCTTAAACTAAAAGGTATGGCTCAACATGCTTCGGATCGATGCAAAATATATTTTGTGTTTTATAATAAAATATTGATCTTTATATAATTTATTTATGTTAATGTGGTAATTGTTGTTATTTATTTATGTAATATGCATTGCTTACTTATTCCTCTTATATCCACTTTAATTTGTTTACTGCATCTAAAAGTAACCAAAGGAAAACATCAAATCGACATAATTGAAACTTCTTGCACAATTTGGTACACATATAATGGTATGTAATCATTCAAGATTAAAGCATCAATGGTTATTGAGTTAGTTTACAACCATGAATAAATCATCGGTAATCATTGATGATTATAGCTATAATCATTGATGATTATAACTATAATCTTAGATGATTATAGTTATAATAGTCTAAATGATTAGAACATTAGGGAATTGCCAAAAATACACCCCTATTTCACTAAAAATACAACCCTATTCAAAGTCAATGGTTTTCTATTTGTTGATATTGCATTGTTTTTTGAAAAAATCAAATATGATTGGTTGAAAATGCTTTGACTTTTATTAAAGTTGTATCTAGTGTGTATCTATAGTAGCACCCTAGTTATAACGTAGGATAGGTTTAATATGGCCATAATCATATATGATTATAATTGCATAAATAATTAAAATATAAATTAAGTCATAATCATTTGTGATTATAACTCTAGATTATATTATCATGTGCATAATCATTTTTTAATTTCTTTGAAATGCAGGTGTGAATGCAAAAACAACAATGATCATATTTATGGGTGCCCCTTCTTTGTTTTTTATGTGTGATGGTAGCAGCAATAATAACGATCAAGACTACAACATCGACGAATTAATTTTATGAATAAATGTGTATTTTATTTAAGAACAATTGTGTATTAACGTATGATTAAGTATGTATTCATTTTATGATTATATGTGTATTCACTTACGATTATATGTATATTTACATATCATTGCATGCTTATTCATTTATGATTATAGGTTTATTCATTTATGATTAGATGCGTATTCGGTAATTTTTATTAACCGTATCTTGAAAAACGATATTTCGATAAAAAAACGAGTAGAAAAACGGTATTTCGATAAAAAAAACCATCTAAATCAACTGATACGAATAGAGAAAACCGATATTTCGATAAAAAAAGGATAAAAATGATTTATACTATCTGTTAATTAAAAAATTCAATCAAATACTTTTTTTAGGAAACTGTAAATCAAATCCCTAGATTTTAGGAAACTATTATCTAATTTTATTTTGTCATAATTTAATTAAATACATAATTACTAATATACCCTTATATATTGATTGGTCCAGAATCATTCTCGCATTCTCAACCTTTTATGCATTCTCATTTTAACCTCTCCCTATATATATATATATATATATATATATATATATATATATATATATATATATATATATATATATATATATATATATATATATATATATATTTATATTTATATATATATACACACACACACACACACATATATATATATATATATATATATATATATATATATATATATATATATATATATATATATATATATATATATATATATATATATATATATATATATATATATATATATATATATATATCAAATGAGACCATGTAAATTTTGTGAGACGGGAAGACTCCATCCTAGCCACTTATTTTGGAGATCAAAAAATAAAAAAAAATTAAAATAGGCTAAAATAATGAGAATTTTCAAAAAAAAAATTCAACTAATTTTCGCTATTTATTCTATCTAATAAAAATTAAAAAAGAATAAAAAAATTCGAAAAAAGATGGAAAAATAAAAACAATCACTGGAATGTTGTATATTCTAATAGAATATTACACAAGATAGTGTAATACTCTACTAGAATATTAAAAAACGCTAAATTTATTTATTTATTTATTTTTATTTTTTTGAATAAAAAATGACGAAAATAATAAATAAATATTTTTTTTTCAAATTTTTTCATTTATTTTGCATTTTCTAATTTTTCTTGTTTTACAATTAAAATGAGTGGCTATGAATATGTCTTCCGGTCTCACGAAATATAATGGTCTCATATGAACTTAACCACACACACACACACATATATATATATATATATATATATATATATATATATATATATATATATATATATATATACATATATATATATATATATATACATATATATATATACATATATATATATATACATATATATATATATATATATATATATATATATATATATATATATATACATATATATATATATATATATATATATATATATATATATATATATATATATATATATATATATATATATATTCTAAATAACCAGAGATTTTACTTTTTTCAAAAGGATCCTGTGAAATATGACTTGAGAATCGAAGAATCCACCTACCTAAAATGAAGTGAAGAAACCTAAAAATTGATTTTTAATGAGAAAAGTATTTGGTGTTGGCTGAGTATCGTTAGGTGAGAAGCTGTACACGAGAAATACTTATCGCACAGAGGGTATAGGGCAAAGTCTATTGTAGTATGAACATGCATTGATATGTATAGTTGGGCCCTACCTGATTAATTATTAGGCTTCACACCATTTGATACTTATATAATAAAGGTTGCTAGCTAGTGTTTCAATTATTCTACTAATTATCTTCAATCTCGTGACTAAGAATTCTCCCTCTTGTTTTGTGGATGCTGGTCATATTGTCATAATCACGTTAAATAATATGTCTCGTGTGTGTGTGTGTGTGTGTGTGTGTTTGTTTGTTTGATTTTAATCTCGTTCATTCCTAACAAGTAGTATCAGATCTATATTTTTTTTGTGGATTGAAGAGATTATACTCCACAAATTTGATTTGGAGAAGTTTAATTTTTTGACCGATTTCACTGTTTGGATGGTGAAGATGAGAGTTGTTGTGGTTCATTAGGGATATACGGTGACCTTAGAAGGATAAGAGAAATTACCAAAATATATTGATGAGGCAATGAAGAAGGATATTCTTTCAAAAGCACAAAGTGCTATTCTGTTTAGCTTGACCGACGAAGTTTACAGGAGATTGTTGACCAAACAGCTACCGGTTGAATTTGGGAGAAACTCTATGACAAATATCAAAACAATTCTCCCATGAATTGGCTTTTTTAGAAACAATGCTTGTATACACTCCATATTTTTTAAAGTTTCAGGTAAAAGATCATTGATATACATTCAATCATATTATTTTGCATTTACATGGTGTTGATGTTAAGATTGAAGATGAAGATCAAGCTATTGATTTTTTATGTTACCCTTAATGATTAATCAAACTCATTGAAAGGTTTGAAGTAAGAAAAATTTCAAGAATTTTTCATGGTTGTGCAAATGACATTTGTATGTATGTCTTAACCCGTTTTCCGCTTATTTTAGTGATTATGAGCATGAAATACTTTTAAGGAATAGGTATTTGTAACAACCCTAAAGTCTGATGTTTATAAGTTAATAAGTAAGTGAACAGTTTGTAGTGTAATTATTTGTTATATGACTAAAATGGTAAAAATGGCATTTTGTTCATTTTCAGTTAATATTATGAAATTCAAGGGCTTATGATTTAATTATAAATGTGATAATTGAAATTTTTATGTGCTTACGGACTTGAATTAAGCATAATTGATTTATAGTGCAATGTAAATGATAAAATGACCAAAAGGGCATTTTGGTCATTTTGATGGAAACTAATACGATTTTGAGATTTTGATGTTTGATTATGCTATTATAGGTTATTACATGTATTTAGGAGTGTAAAAATTAAGTTTTTAACCATAGAATCAAAAGATAGGAAATTAGAGAAATGGCTTACAAGGGGGCTTAGGAATTCCCTACATTTAATTACATGACACGTCCATGTAGTGATTGCAATGTGTTCTTAAGTGTGTTGCGATAGCTTGTGAAATTTGGTAAAGTATGCTTATGTAGTTGTTCATAGAACTGTAGGAGTGTGTTGCGTCCAAGGGAACACAATCCATTTTATAAGACGACGATGTGTTTACTCGACAAAATGCTGAATGTTACAATTTAAGTTGTCCAACTAGGCTTAAATGGGTTGACCCATTGGGCCATCATTTAACCCGACGAAAGCATATGCTATTAGGATATTTTCACAGCCAATATTAGAATATATCCATACCAAAACTCTCTCAACACTACAAGGTGTGTTCTTGGTGTTTTTAGTGTATGTGAAGGAAATATGATGATTCAAGGAGTCTTTCAAGGAATATTCTAGTGCATGCTTTTTGTCTCAAGGTAATCACTCAAATAATAGCTATATATTGAGTTAATTCATGGTTTTTGATGAAAATGTTATGATCCAAAAATTTTAGGGTTTGAACAATATGATGAGTTTATGGCTAGATATTGCTCCTTGATCATGTTTAGGCTTTATGCTAGCAAAGATGATGTGAAATGATGAAATGTAATATGATCTTCTAATGATTGGTCATGATCTAGTGAAGTTAATATTAAGACCATGTTATGATCAAGACAGAATTAGTAGTGTTTTAATAAGTCCTTAGTAGAATAATATGATGTCTTGTGCTTTCATATCAAGATGTTTAACACAAGGTTAATATATCTTTCTTTCAAGCATCATAATATGTTAAGAGTCTCATTGTGGGACAAGTTCCTAGATATTACAATCATATTGTTATATGAGTCTATTTAGACATAAGATTAAGAGTTCTTTACTTGTTAGAACCTAGCATGTCGTTGATGAAAATATTAATGAACTAATTAGGTAATGAAGGAATAAAAGGACTAAAGAATAGTATAATCCTACTTAGACTTCTCTAACTAGTAAATGTGAGTAAATGTGGATGTTTTCCTTTCATGGGGTACAATGCAAAATGTTATGAAAGCTTTATATCTGTAACATCCGTGTTATGGGGCTAAAAGTTTTAAACTTAAATCGATAAAATAAAATTTAATTTGGAAAATAAATAGATAAAAAGACTTTCAAATTTAATAGATGCTCCTTAATTCGTTTCTTTAACATCCTACTTCTTACATATATGATTTTAAATAACTTGGTTTTATAAGAATTATACAATTAATTACCACTTTGATGTTTAACTTATTCATATTAAATTAAAAGGGGCAATTTGGTAGCGATGCAAATAAAATTTAATACTTTAGTAACCAGTGTTATTATTAAGGATAATTAATCTGCTACTTAGCTTAAAGACCATTATCATATCATATTAGACGTTTAATTATGTATTAGATGTCAATGGGTGACTTCGTAAATTTTAATTTAGAAAAGACGGGAACCTTGGCATAAAGGGCATTTTAGTAAATTCACGTATAAGGCAAATGCAATTGATGAAGTAAATACAAGTTAGTAAATTAAACATAAGTTGGAAGTAGTCGGGAGGGTATTTTTGTAATTTTACTAGAAAAGCCAAATGAGTTTATGAGGGGGGCATTAAGGTAATTTCACCAAGACAAGCATGTTTTATATTCACCCTGTGTGGTTGTACGCGTTGTAGCAATTCCAACAAAATGAAAGTCCACACACCACTATCGCATCATTCCATATATCTGGTATTTTGTTCTATATCCGTGGTAGTGAAAATGTGTTAGAGAGAGAGAGAGAGAGAGAGAGAGAGGGGAGAGGGAAATGTGCAAATTGATTCTCCAGTAATGAAAATGTGAAAGGTGGAATGTGCTGCAGTGTTTAGAAAAGCTAGAAGGGATCAAGATGTAGAGATATAGGAGTCAAAGAGAAGTTATCGGGGGTTATCAGAAAATGGAGTGTGAGACGAGGGTGGCATGTCATCGTCGACTGAGCAGGAGGCATGGAGGAGCTAATTGCCGGAGTCGACCAAGGGTGACCGTGACTCATGGAGGACCGACATTTGGGCTCCATCTGTTTGACTGGAGCATGCATTCAGCGGACTGATTCTACATTGGCGGAGATGAAGAATCTGACGAAAGTAGGCACTGGAACTAATGGAATAGAAATGTTAGGTGAAGCTCGATCAGAAGGTGGAAGGGGCACCGGAGAAGAAGGGGGAGTCGGGGAAGAGTGGCGTCGCCGGAGCCGTTGAACACAGTTAGTCTGGGATCGGAGCTAGCCTAGCGACTGGAGAAGAACGTTGCACCGGAAAACTAGCAATGTAACTACCTCACATCAGGAGAATTTGTGGCATGGTTCGGAGATATTATTACATTCTAATGGAGTTCTTCGCCGGCGGGGAAAGGGCTATCATAGAAAAGGTTAGCATCGGAGGAGAAGGAGATCGTGAATGGGAAGGATTTGGACGCTGGAGAAGAGGTATCGCCGGTGCCAGTGGCTGCGAAAAAGTGTTGTCCTGGTGGTGTTGAATCGCCGTCGTCGGGTGAGGCTGGTTAGCGGCTGTCGGAGAGCAAGCCTCCGCCAAAGGTGGGAAACCGGCGAGGGAGACGATCCTGATGCATTTCTCCCGAAATCGTGAAGAGGTACCAGCTTTGACTTATTTTGACTTTAGGGCACGTATTGGGTTCTTAGTCTGGTGGGCTGTAGGTTAACTCTTTTGGGCTGTCACCTTTAGATTTAGTCACTTTTTAAAGTGGGCTATTGACTAGGTTATGGTCTTGGATTTAATTTAGATCCATTTAATATGATTAAATCTAAGAGAAATGGGATTAAACTTTTGAGATTAAAATCTACGAGAATTTAGATGAAATTAAATTAATTGTATAATATATGAATTGCAATATTTTCTTAATTAGGTCTATTATTTATTCGAAACATAGTTCTATTTAATTAAACGTAATTCAATGTCGTCATGAGAAGTAAAATGAATTCAAAGACGAATTAAATTATAAAAGATGTATTTTCAAATGCACAATGCCTTTTTGTGTAAAAATCCTACTTAACGAATGAGATAACATTTAAGTGTGACCATTTAAGCGTGATGAATCGTTTAAGATGAATTAGAGACTGAACAATTGAAGTTAAACCTCGTGCTAATGTAAATCCATCTAGCAGATGAGACCTTAGTTAGGTGAACATCTAGACCGTGTATTAATTTTATACGATTGAATCGTAGGAAATTGGAGGTTGAGCAGATGATGTCTAAGATTTAACATATTCAGACATGAGGACATTACAGAATTAATGTTGACTTTTCAGTTGACCTCAGGTGAGTTTACCGGGAGTACACATCCTTCCCACTACATTTTGTGTGTGTTATCAATTACTTTTCACGCATGTTATTATGTGCCATGCGTTATATGATTACTACTTGTGCATTGCATGAAAGTGAGTTTCTAAACACGTTTTCAAATAAAGATTATGATGATGTTTAAAATATGTTTTGAGCATCCTATTTGTGCATTGCATTGCATATAAGATGGGATTGACCGAGTGAACCTTATGACGAAGATGAAATGATTGTCCCGGATTTAGGGAAATCATGGGCTAAATGCCCAAAAATGAGATTTTTGTCCTGGATTTAGGGAAAACTGTTCCCGACAATAGGGAACCGGATGACGGAGTTGCTAACCCTCATGAGGCTAGTGTGGTGGCCACTAGTCCTAGTTTGGCCTATACGGGGATCGAGTGGCATGCTTCGTGCGTGTCATTTGTGAACTTAGGTAGGTGCCATCGTGGTGAGTTTGACTTTTATGAGATGGACGTGGGTTGGGATAGTTGCATCATGCATTGCATTGTATTCCATAACTATCCATTTTTGAGTAAATCCTTACGATGTTTTAAACAATTTTTGAAGTGTGTGTCAAAACTATTTTTGAAGGTTTGTCCCGAGTGTGGTGGTTATACTGCCCACTCTGAATGGGTCAACCTCGGGTAAGCTCACTAGGCATTTCAATTGCCTAACTTATTTTGATGTGTACTCAGGTTGAGGAGTTTAGGAGACTTAATGAAGCTAGATGTTTAGAAGGCCACGAATTATGTGGTTTCATTTGAACAGTGTAATGGTATTTGAATTGTAACAACCTCGCTACTTCATAAACTAAAATGTTTTATCTAAAGTGGGACCAAATGAATTTTCCGCAACTTAAACTCTGAAACAAGTTTTTAATAAAATCTAACACGTTTTAAAATGATGTTTAAACATAAAGAGTAACTTCTAGAAATGATGAAATTTTAAATTTCCACGGGAAAAGGATTTTTGAACAATGGGGATAAACCTTCGGTTAAAATGATGTTTTTATGAAAAGCCTTAAGCGAGGGTGTTTCAATATCCTTTATAAATACGACATGATGTGCAAATTTTAGCACTATGTTATGAGTACAAGTTTTCACTAAATGGTCATTTTTTACCAAAGGTATTATGATGCTCAATTTGACAGATCAAGTTCTTTCAATCTTGGTATAAACTTGGGTTATCAATAATATGTGATTAATACCCTAACTATAAAGATATCGAATTATGATTGGTTCCGATCATCATTAAGTTTGTGTGATAAAGATTCATTTGTATGACTAATATATAAAGAGTCATTTATGGCTAATTTGAAAAAGAGTCGTTTCCACGACTGATATTTCAAGAGCCATTTATGATTAACGTGATAAAGAGTGATTTGTATGACTAATATGAAAAGACTCGTTCATATGAGTAATGTGATAGAGAGTCATTTATATAATTAATTTGATAAAAAGTCATTTGTATGACTAGCCTGTTTAGAGTCATTTATATATCTGATGTGATAAAAAGTCATTTCCATGACTAATATGTAAAGAGTTATTTATATGAAAAATATGATAAAGAGTCATGTGTGACTAGTATGCAAAGAGTCAGTTATATGACTAATGTGATAGAGTCATTTATATGAATCATGTGATAGAGTCATTTGTATGACCAATATGTAAAGTGTTATTTATATATTTAATGTGATAAAGAGTTATTTCCATTACTTATATGTAAAGAGTAGTTATATGACTTATGTGATAAAGAGATAATTGTATGGCTAATATGTAAAGAGTCATTTATATTACTACTAATGTGATAGAGTGTCAGTTTTATGACTAATGTGTAAAGAATCATTAATATGATTAATATGTTATGAGTCATTTGACCAAAGTGTTACGATTCATTTCTATAACTAAAGCGTTGATAGTCATTTGTGTGACTAGGATGTTAAAAGTCATTAATATGACTAATGTGTAAAGAATCATTAATATGATTATGTAATACCACTTTTGAATTCGTATGTATAAATTAAATCATTTGGTAATCCTAAAATATATGCTTAAAAATATAGTGGTGGTAAGGTGATGGTTTGGTCGGAAGAGGACCTAAATGTAAGAAATTTTGTTAGGATGTTCATTTTTGCCAAAATGGTGGAACTATGTACTAAGGTTGATATAGTTTAGAACTTAAGTGAATAATAAGTTTATTTATGGAATAAAACCCAAAAACTTAAGAGTTTCAATTATGTAGTAAGTTTTGGGGTAGATTGTGAAAGAATTGAAACTTGAGGGGTCAATTTTGACAAGTGTTGAAAGATAGCATGTATTAGTGGAATTTCCACGTCTTTTCAGCCATAAGCTGCAATTTCTAGAAAAGGGAGGAAGGAGATGGCGATTTTGAACATGCATGAAGACCCAAGCATGAATTTAAAGAATTGTACATGAAATTGGAAGATTCCTAGCAATTAAAGGTAAGAGTTCATCTTGTTCCAAGTTGGAAACCCATTTTTGGGTTGGGGTGGTGTGTAATCCGAAATTATGTGTTGGGGGAGGGTTGTCCCTATGATTCTAAGTGATTGTTTCTTGTATCTAAGCATCAAATGATCATTTTTTAGCTAAAGAAGAACTTTGAATCTTGAATGGTGAAGTTCTAGTGTTATGAACCTTAGAAATTTGGGATTTTGTGTAATCTATGATTTTGATGAAATTGATTGTTCAAAATTAGTGTTTTGGATGAAAAGGAACATTTCTAGTGGCTCTTTAAAGATTCCAATCAATTTCCATGGAGATTTCAAAGGTTGATGAAAATTACAATTTTTATGGTGTTGTCAAATGAATTTTGACATCACATTGTTGTTCTGTTCATAAATTTATATAAAATCATTGGTAAATCAAATAAGTGTGAATAAGTTGATTCTGGATATAAATAGGGTAAAAATGTGTTGGAATAAGGGGCTGTACAGAAAAATTAAAAAGGGATGAATGATGTTATGTGTGGAAGATTTGGGGACGGGAAAGAAGTTTAAAGAAACTAATGACTTGGAACTAATTTCATATCAGGAACATCAAGGTGAGTAACCTAGCCCTTCTCTATAAGATTGATACTGAGTATAGTAGTGGAAATGTCATCTTTATGTTGTGCAATTGTTTGGATTATGCATAAGTAATCCATGATAATATACGTATTTTCCTAAGTGGTTTGTGGTGTCGTTTATATTGTTGGATCTATATGCTCAAGAATCATTTTAGAATGATATTTGCCATTAACATACGATCCTATAGGATCACACCTTAAGCAAGCTGGCACATATTGAATATTATTATTAATAAACAATCATTTATTGTATTTAATTTGGAGATAATTATTATTTTATGAAAATAATAAACCAAGAGAGAATAAACTAGTTATTATATCATATGGTATGATTTAATAAGTCATGTAGAAAGTTTTAGACACTTTAGTTTCCATTCAACTTTTTAGTTACGTAAGTACATTTGGTTAATGTAACCAAAGTGTGACTTGCACTCTTCCTCTTACATACGATACCCCTTTTAAAACACTCCACCTTTGCATTAAATGAAAACATGGGTCTTAGATCTTGTATGACGCTATATAAGAGAGTGTTTGAAAGAGTTATTGGTTGGGCATTTTCTTCCTCCTCTTGAAACAGTCCATATGCTCTCCTCGCCTCTCTTGCTTTGGTTTTTGAAGCTAGTTGCAAGTTTGGTGGTTCTAAGTGCTTCTCCTTTAGTGCTTAATTATGTTAAGAACTTAAAGGCTTAAGAAGTCACTAATACAAAAGGGAACTTGCATTCCTAGTGCCTGAATCTTGTTGGTGGATACATTATATAGGAACTCTACTTTGAATTCTCTTGCCATCTTCATCAACTCCCCAAAACCAAGTGGGATCAAAGTCTTCAAAGGTTGTTTTATTTACATTCTATGGTTGTCAAATAATCTTTCTATATTATCTAATTGGATCCTCTTAGTGGTTTTGTTAAAATGATCCTAAAATAATAGTTATTTTAAAACCGCTTATGTTTGCCGCTTAAAATTGTTTTACACAAGATGATCGTTTTTAGCTTATCAAAACTCATCAGTGGTATCAGAGCCTCTTTTACATGTTAGAAATATTTATTTAAATTTTTTATAACCTTTGATTTTGGAAAATATGATTGGTATTTCTTTGGAAAAGAAATCACCAAATATATTTTCTTTGGCAACTTGTAGTTTTATAATTGTTATATTTTATGCAACCAAATTTTCCATGCATTTGGTTATATAAAGTTGCCTTAGAAAAACAAAAGTTTGTTTGTATATTTCATATGATTATGTTGTATATAATCAAGTCAGAAGGACCATTGTGTTGTTATTTATTTTTGCATGAGATGTAATATATGAATATGTATTTTTTCATTTGGATGTAAAAAATTAGTTAGACTAGTTTTATTCTTTTTACCAAATGTAACAAGATGAAGCAATAACCATCTTTGAAAGATTGGTCATGTCTTAACCACTTAAGAGTATAATCCCAACCTTGAGTTGCTACTCTTGGTTTTGGGCTTAATTGTAGTCTTAATGGTTTAAGTATCATCACTCCACAACACATGGTGCCTGGATGTTCTTTTTCAAGCAATAGTTGTCTTGGCAAGTGGGAGCTTGAAGACATTTTGAAGTTTCCATTAATTCCTTTAGGAATGACTTAATAATTCTTGTAATGACTCACAAAAATTATTCTAGAAAATGTCTTGATTTATACATTTTTGATGCATGCTTGTGATGTTTATTATATGTTATGTTTTATGTATGGAAATACTTTCCACATGTTAAATTACATTTTATAATAAATTAACATCATCTGGAGTTTGAGAAATAAATATTTAAAATGTAACGTAAAACATTTACAAATGAGTTTTTTTTATTGAAAGCGATTTTAAAATGTTTAAAATAGAGTTTTTCTTGAAAATAGTTTTCATTATAAAACATCTAATAATCAACTCTAAAATGGTTTAAAATGTGTTCAAAATATATCTAAACTCCATGTATATTATAATAAATAAGAGTTTTATTAAAAAGACTAAAAATCGTTTTATAGTGTAATAACGTCAAACTATAATACTAGGTATTATTTTCTACGTTAAAACTTAATATATGATGTTAGTTTAACACTTCGTGTTGATATTTTTTTATGCATTCTAAATATGATTTAGATCATAATTATTATCATTTAATTTTGGTTTATGAAATATGATCTTCTTAAACATAAGATGTATAAAATGAGTTCAACAAAACAAAATGAGTTTTATTCTACAAATTCGTGAGATCAAAGGTTTTTTTTATTATGAAAAGGATATTTAAATAATGATTTTAAACTCATATAAAACTCCAAGTCTTAACTAACAAAATGAAGTTTTATTAAAAGACTATAATCGGTTCTTAAAGCGCTACCGATAAACTTTAAATATGAGATTAGTTTATTATTGATCGCGGCTTAATAGTTAATAATATGAAGTTTTATTTGGAACCTAAAGAACCTTATACAAGATATATGTTTTGTACATACGGGTACATGAATTGCTGGATGTATGCAATATTCATGAGACCAGGTTTCTATATTTGTAATACATATATAAAATCCTTTTGTTAAACTTCAAATCTATGAAATCCACTTAAAGAATCACTTGTGCATCATTTCTAAAATTCTTGTAGATTCTTGGATGACCTTGTCTATAAGCTCACAAGATTTTTGAGTTTGATGATTTGATCAAGAATCTTATATGATAAAGGCCACCTATGCATGAGATACTCGAGGCATATATGGGACCAACCATGTCAAGTTAAACAATCATTGTTTAGGATCCCATAATCTAGGAATAACATTTGATGTAATTGGTAATCGTTGCCTACTGAATTGGATTAAGTGAATGGGGTGAAGGTCACCTAACCGTTTACTTGTTTCGTAATTTGGATCCTGCACTTTAATAAATTAATGTTTTAGAAACAATAAAAGGTATTAATTTTTAAAGAATGAATATTTAAAATACTAAATGAATTTAGTTAAAATTTTATAAATGATAAAATCCAAACTCATTAACATGGTCATAACAAGATCATAAGTTCATAAAAGTTGCACCAACAATATATGAAAAATCGATCATACCTTGAGGTTGGATGTTAAGGATCTAAACCAGAATCCCTCTATTGATTCACATCTAAGATCACTAGAAGAATAAGCAGACAGAAACTTCTTCACGTGAATAAATCGATCCAGAGAACCCTTGGAGGGTTACTGGAAATCGACAAAGAGGAGAGGGGGAGGGTTCCTTAAAGGTGGCGGCACTTTTAGGGGATTGTGATGCCTTAGTGTTGCACCCTAAGGCCTGTATTTATATCGCATGGGCTCCTAGGGTTTCAAACTTAGGAGCCTTTTGGCGGCCGCACCCCTGGACTTGTTCCATTAATTAATCTATTAATTAATTACAATTCAATCCCTTAATTAATTCTTATACATTAATTTCACAATTGATTTATCAATTAATCCTTGATCTAGTTTCTGATTAATTAATTTCTTAATTAATTAATAAACTGATCATTCTTCTATTATTTATGCTACTGATTGTTTTTACTTGGTCGTAAGGGCAACCAAATTAGGACCATGCTATTAATAGAAATATCACCACAGTTGATGACTTGGACATATTTTCAACACAAGAGAAAATAACATCCGACGGATATAATTTCAACGAATGGCTTCGTACCTTGAGAATCTTTCTTGAAAGGGATCAGAAGTTATATACTATTAAAGGCCCTATTTATAAACAATCTGCACTTTTCAAATGATCTGAACATGATTCCTGGTAGAAGCATCATTATGATGTTGAAGATGTATCTCACATCATCCTAGGAATAGTTTCTCCTGAATGTCAGAAAGTCTTGAAAAACTTAGAAGCATATAAGATGTTTTGTCATATTAAATGGATATACCTTCAGAACTGTATAACCTGGTTCAAACCAGTTCTAGCATTAGTAGAATACAAAGCTAATGAGAGACACACTGTGTGCTCTAAGAGATCCATGGTTCATGAAAAGGATACCTTTAATCCTAAGAAATCAAGAAAGGCCCATCAAGATGGATCTTGTTTCCATTGTCATGAAACAAGACACTAGAAGAGGAAATGCCACTCTTATCTGAAAAATATATGTCGGACAAATAATTCATCTAGCTATGAGATAGAACTTATACTTTCCTAATAACATTCAATTATTTGATACTTTATGCTAATCTAATATTTGTAAATGTCTAAAAATATTTTAGAAAAGTGAGTATCTGAGAAAGAGCAAAGTTGGAACGTCTCTTTTGAAGTTTATCATTTATGATTTGATCAAAAGACTTGTATTTTAAAGCAATGTTTGTTTTGAACAATTTATGTTTTGAATTTAGCGTGTCTAAATTTATGTCTAAGTTAATTGATTATTTACTTAATTGTTTTTTCACATTGATCACATTCATATTCTGAAATGATTTTTCTTATTTTCAGAACTAGATATCCTAATAGAATAACGAGGTAAATAACATTTAACGAATGTCTTTGTAACCTAAGAATCGTTCTCGAAAGGGATCAGAAATTATATATTATTAAAGGCCCTATTCAGAACAACACACACTTTTCAAAATATCAGAACATGATTATCGGTGGAAGCATCATTATGATGCTGAAGATGTATTGGCAACATACTGGGAATAGTTTCTCCTGACTTTCAAAAAGTTTTGAAAAACTTAGAAGCATATAAGATGTTTTGTCATGTTAAGCAGATATACCTTCGGAACTGTAGAACCTGGTTCAAACCAGTTCTAGCATTAGTAGAATGCAAAGCTGAAGAGAGCCACCCTATGTGCTCTAAGAGATCCGTAGTTCATGAAAAGGATACCTTTAATCCTATGAAATCAAGAAAGACCCATAAAGATGGATCTTGTTTCCATTGTCATAAAACAAGACATTCGAAGAGGAAATGCCCCTCTTATATGAAAAATATTAGTCGGACCAATAATTCAGGTATCTATGAGATAGAACTTTTACTTTCCTAATAACATTCAAGTATTTGATACTTTATGTTAATCTAATATTTGTATATGTCTGCAAATATTTTAGAAAAATGAGCAGCTGAGAAAAACAAAAGTTGGAACGTCGCTTTTGAAGTTCATCCTTTATGATTTGATCATAAAAGACTTGTATTGTAAAACAACGTTTGCTTTGCACAAGTTATGTTTTGAATTTAGACTGTCTAAATTTATGTCTTAGTTAATTGATTATTTACTTAATCATTTTTCACATCGATCACATTGATATTGTGAAATGATTATTCTTATTTCGATAACTAGATCTCCTAATAGAATAACGAGGTAAATATCAATGGTTTTCTAAATTATAAGTTCTATAATAAAACACATTTTGACTCAAATATGATTGAATCAAATTATATATGACATTGTTATCTTTTTTATAAATAGAATATACGTATTCCAACTTCAAGAAATAGTTTTTGAAGGAAAACAAAAATGTATTTTATTTGACTTATGTGAATCTTAATTATAAAAGAATTACAAATTATATTTTCACTAAATAGTAGAGAAAATAATTATTAAGGAACTACACACCATGATATATGACTTCTTTATTAATGAATTTCTAGGTTTAGTATGAGATACGTCGTGAACTTCATTAACAACTATAGTCATTATACTTTATATGATAAAGTGAAACTTTTAGAAGTTTTCAAATGAGAAGTTGATAAATCATCTAAACCTTATTGGATATGGTTTACAATCTGATCGGTATAAATTATCTTCCTTTATACTTTTGGGATTATATCCATATCACTATTAATTGTATTCCAAATACAAACCCAATTAAGAGGTAGATGAAACATTTTGTTAATGTTTTGGATGCCTATGTAAGATTAAAGCTTCCAAAATCTACTAAATACATATTTATAGGATATGATAATGAGAGTTTTAGATTACGCAAGCCCACCTAGAATAAGTTCTCATTTTCCTCTATAACACCGAGTTAATAGAAAGAAAGTTTCTAATGACAAAGCAAGTGGGAGGCACATGGAACTTTAAGTCGTTCAAGAGCCATAGCCTAATGTAGCAAAAGTTGGCACTAGGTTTAACAAGAAAATGTTGAACATGAATAATAGTTATTCACAAACACAAATTGTTTGCATGTATGGTAGAAATCATCTATAACATGAGAATTATGGAATCTATCGTTGATGAGTTTTATTGATAGTTTATTGTACATCTATCAACTACCAAAATGATATGTCAGATTTTGAATCTGATAAATGATTTTCAGCCATGAAACATTGAGATGCTATCCATGTATGATAATTAAGTATGGGCTTGTTTAATCTTCCTCCGTGTAATGAGCCTACAAGGAGTAAGTGGTTCTTTCAGAAAGAAAAACATGGAAATCTATACGCTTTTAGCAAGACGTGTTGTAAAACGGCTTTTCTCCTACTTATGTTATTGAATATGACCAACCCTTTTTCTCAAGTAGCTACGATTAGCTCTACAAGGATATTTACCATTACCTCATAATGTGATTATAAGATATGGCTAATAGATTTCTAGAAAACCTTTCCTTAGTAGATACTTTCTTGAAGTTGTGTATATAGTTTAGCCTAGAGGTTTTGTTAATCCAAGATATCCTAATAAAGTGTATAAGCCTTAAAGATCCATTTTGGATATAAGGCAAACGTCTCAAGACTATAATTATCATTTTATTGTGAAAACACAAAGTATGTTTGACAACACAATGATGATAAACATGTGTGTTTACTCAGGACTTGTAGGAGCATAGTGATATTCCTAATCTTGTATGAATATGACATGCTTAATCATAAGAAATTAAATTTCGACTATGCTAGGACGTTTCGCATTGACTCAGAAAGTATTTCTAAAATGAAAGACTTAAGAATGAAAAAAATACATTATTGGAATGTAAAATCTATAGAGATAGATTAAGATGAATCTTAAAGTTTTAAATATTTGTGCATAAGTTGACAATATCTTGATAGAGATCAAGATACAAGGTTTCTGTGAAGGATCGTTGTCAATGCCACATACCACTATTTTGAAGTTGCCTAAAAAATGACTTAGAACAAAGATTTGAAAAATATAAATGATTTATATTCCATTTTCTTTTAAAAATTAATTCATCATTATGCCATATGATGCACAAGACTAGGTATATTATTATGATATGATCATATCATAAGATACCAACAAGATACATGGGAAGGTCATTGGATGACTAAAAGGACATTCTAAGAGTACTTGAGAAGCACTAAGAGAATGTATATCAGTTAATCGGTTTTGAAGAAGATCTTTATGTAAAGAACTACGTAATATGCTCACTTCAAAACACATAGATATAATTATGAATTATAAATGGACTATAACTTCATTATGAATGAAGAATGAGTTTTGTTGGAATTAGTTCCAAGCAAAACATAATAGTACATTCCACTAGAAAATAGAATACAGTACTACTTCAGAAGTTGAAATATGATTGATTGTATATGTGGACTGAAAAACTAGGTTGAGTCTGATCATCTAGAAATCTTTTATGATTTTAATAATGTACTTGATCAAGTTAAAAGATAGTAAGTCACATCTGAACACGAATCATGTTCTTAAAGATGATCAACTACTTAGAATAAAGTTGATTATAGGGACGATCATATAGAATTCATACAAATTAAATTTAGTATTTAGATATTGGAACAATATAAGAAACATTTATTGTAATGACTTGATATATTAGATTTGATATTTTCATTAAATAATTAGTGTGTTCTATATTAGCTTGTTTAATCCTTGAGTAACCAGGTTATTCTAAATGTCTATAGTCATTTATAGTTGTAGGAGCATCTATGAGGTAAGACTAAGGGTTGTCACCAAAATTCATAGAATGATATTTGCCATTAACAAACGATCCTATAGGGTCACACCTTAAGCAAGTTGGGACATATTGTATATTTAGTATTAATACGATTATTAATAAATAATCAACTCTTGTATTTAATTTAATATTTTGTGAAAATAATAAACCAAGAGAGAATAAACTGGTTATGATATCATATAGTATGATTTAACAAGTCATGTACAAGTTTTTGGACACTTTGGTTTCCATTCAACTTTCTAGTTACATAAGTACATCTAATTTGGAAACTAGATTATTTCTCTCTCTTGTTGGCCAAATAGTCAAAAGGATGGGAAGGTTGCTTGCCAACCTCCTTCTTACACAACTCATGCTTCTTACAAGCCATCAGTTAGCATTTAATAGAGGTATGACTCTTAGATCTTATATGTGGGTATATAAGAAAGTGTAAGACCAAAAAAACTAACTAGTTTTTTCTCATTCCAAGACTAAAATTCGTCCACCTCATTCTCTCCCTCTTCTTGAAGTCTTTTGCAAGTGTAAGTGGTGTAAAAGTGCTTTTCCTTTAGTGCTTAATTGGGTTAAGCACTTAAAGGCTTCAGAAGTCACAAATACAAAAGGGAACTTCATTCCTAGTGCCTTACTTGTGTTGGTGGATATATTACAGACAAACTCTCATTTGGGTTCTCTTGCCATCTTCATCAACTCTCCAAAACCAAATGGGATCAACGTCTTCAAAGATTGTCTTCTTTACATCATATGGTTGTCAAACAATCTTTCTATGTCATGTAATTGGATCCTCTTGGTGGTTTTGTTAAAATGATGTTAAAATAATAGTTATCTGAAAACCACTTGCCTTTTGCCGCTTAAAATTGTGTTATGCAAAATGATCGTTTTCAGCTTATCAAAACTTATCACCTTGATGGTCATACAAATTAATCAACTAGTTAAACCAACATATAAAAAAGGACGAAAAAACAAAGCGTAATGTGACACGACTAGGTCGTCCATGCGGTCAAAAGTAAGAAAATAAACCTCACACACACACTAGTATAGCGGTAGTAAGGGTCGATCCCCGGGAGTTTGGTGGTCAAGACAAGACGATAGCTTACCAACTGTAGTGTCACACTACAGCCAGAGGGACTAACTCCACTTTCCCAAAAACACACTAAAAACACAATTCCAAAACAAAGTCCAAAATCCAATTCAAACATAAACTAAATAAAACTAAACCATGTTCTAACCAAAGATTGCTTACTGAAATCAGAAACAAAACTCAGAATCCAGGAGCAAACAAACAATCCAATTGCATTCAACAAACATTCCAACACCATAAAAGCTAAAAAGTGCAATAAAAGCATAAACTGAATGATTTATTGTATTAAAACCAAAATCAGAAGATCCAAAGTATCCAACTCCGAAAATAAACAACCTTAACCTACTGCTACTGGTTGAAACAATCCAGAAACATTAAGCTAAGAACTAATTAAACTAAACTAATAATGAAATTAAATTGAAACATCATAAATAAACTAAACTAATAATGAAATTAAATTGAAACATCAGAAATACCAATAATGGTTGCTGAAATTCCGAAACTTGAGTCAAAGTAGCCTTAAGTCCACCTTAGGGTCTGATCTTCGCCTCCTCATTTCGACCTAATGACCTCTATTTATACTTTTGAAAATTAAGAATTCGTGGCGCGCATATGATAGAACCGCGTCGCGCGTAGTGCCTTATCCCCTATTTTTCGCTATTTGAATTTCTCTTCACCTCCTCATCGTTGACGTGGCGCGACGCGCATGTCTTCTTTCCCGCGGCGCGTGTATGAATTCGACTGATTTTGGACTTATCCTCAAAACTTCTTCATTTGTCCGCATTTAGCCCCTGATTGTAACATATTTTTGCACACAAGCACTAACACAAAAATGTGAGAAATACCAGCATACTGTGATATAAATTCACCAAGAATAGGGCCTAACAACGATTAAAATAGTTGATATTATTAGGCATTGTCATAATGCAACAGTTGGAGCACCAACTTCGAACAAGAAAATTTAAACGTATACCTTTTTTAACTGATTCGAAACGAGCATTCGGAACTTTTCAAAAGTATAATTTCAAGAATTACAATATCTATTGAAAAATTTAATAGAGATTCGAATTTTATAAGTTATTCAGAAGAACTAGATTTTTGTGGATCGTTAATCAAAGCATCTACGCGCAATCAAATACGTAAAGTCGTTATTTTGGAATGTCTCAAGGAAATCCTCATTCACCACTTTTTTTGGAAAAAAATAAAGTTTTTTCATTTCCTATTGCAGCCCAACTAATTTTTTTAATAATAGAAATTTGTTGGATAAAAAGTCGGGAATCAGAATTTCATATCGACAATTAAAAATTAAACAAACCAACCAAGAAGACACAATACAATCCTAGGAGAACATTCCAATTGCACAAAAAATAACAAGTATTATGTTACTAGCTCAATCAATTTTTAGAAGATATATTACATTACCTATATTAATAATAGCTAAGAATCTTGCCTATATTTCGTTACGGCAGTCTCCGGAACGGCATGAGGATTTCCAAGATTGGAATAGAGAAATCATCTAAAATGTAGCCCTAATGGTCTTAATTCCCCAAAACAAAATTGCCAAAAAATTAGTTAAGATTATATCATTTTCATTTGAAACCTTCACATAGATTTAAGCTATGACTCTATGATTCTGATAGAGTAAAGTCAGCAAGATGATTTAGATTCTTACTTTTTAACAGTTTGGTGAATCGAAACGGAATATCCTTTTGGTCCTTCTCCAAAAATAACAAAAAAGATAGAAGCAAAATCATTTTTGTTTGTAAAACGAATTATAAAAGAACTTTTAAAAGTACAGAAAACTCCATTATATATATATATATATATATATATATATATATATATATATATATATATATATATATATATATATATATATATATATATATATATATAGACTTAGGATCTTTTGAGAACCAACTTCACCCCGAGAACCCGAGAACTCCCAAACCGATATTTTTTTCGAAAAACCGACCACATAGGCCTCTAAAACGCACATATCTAAGACTTTTCGAAAAAAAAAATTTCCGAAAAAACGACTTTTTTTTTTGAAAAAAATTTGCACATGTGCAAAAAAAAAACTTTGCACATGTACAAACTTTTTTATACGTACACTTTTTTTGAAAATTTTTTTACAGAACGCCTTAAATATATGTTAGAAAGACATCCATAAAAAAAAACTTGAAAATAAATGTACGTATAAAAAACTTTGCACATGTGCAAAGTTTTTTTTTTGTACATGTGCAAATTTTTTTCAAAAAAAAAAGTCTTTTTTTTTTGGAATTTTTTTTTTCGAAAAGTCTTAGATATGTGCGTTTTAGAGGCCTATGTGGTCGGTTTTTTGAAAAAAATATCGGTTTGGGAGTTCTCGGGTTCTCGGGGGACTTGTGGTTCTCAAAAAATCCTAACTCTATATATATATATATATATATATATATATATATATATATATATATATATATATATATATATATATATATATATATATATATGTGTGTGTGTGTGTGTGTGTGTGTGTGTGTGTGTGTGTGTGTGTGTGTGTGTGTGTGTGTGTGTGTGTGTGTGTGTGTGTGGAGGCAGGTTCAAATGAGAACAATTAAAAGGTTGAGAACGCCATGACAAATCACAGCCATCTAAATAATAAAATCAATGGTTAATATGATTGTGCCGTTTATATAAATATAAAATATTCAAGGTATCATTATGCAAATATAAAAAGCTGTTAAGGGTATACTAGGTAATTTACTAATGCATTTAACTAATCATTCCTAAATTTACGTTTTTTAATTTTGGAACTGTGATTCATTAACCCTTATACCTCAATTCGTTTCCCTCCTAAGATCACGTATCAGTAAATCGCTAAACCTAGACTCTTGCGATTGGGCGATTGCTGTCGGCGTTTGCTGCTCTGGTGGTTGATGGTCTGTCAGCGATCGTTCCTCCACCAGCGAGAACTACAAATGTTGGCACAATTTTTAATTCGAACAGGACACAACAAATGTGGATCTTCCTATGTATTGAATTTGGAAGCTTGCATCAAAAAGATTAGGATGCACGTGAATGGATAAGGAGTCGCATACCTATAAAATCGAAAAAGAATTGCTTTGTGGTCTAAATGTCTAATGGTCGAACCACCGGTGGCGAAGTTGGCTCCATGTGTGAAGTTTGAACCGAGAGCATCAAGGTATGCACTAAGGTATGGTAAGCACAGATTATGTGCCGTAAAAAATAGAATTTCTTGATTATTTTATGAATAATTTAAATGTGGTACGATTTTTTATTTAAATGTTTACTTCTCTCGAATTGTAGCAATTCTTTTTCGGTTCTTCACTCTAATGGATAATCAGGTTTAGGAGATTCAAGAAATTGCACATGATGTTCCACGGTGTGTTCTCTTCTTCCCGTATTTTCAATTCTTTTTCTGAAATTGCAAAGCAATTTTTTTTTCGTTTTTTTCTTGGTTCTATATTGAATTCTTTTCTAGTTCTTCCTGTATTTTCTGAAATTGCATTGATTCTGGTTTGACTAGCTTTAGAGGTTTAGCATGTTTAACTATATTTTCTGTGATATTATTTTGTAGTTGATTTTGTTGGTTCCTGATATTGATTCACGATCATTAAACTGTAATTCATTGATGAATGTTCTTATTCGTTGATGAATGGGTCCAAATCAATTGTTTATTTTGTTATTCATTGATGAATGTGCTTATGCGTTGATGAATGCAGTGGCTTTCATTAGAGTTAAGCTATATGTGTATCTTTACTAGGGTACTTTTCAATTTTAATATTAAAACTATTTTGTATTGAATGTGCACGTGTTTACCAAAAC
This sequence comes from Cichorium intybus, assembly GCA_023525715.1. Classification (NCBI taxonomy): domain Eukaryota; kingdom Viridiplantae; phylum Streptophyta; class Magnoliopsida; order Asterales; family Asteraceae; genus Cichorium; species Cichorium intybus. Next base: position 33,987,568 of record CM042015.1, read on the forward strand.
AATGGTTAGCTAATGGTTTCATGTAATGTAGGACTTAATGATGAATAATCAAGTTAGTTTGTTAAATTCATTGATGAATTAGTTGTTGATTTTCTGTTAAATTCAATGATGAATAATCAGGTTAATGTTTTATTTGCATCATTCATTGATGAATTTAGGAGTTTAGTATAATCGATAATTATATTCATTGATGAATAATTAGATTACTTGTTTATTTTGCATTCATTACTTGTTGAATTCAATTCAGTTAAATTCATTAATGTATCATGTTGAGCCATATTAGGAGCTTGGTTCTCAAAAAAATTTCCAGATCGCACAAAAGTGGCATACTTACAAGGAGAATCAAACGCAAGCATACATAGAAGATGATCGGGGGGCATTTTCTATGTGTTGTATAATATATCCAAACATTGTATTCATTGATGAATAATAAAATTACTTGTTGATTTTGCATTCATTAGTATAATAAATCATTGTATTCATTGATGGATACCAAAATTGAGAGCAAACTTGTACTTAATTTCACGTATATTCATGTATGAATTTTATCGAATTGTCATGTTACATATCCCATGTACGAATGTTCATTAATAAATTTTACTATAATGCCAATGTCGAATGCTTATTCACTAAATTCAGTGACGAATATTCACTGTAATGCCAATTTTACTGTAATGTCAATGTTATTTACATATATTCATTAATGCATTACATCGAATTTGTCATGTTACATATCCATGTACGAATATTTGTTGATGAATTTTACTTCATTGCCAATGTCGAATACTTATACACTAAATTCAGTGACGGAAATTAAAAAAAATTAAATAAATAAAACCACGAAAATTCAAAAAAAAATAAAAAAAACCCACGAAAATTCAAAAAAGCTATATTCAAGGAAATAATTATAACCAATCCCATTATTTTAGGTAACTTATA